>JAOVVF010000014.1:12221630-12238969 GCA_028565595.1 Duopalatinus emarginatus | reverse complement strand
TGCTCTGTTGGATAAGACCCAGATGTTTTACCGTAGCGCTATAGATATTCCCATTGCTGAAGCTGGGTTATCTGATCATCAGTCATTTAGAGAACACTTCTGTCTTCCCACTAGCTAGATAATGCCCTTGCCTGCTAGAGACACATCGAACAGTGCTTCGAATCTCTCTTTGTGTTGTAGAAACAAGATAGGAAGGACAAGGTCTGGGCAAAATGTGACCACGGTCATTCTTTTAAAACTCTCCACAGGATGTCTGGGAAAGCAGGTTACAGGCTTCATGTTCTATTAGTAGGATTTTATACAGAACACTAAGATGCTTGGCATATATTATATTAAAAATGGGCAAGACCAACAATCTGAGTGTCTTTGACAAGGACTGAAAACTAGACAACTGTGATGTCTCCAGAACAGCAGGTTTTGTGGGATGTTCCCTTTATGCAGTGGTGATTACTACCCAAAGTGATTCAAGGAAGGACATCTGGTGAGCCGGTGACTCATGTGTAAGTTGTGAAGACTAGCCCGTCTGGTCCGATACCACAGAAGATCCACTAAAGGATCTGTTGCTAACATCTTGGTGCCATAGATAACACAGAACACCTCAGAGGTCTTGTCTATGCTTTGACTAATCAGAGTTGTTTAGCCATTTCTTTGCATATCCTAGCTTATTAGATAGTTGGAAGGCTTAAGGGCCTCGCTCAAGGTGCCCAGCAGTCGTAGCCCAATAACCCTCAAATACAGCTGTTGTTGCCTGTCTGCCTAGAGTCTGAGTCTGGCCTCAGTCTGAAACCTCAGTCCATATGATTTTATGCATTACAGTGTGTGTGATCTGATTGGCTGTTTGTTTGTTTGTATGACCTGCAGGTGTACAAGGCATTAGTTTGGTCTTAGTAGTGTTCAAAGTTCACTGTATAATATATTTTATCTGTACTCGACACTTCCTCTTAGTCTAATCCCAAACCTGTTTTTATTTATTTATTTATTTATTTATTTTAAATGGGGCAAATAAGACATAGCATGCATGTCCCGTGCTGGTCTGAACACCTCTCATCTCTGCTAATAGAGTCATTCCTGGCCAGCTTAATTAAATCAGCGACGCTTTAATTGACTTATTCACTGTCAAACGCATCAATTACCTTAGCAGCTGTCACCGTTATAGTCATGCAGATAATATGAGAAAGATAATATGAAAATGTACGAGCAGGACAGAAGACAGAAGTGAGAAATGCGTTAAGTGCATCAGGTTCATATGATCTATGCTTTATATGAAATGTCATTTGCGTTTGTCCTGCACACATCCATCACTTAACAAGAGGCCATATGCAGTAGATCTTGTCTTTCTCTCTCTCTCTCTCTCTCTCTCTCTCTCACTTACCCACTCATTATCTGTTTCTTCCCATAGGCTTTTACTCTGCTGTAGGGTTCATAAAGTGACATAATGATGTTAGATTAAAACGAGTACTTAATGGATTTGAGTCCATCCCAACTTTATTAACTTTCACTGGGTCAGGTCAGCCAGCTGCAAAAAGGTGTTGACTGGTCAATTCTGATTGGTCATGAGGCATTTAATGATGTTCTACAGCAGCAACCCTGACAGTAGTGCCACTTTAAAAGGTTTACACTGAACTGCCAGAAAAACTGGTACACCAGTCTAATACTTAGCAAGTCCCACACTGTACTCTATAGGCAATGTACACCATACTTCCTGAAGAAAGCCTCACAATTCTGTTGTATTCCACGGTGTAGGATATCATGTTGCAATGCATACCAAATGTCTTCGGTAATGTTGAGATCTGGTGACTTCTGTTGGAATGGCAAAACCCAAAACTCAGATGGTGTGTGTATTGGCACATAGTCCTGTTGGTAGAGACCAAACCCATCAGAATGAGCTTGAACAGGTCTAAGTTGTCAGTATGGGGCTCGCACAGCATTCACCTGTCAGAGATGTTTGTAGATGTACCAAGGGTCCCATGGAATACAAGTCAACCACTAGCCTTGTTTGTACCAATCTTTCCTGCACCACTGTGTATATTTATGTCCCAGTCCTGGTATATTACTAGCAACAAGTTTATGCTTATGAAACCAAACTGGTTGACCTAAAAACATTTACAGTAGTTAGTATGGTGAAGGTTTATTTGACTTTTTTTGGAGTCTCAGTGTTAGTGGATTGTATCAGTCAAGGGTAATGCTGTAAATACATAACACAAGGCCAGTGACGGGAGAACCATTTATAGATGTTTTAATGTGATAACTTGCTCCACAGGTGTTCCACAACATCAAACATGAGTAGAAGTGTAAAGGAAATAGACAGTCGTGGGTGGCACTTGGATCTACAGTGGGTAGTGCTGTTACATTACATCAGGAATGGTCTGGGTTCAATTCCCCAGCTAGATAGTCAGGGTCCTTTCCGTTGACCCTTCAGTTTGCATGTTCTCCCCATGTCTGCGTTTCCTCCCAGAGTTCAAAGACATGCCAGGGTGTTTTCCTGCCCTCTACCCGATAAGTGCTGGAACAGACTCCAGTACCCCCATGACCCTGTAGTTAAATAATCTGTTTAGATAATAAGTTAATGTAATCTCCTGCAGGATAGTAGAAATACAACAGTCAGGCCATATCACATTATCTCGTTGTTGATTATGTTTCTAGCATCCTTGACGTGTTTTAGTCCTTACATATTAAACTGTACAGGATAATTAAGAGTGGATATACTGCTCTAAGACCTTGGCTGGGTTTTGGTTCCTTCAGAGGTAGTATAAGGGGTTAGTGATGAGATCACTGGAGTCGTTCTACGTTTAGGGCACAGGGTGCAGCGTGAAAGGGGTTCAGTAGTGTGTCTGACAGTCTGCTCTGGTGTAGGATTAACGTCATTAGCATATCTCTTTGGCCTGGGCATAAAGAGACATAGTCCACAGAAAGATAATAAGGCCAGGTGTATTACTGATAACCTTTGAGTGACTTTTTCCTGAGACACGGAAACAAATAAAAGAAATGGTACAATGCGGGATTTAAAATGGGACATTTTGTTGTAAACATTCCTACAGTGCCTACACAGTGCTCCCTGGAGCAAGATTTCCCACCTTGGGTAATGATGACGTTTCCTTTTGAAAGTACTACAACCTCTCCAGAGACAGATCATTTTGGTGGGGCAGCTTGATTAGCTGCCTCATTGGCTATGAGAAAAGCAAAGCCAGCGAATAATTATACTGCTAGCTAATGCTAGGAAGCAATGCTGTACAGAAGAAAAGCAAGGAACGAATATGAAGAAGAATATATAGTCTATTTGACTTAAAAAGCAGCAGCAAAGCACAGACTATAATAAGCAGGTCCTGTCAAATTCACAGTCTTAAGCAACTAAAGCACTGCAAGATGCGTTAAATATATTAAAAAGTATATAATAATGCATATTAATAATAAATATATAAAAAGTATATAATAATAAAAAATATATATATATACATACAGAGGCATGGATTTCAGTGTGGAGCAGGTGCCAAAATCTGTTATATTAAACGTGAGGCTATCTGTACAAACTCGGAGATGATCAGACGACCACGGAGTTCAGCGAAAAACAAGAGGTCAATCTGTCTGAGAAAAACACAGACATGGTAGTGACAGGAATAACACCACAGAGGACCCCACGTAAAATAGAGAATTACCCCAGAACCCCACGTAAATTTAATTCCGTCCAGTCTCGCATATGACTGGAAAGTTTTCTATCTAGTTTTGGCTGCTAACAACCAAATATAACTACAGAGTCTCACGTGACAGCAGGAAAAGGCAATCACACACTGGACATATGTGTTACAGGGTGGTAGGACTTGAGTAGAGAACGGGATTTAACCCTAACGTTCTCTACCTCAAACGTTGACAGTTTGGTTTTTTTTTTTTTTTTGGAGGGGGGATCTAATTTTTGGTAGGGACACGTCACTTCTGTAATACTAACATATTAAGTATCAGTGTTGTAATCAGCAATGCCTCAAATGAGTGACGATCCTGACTAGGATACAGGAACAACTTGTCACTATAGACCCCAGTAGTGCATTAAATAACTAATGAAATGGAGATAATGAGAATTAAGGCCATTAAAGTCATTATGGTATAGCCAGTTATCCAGGGAGTAACCCAGTAACAGAAAGTTGCGAGTTGACATTACTTAAATGGACTTGAGCAACTAATTATAGACACCAATTCCAGGATGCCAAGATAAAGCCGGTCTAAAAACCAGAGTACAGAGTACAGAGTAAGCCGATCTAAAAACATCTAGTACAGATGATTAGCTGAACAAAAAGCTGATCTGACATCACACCCCACCTTACTGGTTAATTTACAGCACTTGTAAAGAAATTCTTCTTGGCTTCCTTTTTAGGTGCACATATTTTTCACAAGCAGCTTTCCTGAAATCAGACCAATTGGTGTCATTTTGAGGGCTTCTGTGAAAGTGAAGTGATTGACCACTTTACCTGTATATGGACGAACATGGAATCCGCATTTAACCCATCGATTCAGTAAACACACTTGCCTGGAGCGGACAGCCAGCCCCTATCCGCAGCTGTCGGTTTAAGTGCCTTGCTCTAGGGCACTTCAGTCATGTCTTGTTAAGACCAGTTTCCCAACATTTACATTTACAGCATTTGGCAGACACTCTTATCCAGAGCGACTTACAAGTTTACTGGTATTACAGGTAGGCCAACATAGTGTTGGGAGTCTTGCCCAAGGACCCTTATTGGTGTAGCACAGATTGGCTGGGAATCGAACCCAGGTCTTTCACATGGGAGCCAATGATGTTACCACTGTACCACACCAACCACCTAACATCGAGCCACAGCTGCCGCCTAATTGTATATTATTATTATAGTGACATATCTATGGACATTAACTGTGATATTTACTAACGACTAAAATGCTTTGTTTAGTGACTATGAGAAAATATTATAAAATAATCAACAATATCCAATTCTAAATGTGTGCCAGAATGAAGCTAAACAGACCTAATGAGCTGATCAAACCGTACAGTCACACAGAAGGTTGTGCTGATCTGTCACGACTCCAGAGTCCAGCCTTGAGATTATGGCTTGTGTGGATTTTCACATGTTCTCCACATGCCCATGTAGGTTCCCTTTGGGTTAATCAGATTTCATCCCACTGTCCAAAAACATGCCAGATTGGCTGCTCTAAATTAATTGCCCCTAGGTGTGAATAAGCATGTGAGTGTTTGTGTGCGTGATGGATTGGCATCCTACCCAGACTCTATCCCTGCCTCGCTCTCAGTGATTCCAGATTCAGCGTCAGGATACACGGCTTACTCAACATGTTTTTTTTTTTTGTATGTGTGAATGTCTTTTAATGTCTAATTTCAGTTTTGATTTGAGGGAGAACACACGAGAGCCTGAGTGTTCTCACAGATGTGATATGTAGGCTATTAGATGTATGGTGGCTCTTACAGGATTAGATGGGTTCTAGATTATCTGAATGACTTGTGCATTAGCTCGGCCGTAATAACACAGAGAGAACATTATGAAGTAATTAAAGTCTCTTTGTCATGCGGAATAATTCCTGCAGACTCGTGTAGGACTGCACCCATGTTCATCCATCCGTATGACTCCTGCACAACTCTCTCTCTCTCTCTCTCTCTCTTGCTCGCTCACACGCTCTCTCTTTCTCACTGTCCTTCTTTCTCTCTCTCTCTATTTTAAGCAATTATTAACAGAATTCGCAGTACATACTAAAAGCTAACGTACAGTAACGTCAGCTGTCCTGGTTGCCTAGCATCCATAGGATAATGGTCCTATTAATAGTTATTTAGGATCGAAGTTAAGAAAATATTTTATCGATGGAGGTTTTGTCATTATTGTGCAATAATAACTATACTAAATAAGCACCTATGTCCCTCCGCTTCACTCCTCTGGGAATCCCTTAAAGCCTATTTACGAGGCCAGATTATCTCTTATACATCGCACTCCAACAGATCTTGTAGACGTAAGCTACAAAAACTAATTCAAGAAATTTCTGACCTGGACAGGCTTAATTCGTCCAATCCATCTCCCACTCTGCGAAAACAATGATCAGATTTGCAAATGGAAATAGACCTTATCACCACGACTGATGCTGAAAAACTGCTGTTGAGAACACGTAGCAACTATTCTGAACATGGTGATAGGCCATCCAGACTCTTAGCTCATCAGTTAAAGCGAAAAAGCAGCATCTCGGTTAATCCCCAAAATTGCAGACTCTAATGGAACCCTGCGTTTTAATCCGTCATCTATTAACAATACCTTTAAATCTTTCTTTGTGAATTTATATCGCTCTGAGTCACCGGCGGATGAAACTGTGATGTCCACCTTTCTGGATGGTCTTGACATTCCCTCTATTAGCCATGCAGATGCAGATGCAGATGTGCTCAAATCTCCATTGTGTTTACAGGAACTTGTTGCCTCCAGTAATAGTATGCAGTCCAGCAAGGCTCCTGGACCTGATGGGTTTCCAGTCGAATTTTTTAAGAAGTTTGGGGAAAAACTGGCCCCTCTGCTTTTATCAGTGTTTAATGAATCACTTTCATCTGGTTTATTACCTCCCACTCTAAGCACCTATGTCTAAAATGTCTCAGCTATTTCACAGTTAGGGTGGGTTTGGGTAATCTGACCTCTGGTATCATCTGGAAGACAGATCCCTTCATTCATCTTCAGTAACTGCTTTCTCGTGCTCACGGTCACCTTGGATCTTATCGCAGAAACACTGAATGTGAGACAGGAAGACATTTTATCACACGCCATTATGAGCCCTTACACCTAGGTGCAATTTAAAGCCAGTCCACCTACCAATGTGTTTTTTTTTTGGTTTTTTTTACGAGATGTAAGAAAACCTTCACAGACACAGAGCTCAGAGGATCAGATCCCAGGTCCTTGTGCTACCTGCTTTGCCATCTGACAGCCTATAACACGGATTGATGACCGCGTATCAGTAAGCTTGTGAGCTGTTAAGGCAGATGATCGTGCTTTAGCCGAACGTAGGGATTCATAGTGTGTTGCATCAGAACTGACTTTGGGTCAGAGATGAGTCAGGCATGACCTTTAGCAATGACAATAACTCACTAATCTGCACACTGTTCATACAGACAGGAAGAATAGATTTTAAAGGTTAGAGCTGAGACTGGAAAAAGGTGCTAAGGTTAGTCGTAGTGACATCTGAAAGGTTTTCCCAGGTATAACATTTGTTTGTATACTCTTTATTATACAGGATTGTAAGTGTGCACTGTAGAGGTTGCAGCATGAGACGGACTAGGTGCACAGTCTGTCCACAGACAGTATTTTAACCTGAATGTCTAAAGAGGGCGCCTAGAGAAGTGTTCAGGACAGGAATAATGAGTTTACCTAAGAAGGGAGAGAGAGAGAGAGAGAGGGGAGAGAGAGAGAGCATTATGACCTTGGTGTATTCCAAGAAATAGGGACGAGCAGAAGAAAGAAAGCTTGACGGATACAGACACGCCTGTGTGCGTAACAGACTAGACATGCAGAACAGGCGAATAGACGCTCACTATTAATTAAAACACCAGTCTTTAATGCATGCCTTGATGGATAATCAAGAAACACGGCCTAAAGCAGAGACGTCTGGCTGCACTGAGCAGCAGGAGTGACAGGAGGCTGACAAGCTGAGAATCACAATCATTGTCCTACCTAGACCTGTGTGTGTGTGTGTGTGTGTGTGTGTGTGTGTGTGTGTGTGTAACTATAGTTAATATAGTAATCACCCCAATTAATGTAAACAGTAATAATAATTCCTGTTTGTTTTTCTCTTGTCGACGTGTGAGTCTCCGTGTGAGCGGTTCGGCTTCCCAGCCTGAACCAGTCACTTTTTTTTTTTTTTTCATTGCCAAGGTGAATCTGGTTGGCTGCCTGTTTGTTGATCTGTGTGATTTAGGCTCAAATGGAGCGAATCTGTAGAAGGACACTGTGTAACCAGTGCAAGTGAAGCAAAACGCTTACACACACACACACGGACACGGACACGCACATGCAGACTTGTGCAAAAATACACACACACACACACATGCACACAAAAAAGCACACACAAGTCATTAGCGGATGTGTGGACTTATGGTTTATTTTTAAAAGGGTACACTGTGAGAAAGTTCCATTTTAGCTGAAATGTTTAAGCATGCCTAGAACAGCGTGTGTTCTCTTACACACACACACACACACACACACACACACACACACACACACACTTACATGTGCATAAAAACACTCCAGAGGATATTATCTGGAGGTGTTTTGTGATGTGATTGTATCATTAAAGCACTAAACTCACTGTGCTTACACTCGTCCTCTATTCTTCACACCTTTTCTATTTTTTGAAGGCCGGTTTTACACAATAGTTTGTTTACTCTGGTTCAGATCAGTTGACGTTTTTCTCTTCGGTGTTTCACGCAAGGAAAAATCCAAGCGCACCAAAAGCGCATCACAACAAATTATTGGCTTATTGGTTTGACACAAACGTAAATACAGGAAAAAGGTCCTTTGTTCTGGACTAGTGCATATTTCTCGACAGTGTATGACACCAGACAATGGCAAAAACGGTGGCTATTTATAGCTACAGTATATATTTGTTTAATATACCAGGTTACACTACACCTACAGAATGCCGAATTCACTCGAGGGCACGTCTTGAAATGCTAGCCGGGTCGGATCGAGGTCAGATCACGTCGTTCTCATCACAAATAAACTGCTCCAGAGTTCGTTTAGGATCAGACCAAGACCAGCTCCTCTCGAGTCTCGGTGCAGTTGTTAGAGTCCTCATCTAAATGTGATTACTCTATTCACACCTGCCTAACAGAATCACACCGAGCCTGATTTAACCAGACTGGACTGTAATTATAGATAAAGTGGTAGTAGGTAGAGTGACAGGATATGCAAGTTGTGTTCTGCACAGCTGCATAACATCTGTACAATTGTGCTTATTTATCTGTCTTCATCTCTTATTTTATACCAGGATGAATAAAACACATTCTACATAACAGGTTGGAAAATAATATCTGCTGGTTTTACATGTACTCAGGCATAGCAAATTACAAAGTAAATGTTTTTAAAGTAATGTCATGCTTTTTTGTGTGAAATACTTATAGGCAGTTTTTATTCTGTTTAATTAAACTCAGATTGATCTGTATAGTGCTTTTAACAACTGACGTTGTCACAAAGTGGCTTTACAGGAATATGTGAAGATGAAGTGAATGACACTGATCATCTTACAATTGCACTATAACAAAGTCTATAACACAATCCAAAACCAGTCAGGAATGTGAGTTAGAGTCTAATAACAGGTGATTGGTCACAGTATGGTCACAGTATGGCTTCCTAATACTCCATACTGAACTGAAGAAAACACAGGGTTTAAATACGGTGGGTGGGACGTGAACTAATTCGCCTGCATGTGGCCATTTTGCCTGGCCACCAGTGGTCCTGGGAAACGTGGTCCACCTTGTAGGCACCTGAATTTTCTGATGGTCTAATATTACATGAATTTATCCTTATTTTGACACAATCTTTATACGTAAACACAGAGAAGAGGAAAAAGGAGGCTGCTTCCACTGTCAGTTGGAACAACAAAACTTAGAAAAACTTTAAAAGCTTAAAGAAATCTTATGAACAGAAAAAAATTAAGGGTGACATGACTATAATTTAGCTAATTACACTATTCAGGCAGCCAAAAAATATATAAATAAATAAATAACAGTGAGCTGTCCTCAAACTTGCTAAAATTCACAAAAGTAAAGGAATGAATAAAAATGTTATATTAATTACCATTGTTTTTTTTTTCTTTACTAAACCCAAAACCCCCAACATGACACACCGCCTTCCAGAAAACCTGTGAATTTACACAATTCAGCATCAAACATGTAGTGCTGCCAGTCTCCTACAAATTCATGACACTATTATTGCCTAATCTGACATAGTGAACATCACGAAAGATAAAAACATAGTGTAGTCTAATCCTGTTCTGTATATAGTCGAGACGAGACATTGGCCAGGTTCTTCAGAGGAGAGGCCTTTGAGAATTGTAACGAGCAGTGTGAAGGTTTAAAGCTATGTAAAGATGAAAATGTCTGGTTTTCTCAGAAATGTTATTAGGTAAGAGTACAAGTATGTAATTTAACAACACTATACCTGTGGGAAATCAGAAGTACACAGGAAAAAGTACAATTCTGACAGTGACCTCCATTCTTCAGCCATGATGTTTAATAAGAATGCAGTATGAACATGAAGATAATTGCCCATCGCCTGTGTTAGAGAAAAGCTTTTCTTAAGTTTCCAATCCCATTTGCCTCGGCAAAGTGCCAGCATAGACAAGACAGGAACCGCAGCAACAATTACTAGTGCTCCTGTGTGGGCAGGAAGTGTAACCTTCACATTTAATGTTCTATATGCATCATAAATTCAATTTATTTCAATCTTCTAGTTTTTGTTCACAGTTTTATTTAAGTATCTACTTTATAAAGGTAACAATATATAAAGGCAATATATCTAAACCATTCCACATACTTAGTAGCCAGTAATAATAATAGTAATGATAATAATATAAGTAATAATAACTGAATTCTCCATTCTCGATCTCTGACAGTGTTTTAAGAATATGTTGGTATTCAATATCACAGCCTGGGTCTACTGTAGTGATTTAGTGAATTTTTGACCACACATGCCTGGAGCAGCACCTGAGAAGAGTTGAGCGTGGGTTGCCTTGCTCAAGGGCACTTCAGTCCAGTCTTGACGGTTCTGTTTGTTATGTCTCCTCTGTAGTCTCGAACCCAGTTTTTCCCACACCTCATATAGAAATTGGGGGCTTTTAACCACCAGACTACCAGATCCGACAAAGCAACAGTGGGAGAGTGTAAACTAATCCAATCTATCAGAAATAATGCAGGCAAGATTTCGGAATTTAGGGAACTCGCGAAGGTCAGCAAAGCCTGAGTGCGAAGGCTGAGCCTCACCAGAGATTTCAGTTCTTGATTTACAGGAGTGGTTTTCAGCAGTTTGATGTTCTTCTCTAAACCTCTAACATCACCTAGATGTTTCTATCCATAGAAGCATCAAAATATTTACTGACTGTTTTATTTGCTTTTCACATCATTCCGTGTAAAGACTGTGGAGACTGATGAGATTCTAGACACTGTTGCATGGGAAAATCTCAAGAAATCAGCAGTTTAAAAAAAGTTGCAAAATACTCATATGCAACTCCATCTGGCCCCAACAACCATGATCAAAGATCACAATTTTCCTTATTTTGATTAATGTTAATGTTAAACATGAATTTCTCAAAAATACATGAAAACCCACCACATCACAGAGTTACAGTTGGAGGATGATAATCGGTGATCCCATAGAGTGGTAGATGCAGCTCACTATATTAAAGCAGTCGTGGTTCAAGGTTAGAAAACCGATCTTGTGTTCTATCCTTCATACTGACAAGACACAACTACAGTGCCCTAGAGCAAGGGACCTAACCCACTAACTGCTTCCTAGGTGATGTAGATAAGAACCTGTGTTTCATTGCACAGGTGGGTAAAATGCTGAGGTCAAATTCCTCTTTTAGAAGCACAGTAGGTCAGTCATTTCACTTCCAGTTCAAATAATAGCAAAGAGCAGTAGGAAAGCAGGTATAAGAAGGTAGCAGTGGTTGTTCCAATGCACCATTGTCTTTGTCCCCTCCTGCAATTTAACCACTGGTAACTGCTCTGTCTTCTCCAGCCACAGATGTCCTGCTCTAACTGGCGATAAAGTTAGCCATGAGATTAAAGGCAGTGGAGGTCAATGTGGACAGAGGGACGGTAATAAGAGAGTGATTGAAATGAAGCGAGAGGAAGCAAGACAGTGAGATGGATGACGTTTAGAGTGTTATATGTCACTGGAACATGTTCCCCTGAAGACACTGAATCCACTTACCATCTAATGTCCTCTCTCTGGCCCTGTCCTTTGCTGCTAGATGGCTTGTGATTGTGCACACACACAGGCACAGCAATGCTTATTCACACACAGTCAGCTGGAAGCCATAGGCCTGTAAACAGACTCAAGAGCAGTCAATGCATGGACATGGGAAATGGGACTGGTTGCGTCAGACTGTCTCACTCACTCACACACCCCTCAGTGCAGGCTGTTATATCTTATAATGCCCTTGACATAGGAAGAATGTATAGTTGTATAAGATTGTTTAGGTTGTGCTCTTTAATCCCTGATAAGTCTGAAAGCAGGCAGACAGAGGCTGAGGAGATGCAAGGTCTCGTGCTGACTGCTATCTCAACCTCATGTTTTAAATATCAGACCTCATTTTTCTCACCACCTGACATTCAGCAAACTCGCAAACCCTCTCCGTCTGTCCGGCCTTGATAGAGTTGACCGCCTGCAAGATCACTCCGGTAACCTAATTATCATAAACACACATGCACGCACACACACACATACATGCTGACAAATCACCTTGAGAAAATGTTCACAAACATTTGCCTAGGCTTCCCAGAGTTTAAAAAAATAATAATATTTTAATAATAGTTTATAAAAAATATATTAGTTTTATAAAAAAAAAAAATAAAAGGAAAAATTTTAAATTTAATTGCAAACATGCTATATTTAAAAATACACTGTTGGTTTTAAAGGTACTATTAAAAACAGTAATTATTTTAAAAAATATATTAAAATTTAATAAAAACGTGTCGCATCAGTGCAACCCATACGCCCTACCTTGCTTTATTATTAAATTGGTTCTGGTTTACAGTGCATATAAACTTCAGTCCCGTATTTATTTATTTATTTATTTATTTAGACTGTTGCTGAACTAATGCTATGCAAATGTCTTCACACCAGCAGCCGTGACACAGTTTTAGGCGAAGTAGGCCGTGTAGTAGAGCGAGAGTGCGCAGCAGTCTGCTAATGTGTTGTACTTAGTGTCTTATTTTAGTCTCCACTCTAGACCAGCTGAACACGGCCAATTCAGCTGTGCACTCAGGCTTGCTCGGGAACTCCATAGGCACCAGCATTTACAGTTTAGTCATAGCATTCGACTTTTTTTTTTACTAGACTTAATGTGAATACATTTCGCCCAGTGGGAAAAGGAAAGTGGTTACTTGTTCGACAACTGAATACAAAGGTTTTGTGAGCCAATGGAATTCAAGTGGGCAGGACAGTGATATATATTTGTAAAACCATATTTTATGATGCCCTTATCCAGAGCAACTTACAAACTTGTCAGTTACTTGACTGATCCGAAGTTAGTGCAGATAGCCCAGGATTCATGAACTTGAAGCCAGAATGCTACTAGAAATAAGCCATGTAGTACCAATTATAAAACTATAGTCAACCTGAAGAGAGAACAAGACAATAAATACAATTCCCAAATACAGTAGTCACTATGGACAAGCTGAGAAGAGAACAAATACAAATACAGTTTGCAAACACAATATCCAGTGCTCAATTAAGTGCTGGCAGGACAGGTGAGTCTTTATCTGGTGTTTAAAGACAGCAAGAGAGTCTGCTGTATAGACATCTAGGAGAAGTTCATTCCACCACCTTGGTGCCAGGACAGAGAAGAGTCTGGATGTTTGCCTCCCATCCATCTTGGATGGGATGATGGCGGGTCAAGTCGGCACGAAGGGTTCTAAGTGCGTACCTGGCCTTAACCGTTGCTATCAGGTAGAAAGGACCTGGACCGTTTTGTGGCTATCTAGGCCAGCATCAGGGTTTTACATCTTATAAGAGCTGCTACAGGAAGCCAGTGAAGGGTTCGCAGCTTGGGTGTGGCATGGCTAAACTTGGGGTGGTTGAAGACAAGTTGAGCTGCTGCATTCTGGATGGCACACATGAAAAGACCAGCCAGGAGAGAGAGATGACAAGAAACTGGACTAGTACCTGGGCAACTTCCCTCGTGAGAAATGGTCGAATACTCTGAATGTTGTGAAGGAGAAATCTGCATGACTGAGCCAAGTTAGCAACATGAACAGAGAATAAGAGCTGGTTGTCAACAACAACTCCAAGACTACATACTTCTGTAGCTGGAGTGACCACAGTGTTCTCGAAGGAAATCGAAAGATCTTGAAGACAACCAGTTACTCCTGGGATGTAGGTCAGCACTGTCTTTTTAGGGTTAAGCTTGAGGTGGTAGGCAGCCATCCATTACGCAAAGACTGCTAGACATGTTGAGAGCTGAGCTGAGACCTGATAGGATCGTTTCTCCAGGTAGGACTGGTACCACTTCCATGCAATGCCAGAAATGCCAAGGTTGGAATGGATGGATAGGAGGATGCTGTGGTTAACTGTATAAAAGGCAGCAGACAGGTCAAGAAGAATCAGGACTGATGGCAATCCAGCTGATTTTGCAGCATGCAGCTTCTCTGATGAGTGCAGTTTCAATAGAGTGCACTAGTTTGAATGAGAAGAAAAGATGCTGAAACACTTGGTAGGAGAGAAGGTCAGCTTATGCCCTGATTTCCTCCACCGCCTCTCCGTCATTCTTAGTTCTCGTTGGCTGTTAGGCAAAATTTCAGTCAGCCAAGGAGCAGGAGGTGCAGATCTTGTAGATCAGAAAGAAAGGGCATGTAAGAGATCAATAGATGGAGAGAGGAAGGATAGAAAAATATCTGTTGCAATGTCCAGGGGAAGAGCAGAAAAAGAGTCAGGAGGTGGAAGAGCAGCAGTGATAGAAGAGACGAAGTGATGGAGTGAAGGTTGCGACGGCTGTTGGACATGTGTGTGGCCTCTGGGGTAAGAGGGTAGAAAGGGAGACAAAGGGGGAAAGACAGAAAGTGATGATCAGGGCAGTAAAGAGGGGTTACTTCTAGTCCTGTCACTGAAGCAGGATGCTTCCTGCTCTGTGTGTTGGAGGAGACTGGCTAAAGCTGAGATCAAATGAAGATAACAGTGGAAGAAGGCAGGATGACTGCAGCTTGTCTAATGGCTTGTCTAAGTTAAAGTCACCAAGCAGGATGAGTGAAGTCTTATTTGTTGGGAAGAGACTCAGAAGAGTGTCTAGTTCCTCTATAAAGTGACCTAAAAAGCATAGCCCAATTTATATGATTATTTGCCAGTTACCACACACTAAGTAGTTCTTTATCACACAGCAGCTAATCACTATGGAGGGTCAAAACTAGTACATTCTTCATCCAAGACACATGAATCTCCCATTTCCTTTCTGCTCAGTGCATTAAAATATGTAAAAACTCAACATAGATGAGCTTACGGATGCCTATTACATTCTCTAACACTGGTCATGGACTGGTGTGACATTTATGGCAAGACATCTGTTTCCTGTTCCCTTATAAGAACCTAGTTCAACTTAAAAACCAATATACTCTAGTAAGCAATAAAACACACTTAAGCTGCTATAGACTGTAAAAAAAACTGGTACAGATTGGTAGTTGTTTCTTAATGGTATAAGGTTTGTTTAGCTAGCATTTCATAAGACCCCTGATATGTCTTCAGATGTCTCTGATAGGAGAATGCTATGTGTGCCTCATTTCCTCCTTTCTGTATGCTTGTGATTAAGTAACCAGCCTTGGGCTCATACAGTCCCCAGTTCAATCTTCGCAACCAACAAGAGTCGACCGAAGTGCCCTTGAGCATGCACCTAACCACTGCTCTGGGCATGTGTGCCCCTGGTGTGTGTTTACTAGTGTGTATGTGTGTGTTTTACATTACTGCACGCACGAGTCGAACGTGGAGGTCAAATCCTCTGCACAGTGGTCAAAAGAGTAGTTCACTTCACTTTACTTTCTGACGAGTTACACCCGTTCATGTCCTGCATTCATTCTGATGGGTTTGGCCTCTTCCCGCAGGACAATTCTCCACCACACACGTCTAGAAACACCAAATTATGGTTAGATGGACACTCATCTGAGTTTGGGGTTTTTCTGTTCACACCTAAATCACCAGATCTCAACATTATTGAACACATCTGGGATGCTGTACAATGTGCTATGGAACACAGAAATCCTACACCTCGGAATACAACAGAATTATGGACCGCTCTGCAGGAAGTATGGTGTTTATTGCCTACATGTACAATATTTCTACAAGCCTACCAAGTATCAGACTGGTGTAAATATATATTGCAGTCATGCCAAAGGTGCAATGCCTGGTCTAATACCCTGTCATATAATGCCCATTAATGTCCAGCTGGATAGCAGTATGTCATCATTACTGGTACTATTCTTGATAGTCACTATAATGTTAGATGTTTGTGATAAGTGTATTAGCAAAACATTACCACTAATGCAGTAATCCGTTATCAGACATTAGTATGTTATTGGCTATAAACTGTCATGGGCAGTCATATGACCTTTTCAGGACAGGTTTATGGTGGTTATGGTAATGTCAGGCCTACAATTCAGGACTTCAGCTAGTGATAACATGAATAATCAGCCATTACATGACACCGGTCCTCAGTCAGGTCAAAACCTATGACAGCGTGTGACGTTTATGACGTGGTCGTGTCAGGGTTATGTTGCAGGGTTGACGGGAAGTGCTGCTGTGATGTTGTCTGTTACCAGATTCACAAGGTAATGTAATGTGTATTATTCATTGCTCTGGTCGTTGGTTTCCATTTTGGGCTGTATATATGATTTGCAGCTTGCAATTGACAGGCTATGAAGCCGCTAAGAGACTGCTGATGTTTGTATATACGTGTGTGTGTGTTGAGCTGGAAATGTGGATCCTGTGGAGCAGGAGATGTCTTTCCTAAAATCTCTCTTTCTCTGTCTCTCTCTCTCTCTCTCTCTCTCTCTTTCTCTATGCTTCAGTCCCCATCAGCCTTTGTGACGACTCAGCCAAAACAGTCTCAGAAACAATTTAGCCGAATCCTCGACACGCCTTTTAGATACAAGAAATGAAATAATAGCAAGGCTGCCAAGGATCATTGATCCACAGCCACCTCTGAATACCAATGAAATGCCATTATGTGGGGATAAATACATTGCTTGAATTCTGCGGGCTTCTCACTATGCACACACACACACACACACACACACACACACAGTCACACACACATATATACATACACATATATACACAAACTCATAGATCAAGCCCGAAGACAAGAACGGCAGAAAAGCCCCCAGAAGAAATGGCATGGGACAGTCTGCTGTTGAGAGCTTTTGGAAGAACCAAGTGCTGTTGTAGCTCTTTTCCTTTCAGAGGGGATATCATGTGATTGTTTTGGATTAGAAGTGACCTTGTATCATACTAACAAAGTGGGAGGTGTCAAGTCCCCACAGCTTCACAGATTCAAGATTCCCATGTTTCCCATGGCAAATACACACTTTAATGTGTATATGCTGGAATTGTTACTGTATTGTTTAAGTATAGTACATA
>JAOVVF010000014.1:12205879-12213564 GCA_028565595.1 Duopalatinus emarginatus | reverse complement strand
CTCTCTCTCTCTCTCTCTCTCTCTCTCTCTCTCTCTTTGTGTGTGTGTGTGTGTGTGTGTGTGTGTGTGTGTGTGTGGCATTGGAACACTGCCCATAGATGTGAACCCCTGACTGGGGAGGGAAAAGTTGTGTCAGGAGGCTCACAGAACAAGCCCTTGGAGGCCTATCACTTTCAAAACCCCCAATCATTACTGAATCACTTAACTCTCTTTCACTCTCCCAGCATCCTGCTCATCTTTTCTTACCCTGGGGGGCTCACAAATGTAATTCCTCTCTCTCTGTTACACACGCACACACATTTTCAGCTGGTTGTAACAGGATAGCACCCTCATGTTCTGATTACTCCCAAGCAATACGTCCCATTGATCCAAACCATCCTTTTAGACTTACGGCAATGAACAGTAGCCATAATATTTACTCTAAAATAACTAATATAATATTCCACACCGCACATGGATGGATGGATGGATGGGTTTTAAGTCTGCTTCCAATGCTTTCAACCTCACAGCGAGCAAATAGGTGGTTAAGTTCATCTGCCAGTAAGACATCTCCATTGGCAGCCTCCATGATGCCTGTCTTCAGGCTGTATAGGGCTTTGTTGCCAGTCCTGGAGGTGGTGTCTGGGTCCCTGAGAGGAGTTTTTGCCTCCTTTGTCATCCCAGGCTTGTGTTTGCCAAACAGTGACATCATCAACACACTTCTTTATCTAGCAGAGTAGATGATTGACATAGTCCAGATCCTGAAGATGGATTGATGTGACAGGTTTAGACCATTTATTTATTTCATGCATTTCCTCTCACTGAAAGTGACCTGAACCTAATCTCTACATGAATCAAGCACATAAAGCTTCAAAAAACAAATCAGTGCGCTTTGACTGCGAGTGGTGTGTGGATGCTGCAGGACGCTTTGTTTATGGGTGAACAAGCAGAATAGTGTTTGAAGTGAACTGTGTGACATTATCAGACAAAACAGAACCTGGCGCTAGCCTTGTTCAAAGTCAGTTAGTTTTTCAAGGTGATGGCTGTAAAAAAAAAAAAAAAAAAAAAAAAAAAAAAATTATCTTATTTGTGTTCAAACTCATACAGCGGGGGATATAAATTAACACCAACTGTCACAGTTTCTAAAAGCTTGTTTTCTTTTAGAACCTGGATGTTAAATATGTTTACAGCACAGCACTTTCCTTAATCCAACTAGTCAGAAGATTAACACGTAAAATCACAGGTTTATTTCAATGGATGCCTCTAATGCATGTAGTAGTCTGCCAGTTGCCATAAATGTAATTTATTATCATTTATTAGTAACAGCTAATTCTCACTGACTTGTATATCAGGTGCTTTACATAGCCCAAGATTAGTAAACTAACTAAACGATGTGCACTCCTTTAATAATAATAATAATAATAATAATAATAATAATAATAATAATAATAGACATAATAATAATAATAATAATAATAATAATAATAATAATAATAATAATAGTAATAATAAAACTATAAATAGTTGATATGGTACATTTATTTGTAAGTAGAGGTTAATGTAATGTTTATGGAAGGAGTCTCCAGTGTCAGTTGTCTACAGGACAGATGGCTTTAAACTGAAACAAGCTGTTTTTTTATTATCACACTGTTTATTCTTATATGTTTTTTGTTTTTTTTGTTTACTAATAATTGGCTATAAGTCGTTAAAGTGTATCTCAGTTTAGAAGTCTTAAACCAGGCTGTATAATACATACAGTATATCCATACCATTAAAACTAACAAACTACCAACATGTAAAGTGAATAAAATTGTATTGCTTGTTCCAGTGGTACCTGGGAAAGGGTGGGATATATTAGGCAGCAAGTGAACAGTCAGGTCTTACACTTGGTCAGGAAAAATGGCCACTTTTAAGGACCTGAGCAACCTTGACAAGCACTGTATTGTGATGTCTAGATGTCAGGGTCAGAGTATTTCCAAAACAGCAAGTCTTATGTGATGTTCCCAATATGCAGTGGTTAGTACCTATCAAAAGTGGTCCAAGAAAGGACTACAGGTGAACCAGTGACTGGGTCATAGGTACCCAAGTGTCCTGGTGTGTATGGGCAGTAAAGGTTAGCCTGAAAGGTCTGATCCCACAGAAGAGCAGCAGAGAGATTTATTGGTAACGTCTTGGTCCCAGGTACCACAAACATAGCTTTAGAGATTTTGGAGTTGTGGAGTCCATTGCCTTAACAGGTCAAAGCTGTTCAGACAGGCAGTTTTAATGTTATGAAGATTGGTGTGTATATAACATGTATGTGTGTGTATTTTGGAAAATTTGTTCCGTTCAGCATATCTTATCTTTACACACATTTCCAATGTGTCTTTTATATCCAGCTTTAATCAGACTTTGACCATTGAATATTTATTTTTTTAACAATGTTCCCGCTTTGCTTGACTGTTGCACGCTTCCATCTTTTTGTCTGAATACATTGCCCTTGTATGCTATCTCTGATCAGTTGTTATTCAATGCAGGAACTGAGCCTCATCCCCAGTCTGCAGCTGTTATGTGTTCTGCCACCACACACCTTGTTTACTTTAATGCTGTTCATTTGGGTGTCACTGATGAGTTGATGGTGTTGGCAGAGGCACTGTAAGTGCCCAGAGGAGTGGTGTGTACGAGTCACGGAACACGTCGCATGGTTTTTTGTTTGTTTGTTAGTTGATACTGGATATCTCACAAAGCAATTCTGCATGTCGTCTGCTGAATGCTATACATATACTGTAAATGTACACTTAATACACTGTCACAGCCATTTTATATTATCCAGCCACCAACTTTTGGTTTCCAGGAAATCTGTGGTTTCCTGTAGTTTGCAAGGAAAGTTTTTAACATGTGTATATATATATATATATATATATATATATATATATATATATATATTTCTTTTGGTTGTATGTTTTGGTTCATGAAACATTTACCTAATGTGGGAACGTTAAAACGGTTCAGTTTAGTTTTATTAAATGTTCCTCTAACCTTTGCAGCCCTTGAAAAAAAAAAACTCACGACAATTTTCCACTTACAAACTGTTATCTTTTTAAATGTTTCCAAGCTTTGTCAAGGCACAAGGACACAAATATTAACCACATTGTGCATCAACTGATATACAGCAGCAAAAAATAAAACCTGAATCCTTTCAGAAATTGAGCAGGATTTACTCATATGAAATTCTATGCTTGCTTGCAATGACGTCAGGGACAGGAACTGTAACCAGATAGGCTGCATTGGTACTATAATTGGGAACTTATTGTCTACAGAAAGTCTGAATCACTAAAGCCCTTTATTCTGGACCAAAGTTGAAGCACTAGTGAGCTAGCATAAATAATCAGACTTGACTAATGAAAGCTTTTGTTGCTGTACAAACTCGTATTCCTCTCTAACATCTCCTGTTTTTAAGACCCTGACCTATTTACTCACATGATGATATAGTTTAATGGAGAGTACAAAAACGTATGAAAGCCACTTTAGATAAGAGTGTCTGCCAAACACTGTAAATCTAAAAATATGAATGTGCAGCAATGTGAGTCGCTGCGTGATCACACCTGCTCTAAAGCTGGAAATGCCAGTACTAAAACTGTCTTAATGATGAAAACGCCCAATAAACAAGGCCCAAGTGTAATGCGAAGAGTAATTCAAAAAAACAAAGCAGTGTCAACTTAACAAAGCAGTCAACATTCATTAAGGCTCAGAATTTACATACTTGGTAGCAATGGCATGACTTCGTAATGAAGTAACAAACAGGAGCTGCTTAAATAGTCTGGAGTAAGTGATGAAGTGATGGTAGACATCAGGACATTATTTTACTGACCAAGACGCTTCATGTAACTTATGACGCTGTATCTGTGAGTCAGTCTCACTCATACATCAATCAGCCATAACGTTAAGACCACGGTGCAGCCGTGGCCTAGGGGTTAGGGAACCGGTCTCGTGACAGGAACGTCGCAGGTTCGATCCCCGCCCCAGGGCAAGACACAACTGAGGTGCCCTTGAGCAAGACACCTAACTCCCCTAACTGTTCCCCAGGCGCCGTGGTTTGGGGCTGCCCCCCGCCCCGGGCAAGTGTGTTAACTGCCCCCTAGTGTTCACTGGTGTGTGTGTTTCACTGCACGGATGGGTTAAATGCGAAGGTCACGTTCCTTCTGTGTGCAAGCACAGTAAGGCAAAATAGTTCACTAGCACTTTCACCTGCCTTAATAGCTGTCAGAACGGCTCTGACCCATTGAAGCATGGACTCCACAAGACCTCTGAAGGTGTTCTGTGGTATCTGAGACCAAGACGTCAGTAACAGACCGGTCCACATGACACCTGGATCTTGAAGATGCTCAAACTCACTTGTCTGTACAACACAATTTGACCCTGAGTTGTCCATTTTTCTTGGTTCCAAATAGATCTGGACAATATGGAAAAAAATCTTATCACAATGTTTTTTTTTTCATGTCAGTCGATATCGATATAAATCACGATATAAATTAAATTGATATTTTTGTTAAATACAGTTAAAGGTTCTTTTGTTAGTCCTAAGTGAGAGGTGAATATATCAAAAGGTAAATTCTGGTTTTCCATCAAAACCTGAGAATATTTTATATTTCTAAAATCTACATTCTGAGCGGTCAGAAACTTCCAGTGTTACAGAAGAACACAAACAAAATGGACAACTAAATTCTTTGGTCACATCTAAATAAAAAACACAGGTAGGCCTAATAGAAGACAAAACATCTGAATTCTGAGCAAAGCTTTTATGTTTTATGGAACAGAACCATAAATAAATAAATCTTAATTCCTAAAATTAAGACGTCTTATCGCGAAATAATGTTCGACCAACACTCCTTTATTCTTTATCTGTGAGTATGTTGTAATGGTTATAATATTATGGCTGATTCGTCTATAATAGTGTATTGAAAATAGAAACATGGGATTGGTACATCCTGTCACCCTTCCCTATCACCTTTAATGACTTTCAGTCTCTTGTCTCTTTGGTTTGGATTGATTTGATTAAGGACAAAGAATTGCTTAAATGTCCTATTATGGCTATTTCAAAGGGAGATGGATCACACACACACACACACACACACACACACACACATACAAAGAGAATATGTCCATCTGTACCTCAGCCTGACAATAATGATTAAGATGGTAAGTAGCAGAGTACAGTCTGACTCGTCTCACTAGAATAGTTCAAACCGAAATAACACACAAATACAATCTCTCTGTCTCATGAACAGATCGATATCAATGCTATAAGAGATCCATTTGTGTTAGTGTCTGTGTGTACACAAAGCCTACTAAAGCTGTTTATTTAGCAGTCAGACATCTCCCCCGTGTGATCTATCATCATCATCACCGTCACTGTAACGTTTTTGTTTATGGAGATGCTCTCGACTTCCATATATTAAAGCACTGGCCAAACCTCACTCCACACAGGGTAATTACAGTCCGCTCCATGCTCCATAACTCGCTCTGATAGAGTCACTGAAAGGCTTCTTCATTTGCTGCCAGATTCAGGAAGGGTAAGAGACGTGGGGAGTGGAGTAACAAAGCCACAGCCGCCTTCTTCTAAGTGAAGAAGTGCAGAGAGATTACCAAAGTGAAAGTGCAAGTGAACTATTTGCCTACTGTGTGGAATTAGACCTCCGCATTTAACCCATCCATGCAGTGAAACACACACCAGTGAACACTAGGGTGCAGTGAACACACTTGCCCGGAACGGGGGGGCAGCCCCAAACCACGGTGCCCGGGGAGCAGTTAGGGGAGTTAGGTGCCTTGCTCAAGGGCACCTCAGTCGTGTCTTGCCCTGGGCGGGGATCGAACCCACAACCGGTTCCCTAACCACTAGGCCACGGCTGCCCCCGTGCCTGAAAAACTCGCTGGAGGAAAAAGGGGGGGGGTTTGGCCTGGGAATGCTCTTCACTCTTCAAAGATAAAAAAGACATCAATACAATATGTAATTTTTGGCTTCCACATTAAATTTGATTATTTGCTGGACAAATGGGAGCAAAATAGCTTTAAACTAGCTTAACTAAACTACCGCTACATACAAAGACACGAAAGAGTCTGGGAATTTTATTAAGTACAGAGAATTTTTCATTTACATTTATGGCATTTGGCAGACACTCTTACCTAGAGCGACTTACAAGGTTACTTATTACAGGTAGGCCACTGAAGTGGTGTCTTGCCCAAGGACCCTTATTGGTGTTGCACAGACTGGCTGCCCACACCGAGAATCGAGCCCAGGTCTCTTACATGGGTGGCAATGATGTTACCACTGTACCACACCAATCACTATTTATTAAAAATTTTTATGATGCTTCTAGTAAAACATAACAGTGGTGAATTGACATGATGAGCCAGGCCATCTGGGGAGCCACCCACAGCTCCATGGTAGTTCTAGTTTCAGGATGTTCACCTCATCTCTTGAATGCTAGTCTCGGCTCATTTTGGGCGAACATGCAGGCCACAGGCCATTCATCAAAACTCTTGAATCAATATTATGGCACAGTGCATCATCCTGCTGGAATATGCCATCGTCTTGGAGGTGTGTAAAGTCCATGAAGGGCTGCATATGGTCACCTGGACGTGTTTAGGTGGCCTTAACCCATGACATGAGAATGCTACATCAGTATAGAACCACCACCATACTGATGTGCTGTGCTGGTGTGGCCAGTGTTTAACCTCTCTCACATAATAACACCTCGCAACTTGTATAGGCATGGGCATTCCTAAGTCGTCCTCTGATGTAACACCGTTTTTATAATCAATTTACATACTGCTATCTCATGATGTGTCGATCAGTGCATGTGTGTACGTACATGCATGTCTGCTCGCTCGTCTGTAGCTTAAGGGCATGGTTCACATTCCTACACCAACCTTGTGAATACTAATACGAGGGGCAAAAGCGCATTCAGTCTGATGAGCTACAGTATACGCTAATTGGATTCACATTTAGGCTCATTTGGTGTAATTTAAATGCCAAGGAGAATTATCACAGTAAGCAAAGCAAAACATTCCGTCTGTGCTTTTCAATGATACACAAACGGTTAGAAATTAGCTGAGAGTGCTGATCAGTCATAAGCCGCATTTAAGCCCTATTTAACAGGCCTTTGGTCCCATGCGGTGCTTTGCTTATGGGTGTCCCATTATTTTCTTTGTTATTATGTTTGCTCTGCCCCAACAGAAATTGTGCGTGTGTGTATGTGAGTATGTGTGTGCGCATGCACCCTGGTGCGCTGATCTGACGGACTGTCAAAAGATGCAATAAATGCCAGCCGATTTCTTCCCTAAAGTCTTTTTTGTCATGGTGGAAGATGAGAGGCCTGGTGCGGTTCTCCTCTCCAACAGCTGCTGGGGTATTTTTAGCTGGCTTTGTATGTGTCTGGCCTCTGCTCAACCCACTGATAAACATCTAGAGAGAGAGAGAGAGAGAGAGAGAGAGATCCAATCCTGCTATACTACTATTGCACATCATGTTTGCATGTGATTCTTTTTATATACTGATACAATTAGTTGCTTCCTGACCATAAAACCCCACATATTCAACAGCACACTCCATAGTAACACGATCAGTCCAACGGCAGAATCTTCCTGAGTAACAAGAAGTGTGTTTGTTTTGGGTAATTGACACTTCACAACAGCAGTCTGAACACAAATTAATTCCCCAAATCTAA
>JAOVVF010000014.1:12193379-12200879 GCA_028565595.1 Duopalatinus emarginatus | reverse complement strand
AGCATTCGATTCAGAGGGGCATTGCATTTTTTACCCAATAGTACATTTAATACCTGATAATATCGGCCTATTATGCAGAATTTGTATAAAATGCTTTGCTTGTTGTCATATGACACCCAAAACACAATGATCAGCCTATAAACTAACTCATATCCTTCTGCTTGCCCATGTTACCTGCTCTCATCACATTAGCTTACTTTACATTACCTTACTGCCTAACACATCTCACCCCTTGACATATTCCACTGGACAAGATAACACGATAATCTGTTGAATTACTTTTTGTTGTAATGGAGATCAGAGCATCTCAAAAGCAACAGGCTCATGGGAGCCCATGACTTATTGATGTGCATGGGAGTTGAAGTCTTACCTGTTAACATATGCAGATGGGTGACAGATTAAAGGAAAAGCTATGTAAAGTGTATTAGTAAGGTATTGGCTGGCACAATGCAGCAGAACTATTACTATTTGTCTACTGTGCTTGCATACAGAGGAACCTCCGCATTTAACTCATCCATGCAGTGAATCATCTAGGGGCAGTGAACACACTTGCCTAGAGCCGGAGAAGCCCCAAACCACGTCACCCAGGGAGCAGATAGGGGAGTTAGTAACCTTTATGTGGATTTCTTGGGGTAATTCTCACTTTTACATAGGGTCCTCTGTGATTTTATTCCCATCCAGAACAACCACGTCTGTGTTTTTCTCAGACGTCCTCAGAGAAAACACGAGGCAGATTTACTTACTGTCCGGACACACATCTCCGAGTTTGTACAGACAGGCGCAGTCTTGTGTGGAATAAAATAGATTTTTGGCACCTGCTCCACACCGTAGTTAGATACTTAGCATGCATTTCCATAGAGATTCTCCCAGTAAACAAACGGGAGAATACGACGGAGGGACACAGCTCATATACTCGTTTCCACACGTTGTGGCTGTGAACTGTAGTTCTGAATTGTTGCTGAAACTTTGCTTCGCCTCAAACAGAAATGAGCATCAGGGTCTCTTCTCTGCTCCAGCGCCTTTTACAGCTCTTAGACGCCACCATCTTTCAAGTACTGCATGATCATGTGACAATGCAATATCATGTGACCGAGAAAGCTAGAAACTCACTGGTCCGCCTGTTTTTTGTATTTGTAGTCCGGATGCAAGAGTTTTATCACTAAGTGGAAGTGTGAAATATTTTTTTACAGACTGAGAAACGAATCTAGTCTGAATAGGGCTTAACACATAGCTCCAAAATCTCTGTTCAGATCCGATGAGCGTGAAGGTTATACATTTACATTTACGGCATTTGGCAGACGCTCTTATCCAGAGCGACTTACAAGGTTACTGTTATTAGAGGTAGGCCAATGTAGTGTTAGGGGTCTTGCCCAAGGACCCTTATTGGTGTAGCACAGACTGGCTGCCCAGACCGGGAATCGAACCCAGGTCTCTAATATGGGAGCCGATGATGTTACCGCTGTACCACACCGACCATAGGATATATGGTCCTATAGGATATAATTATAGGATTTAGTACTTTTATCAGACCAGCGAGTTCTTATTTCCTTGTGGACATTTGTGAAATCATCCTGGAGAAAAAGACCACGCCCATCAGGATATAAGTCAGTGTGAGTCAGTCAGAAGTCATCGTGTCGTTGATGTCCTGTGGCGCTTCATTTCCGAAGGGGACGAGTGGAGACGAACCATGCCACATACCGATCAGCCATAACATAGGAACCACTGTCGGGGTGGGATATATCATGCAGCAGTCTGCATGGCAGTGTGAGGTAATGAATGAGGTTTGGCATGCTGGTAATTGGGAAGACGTAGCAATCACAACACACACAACAATGAAACCCACAACGAACCGAGCAATGTACAAACCTGTCAGCACTGTAACATTAAAAATAAACCAATACTATAGAGTAACACTGAACAACCAGAGCAGATGAGGCTAGTGCACCTTAAATAAAACACTGGTTTCTACTATCTCATCTCTATTCTGTCCAGTCTAAAGCAAACCCAGCACTGTAGTCCACACAGAGCAGTGTACCATATTTCAATGAGCGCTCAGGATTGATCAACATACTTGGTCTATGGAAACAAATAGGATATTTCTCCCCACTGCAATACCAGCATCTAATAAACCGCAGATGCATCGCCATGACGGGTTCGAGGAATGGGACGAATACACAGAAAAGGCCCTGCTGTGCCGTAGATGCAGCAGCGCACATAATTTATTAGATTATCACTTTGAAAAACGGCACAGAAATCTGTCAGCTCTCTCACACAAAGCCGAGTCTATGCTAACAGCATTAGCCGATGTGTTCTTGGCATCTGTTGAGAAACCAGCGTTAATTAACGACGATTATAGCTCTCGTCTCGTCGTCACTCTGAGGGAGTGTACATCTGTATCTCTCCGGATCATCTAGTTAGCGTGTCCCCAGTCAGACTGTCTGTCTGTCTGTCTGTCCTCTTTCAAGTGACCTGGTTATCGTCTGCCCTGCTCTCTAAATCTGGGAAGGGTTTCTAGATTTGGCGTCCAATTGGCGGAGGAGGCTTACTGTCTGAGATGTGTGTGTGTGTGTGCAAGATAGAAAGAAAGTGGATTTGATTTGTATAGCAAACTATTTTAACAATCATCATAAAGCTGTTTTACAGAAATCTCGATGAAGATTTCTATCACTAGTGATCAAGCGAGACATGAAAATATCCCTTAGACATCATATGAGAAGGAAACACACTCGCATCCTCATCCGGATGACACGGGATAGTGGGATTATCTGGTGAAATATGGGAACGTACCAAAGCGGAAAGCAGGCGAAACATTGGCAGTGATACAGTTTAAACAGATAAGGAAGAAAACAGATAAGGGAAGGAGCACTAATCCAAAGGTTGTGCTGGAGTTAAGGTGACTGTGACATGCGTATACTATATAACTGTCCTTTATTCCTCCAGATTATACAGCAGAATGCAAACGTTAGCATCCCCAAAGTCTCTGAATTATTCCAAAATGTTAGACTGTAACCTGCAGAAATTCAAAACACAGTGCAGGATCAACAGAAAAAAATAAATGCCATGACCTTCCTGTCATATTTTATAACAGATACTGTATATCAGGAACAGATGGTGTGATGGTGTATTATGAGGGGGCAAATATTAAATCTGAGAGAATTCAGAAGCTGATCAGAAAGCTGAAAAAGAGACTGGATTCTGTTGTAAAGGCAAAAAGTCATTTTTAGTGGGAAAAGATTTAAATGATATGATGATTATTCACAAATTAAATCTCGTCAGACACGTTGTTCATTTTGTTGCTTGTGATAATGAAGGAACATTAAGCTACACACCTAATAATAATAATAATAATAATAATAATAATAATAATATTAATAATAATAATTAGATGATGATGGTGAATGGTGTTTTTTATATATATATATACAGTAGAGTGTAAAAGTCTTAGGCACATGCAAAGAAATTGTTGTAAAGAGGGTTTTACTATTTAAAATAAAATAAGCAGTAAACAGTAAAAAAGTAAAGAAAGTCAGAAATAGATGTAACTACACTTTTTTTTTTCAATAGTAGTCCCAGGTTATCATGATACAGTTTTATTAGGGAATTGGTTTTTCTGAGTGTCTTAGAGAATTTGAGACACTTTTTCTGGAGGGAATGAGTGAGCACACAATACTGAGTGCGTAAGACTCTTGCACAGTACTGTATACATACATACATACACATATATATATATATATATATATATATATATATATATAATGTATGCATATCCTTGTATTTAGGATATATATCCTTGTATCAAGGATCACGGTTACCTGGACCTAAGGTTCACTGATATGATATGGACAGAACACCATTCGAACTCTTGTGTGTAGTCTAAGTGCCTTATTGGATAAGACCTGTTTCGTATTTAAATAAAAAAGGGGAAAAAAAGAAATAAAGCATAAGGTGTTAAAATTGGATAGTAAAATGTTTCTTCTGCTATGTTAAAACGTTTGTACACAACACTAAACCAGTTTACGGGCATCCTAAAAAAAATATAAGACCCACTTAGCAAGTGGAAATAAACACAGAGTGGCAGTTAGAATAAAGCCCAGTTAGGACAGGGACCAATCAGGCCATTATCTTCCCTTTACAATTAACAGTTTCTTAATGTACAATACAATAAGCCTGAGCCTTAATAGCCTTCCTCCTGCTTTAGTTTCTCACATTAATTAGTGTAGTATTCCCACTAGTTTCAAAGCCTTTGATGGTGAACATTGCTGTATTTGTTCAAGAGTCTGCCATCAGGATTTTGTAAGATTTTGTAATGTTCCTTAAAAAAATTAGAATGGGGATTTGGGGATATATTCCATTAGGCTGTACAACCTAACAAAGGAGAAAACAAACCTCTGCTTCGTGGCTAGAATTGCAAACCACTCTTTAAGTCTTGCCAAGCGTAACTTGCTGCAGGTTGCTTTAGTAATGCAGGTGATCTGATTAGCTGTAATCTCCCGTTATCCTTTCACCGATAGACGCTGAAACGTGCTGCACAACGTTCGGATGCTTTCACCACTTTTGGGAAAGTTTGAGGTGTTCAGTGCACATGCTTATTGTCAGATTTCTCTGAGCCCTGTTCAGATTATGTAAATGACTTCAGGTGTAGACGTATCAGTAGAGGTGTGTGAGACAGGGTGTGTGAGACAGCGTCTATATGCACTTGACTTTAGTCCTGGTAAAAGGGAGATGAGAAACTTTTACCAAGATGTCTTCAAGCTTCATTTTTCAGGAGTTTATAAAATAACTAACTTAGTGTTAATGCAGCATCACCTTCATGTTTAAGCAGGTCTCCTAGATTCCCAGAATCCCCAGCAGCAAGCCAAGATGGCGACACCCATTACATGGCAAACCACCCATTCTCTTTTTCCTCTGAATTTTAGCTGTGTTTGTTTCCCACCCGTTTTGAGTTCCTGCTTCTTTTTTTTTTATTCGGTGCACCTGTGTTGAGACAACCTGTAGCAAGTTTTGGATGTCTGGTAGCTGACTTATGTTTGAGCTTTGATTCTAGCCTGCTCTTGGATGGTCTGTTTGCAGATCACCTGATCCTCTGCCCATTTATTTGACTTTACATTTTTGGACTTGGTTGCACTGGTTTAAAAAACACCTGCTTCTGTGTCATTTATCTGCCTCAGCACGTGTCTGTTCACTCCATCCATTACAACTTTTATTTTATGTTTAGATTCATGAGTTATGCTGCGATCATCAGTTGTGTTCATTGGATACTTATGTGTTATTAAATCATGATGAGTGATTGGGATGTTGATGTGTAAATGAATCACACCTTCATAGTGTTCATCACGGTCATTGTTCATCATGTATTCGTTTACTATTTTTAGTGCCCATTTACAGGGTCGTTTTTTTTTTTAATTAAATCCTTCAAATGGAATTGGTCCTTAAAGTGAGCAAAGATTAAAATGCCTAACTTATGAACTACACACACACACACACACACACACACACACACAATTCCAATGGTAGACTCTGGATTCAGTATTATTTTTTTTTTCAATATTACACTTACATTTCATCCGCCTTATATTATAGTGCTTTCTATACCCTTCTTTACATAGCTTGCTATACGCAATACACAACTTTAGAACTAAAAATAAACTCAGTAAAGGGGTCTTTTTACCTGTACACGTTTAGGTAAATCATAATCCCAGTTAAACGTTTCTGGCAAGTGACAATTTAAAAAGCAGCTCAAAACCTGAGACTTCGATGGTCATGTTGATTAAAATTTATGTGCCTCCATGCAGTGCCTAACAGCGCACTTTTTTAGTCTAATCACGATCAATATTAGTGATTGTTTGGCTATACACACCTCGGTGCCTGGAACTGAAGCTACTCCGAGTCTTGGCAGGTTATCCTCCTTGAAAGCTGCTTCCCTAAAGCAGTTCTCCTATAAGCTGTAATCTTTATTTATACTTTTACTAAAAGTTTCCAAAATGTGGTTTGTCAACACATTTATCAGGTTCAAATGAGAAAACTTTTTGCAAATATCCACTTGGGGAAAGTTACTCATATTTAGAGTTGGGTTGTATGCTTAAGTACTAATGTGAGCAATTTTGTAAATTCTCACTACACATATGTATCTGAACTCTACATATGGTCACTTGATAGGAAGTAGGTACTACTCAGGGAATTTGTGGATGGACAAAGGATGGTGGATGAAAGAAGCCTGAGCATCATCCCCAAAATGACTTTGATCCATTTGGCTTTTGAACAGACCAGGTCACGCTACAAAGAATGGTTCACTTTTATATGGGGGCTTAATGGATACTAAATCATATCACAGAGTTCCACATCAAAGCTAAGATATGTTCGTGCACTTCTCCATCCTCAAATATGCACAGAAAATGCATTTTGATTACATCTATATAAATAATGGTGATTATATAAAGACGCTGTAATGTGGCAGATGGAAATGAGGCAAGAAACTTCATGAAGATGAGTTATGACTATGATGACGAGTGTTGAGGCGTAAACATCATTTTCTTAAATCATCAATCTGTGTGTCTGAGAAAGATGAATTTAATATCGCTTTTTTCCCCCCCTAGTTCTATAACAATTCTGTTCTAGCATTTTTTTTTTCATCACAAATGGGCTGCACTGAGCCTTTTGGCAACGCTGTCTAATCAGAGTGAGAACGCCTAATGTCCTCTCAGAGACTCATCACTGTTTTGACACACAACCAGACAAGCAGTGACTCATCACTTTCAATCTGTGTCTATTTGGCCTGTTTGTTATAAAACTTCCAGCTCAAAACACAATAGTGCACAAATGTGCACCCGGGCCAATTTCAACACATTTCTCAAGTTGTTGAGTTTCCAAGTCCCTCAACATGTGCATTTTATGGGTAATGTCTGAGCTGTGCTGTGAACCGATGTCTTTTTGCAAGAATACTGCATTGGTATGTGAGAATGGATTTTAAAGGCTTGCCAGCAGACACGCTGTGGATCTCATTAATGAACCAGGAAATGCAAAAGCATAGAATGAGAAAAATGTAGATGCTCTCCAGCAGAGTCTGTCGAAGTGTCAAACCCAGCACTGTCTCAGTTGTTTAGATTTATAAAGATTTGCCAACTAAAGTTGTAGGAAAGCTTACGAAGTTTAAAGATATATTTAAGATGTGATTATCGCTTATACAACTTCACTTGTCCAGGTTACTGATCCCTGAGTCATATAAGCTGAGTGGGTAACACTTTAAATTACAGCCCGCATATTACTGGGTAAGTACAGAGTAAGTACAGCATTATTACTGGGTATCTTACAAACATTTTACAAACACACGTTACTATGTTCCAAATCCATTGTACTTCTAAGCATAATTCTATTATTATATTCAATTACAAAGGTGAATTAAAAGTATAGCAGTTCATGGAAGTGACTGACCATAATAATCATCAGCACATACTTTGTAGATATTTTACACTGTTTAGTCTGTATGTACCGAGGCATTATATG
>JAOVVF010000014.1:12164737-12186689 GCA_028565595.1 Duopalatinus emarginatus | reverse complement strand
CCTTTTTATATATTTAACATTCTTTAAACAACACAGAAAATAATGTAAATATGCACCCTAGAGTTTAACCCTCTAGTGTTTTGTTAGTGCAGCTTAGTACCCAGTACTTTCCTGTATCATAACTGTAAGTACTCTGTAATAAGGTTAATACCCAGTACTTTCCTGTATCATACCTGTAAGTACCCTGTAATAATGGAATTGCTGGCTGTAAATTAAAGTGCAGCTTAATACCCAGTACTTTCCTGTATCATACCTGTAAGTACCCTGTAATAAGGTTAATACCCAGTACTTTCCTGTATCATACCTGTAAGTACCCTGTAATAAGTTTAATACCCAGTACTTTCCTGTATAATACCTGTAAGTACCCTGTAATAATGGAATTGCTGGCTGTAAATTAAAGTGCAGCTTAATACCCAGTACTTTCCTGTATCATACCTGTAAGATACCCAGTAATAACCGTAAGATACCCAGTAATAACCACATATTTCTAGTATCATCCCCATAACTTATTCCGTACTTATTGTCTGTGTGTTATTTGTAAAATGTTTGTAAGATTCCCAGTAATAACCGTAAGACAATGGGCAGGACTTTGGGCTACTGATCCCTGGAAGGTCAGGAGTTTCAGCCTTAATATCAGGCTGCTTCTGTTGGGTCCTTAAGCAAGGCTCTTAACTATGTGCTGAACCCAGCCATTGGGGGCCCTTAGGGCCAGTCCTAACTACAGGTATTTGGAAGGCAGCTGGAAGAAAAATAATTGTAACCAACAATTCAATTGATCAGATTGTGGAATTGATCTCACACTGTCAAAGTCAAATGTCTAAAAAAAAATGTTTTTTTTTAAGGGCATGAACATTAGTAACAAGTAAGACCAGATCCACTGGCAGCGCTACTATGTACGCCAAGTTCGTCTTGTTCTATAAGTAATATTCTACTGATCATGGTCTGGTAAGTAAAACAGAATAATCCTTACTCCAGTTGAGTACTGAGGACTGCTGTCATCTTGTGTGATACTTTGTGTTCTACCTGGGAAGGAAACATTAACAGCAGTAGCAATAATGGAGGAGTTTCAAGACTTTGCGCCTTGCCATGAGGTTTTATTTTAAGAAGTAGAAATGGTGCAATGGGCAGTGTTGCTGTCTCACAGCTAGTTCCTCAGTTCAGTCCTCATCTTTGGATGTTCTGTATGCGTTTGCTTCAGTGTCCTCCATGTTTTCTGGTTTCCTGTCATTGTAGAAACATATGCCATAGGTGGGTTGGATAAGAAGTTACCACCAGGTTTAAATGGTGCCTTACAATAGAATGGTGTCCTGTTTGCAGCGTATTCCAAGTATTTTAAGGATAGGCTGTGGATTGACTATGACCAACTATGACATTAATAAAGCAGCTACTGATTATGAAAAAATTGAATGAATAAAAAGATGTTTATAGATTTATATAATGTATTGCAAGATTGGTTTTAACAACAATATTAGACCTGCAGTTCATCGACCTTGTGTTACATCATATTGCCTTGTACACCCTATTTTTTTTATATATATTTGAATATAAACTGAGTAAAGAGGTCTTCTCATCTAGACACAGTTAAAATATCATTTTAATCCCAGCTAAAACTATGCAGACATGCACAAAATATAAAACGCTACTAAAAAATGAGACTGAGACGTCGTGTAAAACTAAAATGCAGAAACGTGCCTCCACTTTGCTGTGCCAATTTCTCCTCTTTATTTTCACACTTATCACTATTTTTCCAATAACTGTCCTAACAGCACACTTTTATTTTAGTCTAACCACTGATAATATTAGTGTTTTTTTTGGCTGTGTGTGAATGTGTGAATCTGTAGTCCTACTATAATGATGTCTCCTCTCAATGTGCACCATCCACAAGAAATACTGCAGAACTCTTATATCTTGAATTTGTGCCAAAACACTCTAGCACTTTTTAGTCTTCCCAGTTATAAATCCTTCATTTCAGGATCATCTTTGCATTTTTGCACAACAGTTTGCCTTACTGTCAGTCACTCAGACATACACTTCCTTCTAAACATATGCATAATGTAATCCAACCTGACTCATTAGGCAGGACATTTCAAGTTGTCATGTTCCTACAGAAAGACAACCGTCTCAATAAAACGGTTTGTTAAAGATTTATGGGCATTTCTATTTTCTATTTTATAGCATGCTTTATGTCTGGAGAGGCTCGATAGGGAAAGGGGGCTGTGTCTCGAATGAAAAAATATGGTTAGTACGAAAGAAACGTCTGATTCAGTTTAAAAATTCATTTGTATTTTTACTCCAGTCATATCAGCCTGTCAGTCAGTTTAAACTCTTTCTCTCTCTCTCTCTCTCTCACACCATCTTTCTCTCTCTCACTCTTTCTCTCACTTTCCAATTTGCACCTTGTCACTCATCAGCACAGTACGACTCTGCACTACAGAGCTGAACAAGTCCAACTGGTCCATTCTCACACTAGCGTTTATCAGGCCTAAACGAACGCTTAGACAGAACCACACACACGTACTACTGATTATAAATTCCCGATTGGGAATATGGAACTGAGAATGTCTAATGAGCACAATTACACTAAATGAAAAGTGGTTGGTGTGGTACAGTGGACCAGTCAACAGCAGTCTGTACCGACAAGGTAACGGATGCTAAGGCTCACTGACGTGTGTAGAATGTGAAGGCTAGCCTGTCTGGTCCAATCCTACAACCTGGCGACCTTACAAAACCTCTGGCTGCCCCTTAAACAATGGCCCTAAGCTTCCTCAACCCTCAACTGAGAAGTGCATCCTTACTGTCAGTCACAAGGCCAGTTAATGGGGTTTGAATCACGAAGTGCTTTAAATGCAAAATGTCTTGAATTGCTATGGCGCCCGTAAGGAAAAGGAAAAATTATATGTATTTTTTTCTTAAGCCTTCTAGCCTGTTTGTAGAGGTCAGCCCTGCATGTGTCTTCCTGAGGGCTACCTATCTACCACAAAAGATCTACAAAATGTCTTTGTGCCAGATGCAGTACCACAAAACACCTTCCGAGGTCTTGTGGAGTCCATGGCTCAACAGGGCAGAGTGTTTTTCTGTAGCATAGCATCAAACTAACTGAAGGAAGGGCATTAAATAGGATCAAAATACAGACCTGACCTGCTGTGGCAACCCTAAGGGAAAAGAAAATGACTGGCAACATTTTTTTTTTCCTCCTTAACCCTTCTAGCCCATTTATAGCAGTTGACCCTGCGTGTGTCTTACTGAGCTACAGTGAGGTTTAATACTTTCCTCACACCTCCCTACCTACCTGAGTGTCCACTCTAGAGTCTCCTTGGATGCCTTAAATCTGTTGGCTGACAGCACTGATTCATAATTCATACACAACTCGTGTGCTATGTATAGTCATAGCCCAGGTGATTGCATGTGCCCTGTTTGGATCTTTCATCCATCATACACAGACCTGTAGATGCCGCAGAGCGAGAGAAGGAGAGAAGGAGCGAGGGAGAGACTGGGAATAAATTCATTCACTTATTTCAAGAAAGGAAATCCTGCAGCCGCTCAGCCAGAGGACGATATGCCCACCAGGCAATATTGCTCTATCGATACTCCTGTAATTAAATAACATTGGCTCAGCCGTAATAATGGTTGAATAATACGCCGTTCCATTTCTGTCAATATGTTTTGCTGAAATTGCATTGTGACCTGCCTTTTTTTTTTTTGTGCTGCCAGAGCCGAATTAAATTGAAAGTGCAACTGGGTTAGAGAGAGGATTTCGGGGGTGGGATGTGGTGGGGGGCTTGTGGGAGATTTCTTGGATACCCATTTGAAAATGGAATAAGATTAGTGCACATTTGTTTCAATTTATTTTGGATTTAAGCAATTTGAAAGCCATGAGAAACTCTGTAATGGATAAGAGGTCTCTATATTCTCTTATTAACTGTGTGCTCTGTGTGTGTGTGTGTGTGTGTGTGTGTGTGTGTGTGTGTGTGTGTGTGTGTGTGTGTGTGTGTGATGCTGTGAGATATGAATGTTCAATAAATATTCGACAGGTTCGAAGAGGTCTCAGCTGTAACACTCCTGCAGTGTGCTAAAAGCCTCTTCTGTAATAACTCAGTTTGTTCACAGTGTTATTAGGATGTTGCTCAGTGTTCACATCAGTGACGTGTGATGAGGTCATTGTCTGGGAGGAAGTGGACATTCTCAAAAATCCATTTTGTGCTCTCTAATGTTTTAGGACTGTCTGATCCTTCTTAACTTTTCTGACAGAATTGTACAGTATTGAACTTCCTTCTGAACTCTTGTCCACATCAATACCTAAACTTTATATATATATATCCACTCATATATATAGTATATCCACTCATCCAGCTACCTAACTACCTCAAATCCTTGCCCATTTTTCCACATTTCAACACATTAGATTTAAGAACTGACTGTTCACCTTCTGTCCCATCACTTGACAAGAGCCTCTGTAACAAGATCACCTGATCTGAGTTACATTAACCAGAGCCACACTGTGATGTCTAGTCAGATCAACTCCAGCAGGTCTACACCAGAGGGCTACAGCAGGTCATGTGCGGTGTGTCCCAGCAATACAGCAGTCTGTACCGACAAGGTAATGGATGCTAAGGCTCACTGACATGTGTAGAATGTGAAGGCTCCAATCCTACAAAAGATCCACAAAAGGATCCGTTGATGACGTCTTGGTGCCAGATACAGTGACACAGAACAGCTGGGTTGCAGAACCGGAGACCTTACAAACCTCTGGCTGCCCCTTAAACAGTGGCCCTAAGCTTCCTCAACCCAATCACTCAGAAGTTCATCCTTACTGTCAGTCACAAGGCCAGTTAATGTAACATGAAGTGCTTTAAAATGCAAAATGTCTTGACCCGTTGTGGCGCCCGTAAGGAAAAGGAAAAATTATATGTATTTTTTTTCTTAAGCCTTCTAGCCTGTTTATAGAAGTCAGCCCTGCATGTGTCTTCCTGAGGGCTACATACCGACCTATCTACCACAAAAGATCCACAGAATGTCTTTGTGCCAGATGCAGTACCACAGAACACCTTTAGAGGCCTTGTGGAAGTGGACCATGCCATTTTTGAGGTGGTGTTAATGTTATGGCCTGTTCTAGCAACTACAACAAGTCTTTACTTTCAGTTGAACCTGGTAAAAAAATAAAAAATAAAAAAATCGCAGCTTGCCATGTTACAAAGAAAGCTCAAATTACTTTAGCGTCTCTCCCATGGGGAAAACTCCAGCACCCTCTCAGCAGTCAGAATTGAGAATTCAACAGCATTGTAGTATGATAAGGATTAAACCGGATTAAACTGGACAATTTTTTTGTTGTTGTTATATCATAATGTGTGTGTGTGTGTGTGTGTGTGTGTGTGTGTGTGTGTGTGTTGTACTCTGCTGAGTCTAAGCTACCAGCTTTTCGAGCTGCAGTTATCATTTTACATAACCTTCAGGTGTAGCCTCAGCCTTCAAGTGTGTGTTATTGTAATGACTTCTAAAGACTTTCCTCCGAGGACAGATGAATGTAGGTGTGTGTGTGTGTGTGTGTGTGTGTGTGTGTGTGTGTAGAATGATATGACTGCAGAGTAGAAAAGGATCACCCCGCTTATCCCGCTAATCCTTAACAAACACTTCACGCATGTGCTATTGTAGAATTCAATTATTAGGACAAATAAAGTCAAAGTCAAATTCAAAGACAACTTTCTTATCATTTTGGACTTTGTACAAAGAAATGAGCTACTCTACATAGTCACACACTTGCGAACGCATAATAGACCTGTTTGAAAAGCCCTGACACATGTTAGCTATAGGGTTACAAATACATTTTGTGGCTTAACATTATAACTCAATATACCTTATGCGTAGTTGAATAAAAGCTGACCACGGCGATTTCCCCAGGCAAAAGTTTCACGAGATTGAGATCGGTTAATGATTCATGTTAATGGTTCTAAGTAAAACTGCACTGAAGCTCTTTATGTAATGGAAGCAGACTCAAAGCTAATTTGAACGAAATGAAGTAAGCCTTTTATTTTGTGCTATAATGTTGTGTTGTATCTCAGATAAAAGTGTGAATGTTTTCCTCAGGGCATCCAAATGCAAATTTCTAATACAAAGACATTGTAGATAACAACAGACGCCTTTAACGTTGGCACACATAAAGAGATTTTATCAAGAGTTTATCAAGAGTTTTACTTAGGAATCAGATCAATGTAAGATAAAATGACTTTTATTATTTATAATACACTGTTTATTGTTATGGATTACCGCCTAAAGACAGCGAGTGCTATTCGCCTAAACCAGTGGTTCTCAACCTTTTGCAAGCTGGGCCCCCCAATGCTGGTTCATTGCAGTTGGGGCCCCTCTTCCCCCTGGCACTCCCCCTGGCACCCCCCATGGTGCCCCCCCCACCACCTTGCATAGATAGATAGATAGATAGATAGATAGATAGATAGATAGATAGATAGATAGACTATTTTTTAGTCCACACTATTATTATTATTATTATTATTATAATTATTATTATCAGTAGCGGTAGGTAGGCCTATTATTATTATTATTATTATTATTATTATTATTATTATTATTATTATTATCAGTAGGCCTATTACCATTATTAGGCTATTGCTATAACTGTGAATTGACACTAAACCTCTGATATAAATGTATACTTTATTATTGTTATTATAACTATAATAATAATAGACATATCATCTGCATATTTGACATAAGATTGCAGGTATGCGATGTTAATGTGAGACCTGAGCCTGTCTGATAAACACAGTCTCAAATCATCCTCGATTTGTGCACAATTTTTTATTTCGTTTTGAGCAGCGAAGCGAGACGCATGAACGCGTGTGCGGGCGCTTATATAATAGGCTAACCTAGCAGTTACATGACATCACGTCACAGGCTCAAAATACTGTATTGGTAAATTTCAAATGAAACTGTGTGTTTGATTTATTGTAATAACCTTGAGGTGAAGGATGTACAGACAACAGGTTGGTAGTCAGGACTTTTTACTGAAGATTGAACAGCTCACTGAACATGTCATTAACACACCTACACGCACCCGGACTTCACACACTCTTCTTCACTCCCTGCGGCCTTAAACTCTCTACCGTCACCAACAGGTCACTTCACAATATGACATTCCCCTCATCCTAGCCTACTCGTGTCCCCACCAGTTGAGCACCACTGGCCTAAACTACACACTTATCCTTATGGCTCAGCATCCCATCAGTGGCTGAAGAAGACTAAGCAGTGGTCAAGCCTGCAATGAATACTCATGAATCGGACAACATTAATAACCACAAAACTGCTCATGTGAATAATTGATAATCTTGTATTGTACATGTCAAGGGATGGGATGCATTAGGCAGCCATTTTTAGTCAGTTCTTGAAGTTGAAAATTGGAAAGCATATTTATTTGAACAACTTTGACCAAATTGTGATGGTTTGAGCATATCCAAAACAGCAGGTCTGGTGGCGTGTTCCCAGGATGCAGTGGTTAGTACCTACCAAAAGTTCTCAAAGAAAGAATAACTGCTGAACCAGCCAGAGGGTCACAGGTTCCCAAAGCTCATTTATGTGTTTGTGTATAGGGAGGATCCCACAGAAGATCCACAGAAGCGTCTATTGCTAACATCTTGATATTAGATACTACAGCACACTTTCAGAGGTCTTGTGGAGTCCATGTCTCGACAAGTCAGAGCTGTTTTGGAAGCTGTCTAGGCAGGTTTTAATGTCATGGCTGACCCTCTGGAGTCTGAAGCCTCTCAGCTGCTTCTGAGGTAGTCTGACATGGCGTGTGTGCTAGGTGATCAGATTGTTAGCGAACAGCGCTAAGTAAACTTATAAATGGGGTTAGATATGTCTCATTATATGATTCATTATTAGCCAATCACTCAGCTCAAACTCGGAGGCAGTTTGGGGGGCATGTGGCCATGGCACATTCGTAGTGTGACTGCAGTTGTGTCCCAATGAATGAGCATCTAATCGAGTGCATTATTGGCCTAGCTGGAGAATATATAATCATTGTGAGACTGATAATCACACTGAACCGTACAGCTCCCTGACATTAGGCTAATGGATAAAGATGACGCTATAATAACAGAGACGAATAGCTCAGATGTCTCAGTTCTCATTTATTTTGAAGGTTGTTAGCAGACCTTGCATGGAAATGTCCATGTAGGTAAATAGGGTATGACTCACTGGACATTTCTGGTTGAAAATAACCACAGCAGAAGACTGGCAATAATAAATGTTCATGAGGATCTTCCAATATGAAACCAGTCAAACTGCAGGTATAAATAGGACCTTGGTGTGGACAAGTTACTGTAACCACTCTGAAGTTGATTATTTTCCTAGAAAACATTTACATTTACCGCATTTTGGCAGACGCTTTTATCCAGAGCGACTTACATGGTTACTGGTATTACAGGCAGGTCTACATATTGTTAGGAGTCTTGCCCAAGGACCCTTATTGGTGTAGCACATACTGGCTGCCCATACCGGGAATCGAACCTGGGTCGCTCACATGGGAGCCAATGACTGTACCACACCAACCACCGCTGGCACTTAAAGTTCTGATCATGGACCCTGCAAGATCTCTGAAAGTGTTCTGTGGTATCCAGCACCAAGACATTATGAACAGATCCTTTTGTAAGCATTCTGTGGGACCAGACCATACGAGCTAGTCTTGGCCTCCTACTTACCCCAGTGAGTGCCCATGACCCTGTCACTGGTTAACCAATTGTCCTTCCTTGGACAGTTTTTGGTAGGTATTATCCACTGTATACCAAGAACACCCCACAAGACCTGCATTTTGAAGATGATTTGACCCAGCTGTCTATTTGTCACAATGTGGTTCATGTTCAAAGTCACTCATCCTTACATTGGCCCCTTTTCCTGAGTCCAACACATCAACTTTGAGAACTGACTCTTCTTCTGCTGCCTCATATGTTCCAGGCTGTAACAGGTGTCATTGCAGTAAGGTAATAAATGTCATTTATTCATTCAGTAAATTTTTGTATCATGAACACTACAGTACAAAATACAAGAAAATATTGTATCATAAATGTCCAAGTGAGACTGGATATTAGGGCTGGGCGATATGGAAAAAATCTTATTGTGATATTTTTTTCATATCAATATATCAGAACTGAACATACAAATCACAAATGAAATGAAACTTCCTGCTTAACTGATCCTTTGCCATCACTCGAACTTAGGCTGCGTCCGAAATGCCATACTCCCATACTAGACACGATGTTCCGGGATGTCCTAAGAATGCCATTTCTGACGCAGCCTTACTGTTACTGAAACAGTGCGCCACAAGCCTCAACATGAACTACGGGTGAATTGCAGGGCCAAATTAGAATTTGCGATAATTTGAGGTTGCGCTAACTTCGCTAACTTCGATATATATATATATATATATATATATATAAAATCAACATTTCTTATACTCAAAAGGCAGATATCAAAAGAAATGTTTTCAAATTTGAGAAATGTACTATGGAATGTTACTTCAGTGTATTCCAAATAAATACATGTATTCTGAGCAGTCCGAAACTTTACAGGAGAACACGAACAAAACAGTCAACTAAATTCCTTGGTCACATCCAAATAAAAAACACAGGTAATAAAAAACAAAAAGTCTGAATTCTGATTAAATTAGTTGGTCAACTCCAAATAAATAAAACAATCCTAATTCTTAAAATGATTAAATCTTACATTTTTAAAGTTTAGAAGGAAAACAAAGTAAATTCTAATGAAATAAAAGTAGGTATTAAGACAAAATAAAATCACCCCTACACTGGATTCTTTTCCTTGTATAGCATTTTTAAATTGTTGAAAAATACAAATAAATAAACAAAAATATTCTGTAAAAATCCTCAGTATAAATTCAAATAGCCTTCAAATGTAAACAAAAGAAATCGAACAAAATTAACATTCACCAAGTTGTGAACTAGTTCTGGCCTGCATGTCTGCAGCAACCCAAACATTAGCATGTGGGCTAAGCCGCTGCTACACCTACGCTTTGTGCTGTGTGCGTCAACCAAACCTGAAATGGCTGTAACTGTAGTTCAGCCACATGATCAGTTCAGCGCAGTGCTATTATCATTCTCATTGGTTATTTGCGATGTCTGTCAAAACATGGATGAAACTAATTCTATCGATGTGTTATCAACATCTTATACTTCTATAGAGGAAACGTTATATTGCGATAATTATCGCTATCGTTTTATCACCCAGCTCTAGTTGATCTTGACTTGTAATCAAGATATCAACTTGGTACACAGCTGTTTCTAATTCATAGTTGTTAGTAAAGTGTTTCAGAATTAAAAGATAAAATTATAATGCTAGTGCATTACTGGCCAGTGCTATCTCTATAAGCGTAAATGCCATATATAATCATTCCAGACAGCTTGAAGTGCAGCATCAATACAGCCGTGAACATTACAAAGGTCCATTTAGATCTATTGAATCACCATTACACCGCAGGCTATTACCCCATTACACACCACCACATATGACAAACATCCCATAGGACTTTTCTCAATGCCATAAAAACCATCCAATTTTTCCAGCAGTTCCAGCTGTTCAGTCCCCCTCTTTTTTTAAAATCCGATGGACCTGAACCAAAGTGGCGTTACTCTTTCATGCGAGTTCACTGACGTAGTTTTGTCACCCTGCGTCCTGTGGGTGGCCTGTAGCACTACCTCAGAGTAGACAATGACATGGAGAAGTGTAGATTTATTCAGACAAACTTATTTAAGCTCCTAGAGAGAGGAAATGACTGATAAAGGTCTTCATTCAGGGTTCAGAGTGGAACCTGGAAAGACTCTTCTTATCACTCTTGACAAGCTTTTGTTTCAGAGCAAAGGAGGTGGAAGGAGAAGCAAGAATCATTGATCACAGAAGCGACAGAGAGGACAGTGTGGCAAGCTCTGGGAAACAAATCCATGCCTCGGATTATAGATAAACCTGTATCACCATTTGCTAGAGTCCTGCTTCTCTGTGTACAGATTTTTGCTGATTTAAATTTTTTTTGGTAGCAGAGGCCAAAAAAAAACTTAATTTCATGTTGTTTTGGGGTTTCAAGGATCAGCACTGATTTGATTTGTGATGTTACACTCCACAGTTATGGTTAATGGCTCGCATGAAGGTAGACACTCGGGGCATTTATCTTTTCTTCCTACTTGTTTCTTTTTTTATTTTACCAAGTTTACTAGGTGTAAATGTTAGACTTACTTTAGCTCTGCTCAGCAGCAGATTAAAACCAGTCACTATACCTCTATATACAGAAACCCAGCAGTGTTCTGACTAATCTTATAAGAGAATTGCTGTGATTAATTTACCTGTTTATACTGTTGGACGTTGTCTGCTGTTAATTAATAACGATGGTCAACAAAAATGTATTTTAAATTGAAAATCCTTTATTGAGAATACACAGGAATAACACACTCTCTCTCTCTCTCTCTGCACAAACCAACAAATTATCAAAAAATGACACCTAAGGTAATCGTTGGTTTTTACGCTGTCATTTTTACTTTCCTTTCCTTATTTTTCTGCTGGCCGGTATATTTTGGGGATCAAACCCTCCATTCTACACAACTATATCTATCATCAAACCCTTTACTTTATATTACCATTGCTTTGATTATGCTCAGGAATTACATGCTTTGTCAGGAGCCAATTATGTTGATTTTTTGGAAATTAGGGACCTTGCAAAATTTCCTGTGAACCAAGATGGTTTTAGATCAAAAACAAACAGGGTGAATGATGAGCACACACTGCTGCTCTCTAATTGCCTTGAGCATTTTGCAGTGAAAAATTTGCAGTTCTTCTGTTTAGTGAAATCTTTTGTTCCTGTTAGGGGTCGTCACAGAGGATCCATCATTCCCACTTGCCCTGTCCTGAACAGCCCCATCCTGCACTACCTGCATGACCTTCCTCACCGCATCTACAGTATAACCATCCTGTTCGATCTTCCTCTCCTTGTCCTTCATTTTGTATTCATTTTACTTTTTTTTAAATGATGTAATACTTCTTTTTATCTCTTTTGTTTTCTTCTATATTTATGGTACCTTTATATCTGAATTCAATTTTTTTTTTTTGTATTTATTATTTATTTATTTTTATGTCCACACATAATAATAACAGATAAGTCTGTAAATCTTGAGCTAGACCACTAAATCCTGGAGCTTTGCTGGATATGTGTTGACGCTTTAGGCCCAGTAGTCCAGGAGGAGAAAGGATGAAGTAAGCTCTGTCTAATTACCCTGCGTTATTAACTTTTGCCTGTCCAGAGAGCACACACATCGTGTTGCTTTGCCATGTCTATGTGGTTCTGAATAGTGCTGTCATATCATTGTCATTCCTTTTATAGATAAGCACATACTGTAGCTCAGGTAAGATTTACTCCTTCTGCTAGTGGTGGCATCGGGTTTTGCTTTCTCTCGTTTTTCCCGACTCGTCTTAGTGATGTGTGTTAAATATTAATCAGCATTTCTCCTATGAGAGAGCTCTGTGTTTGGCAGCTGCACTGTTGTATTGTACGCTGACTCTGTCATCTCCATCTCTCTTTCTGTGTGTGTGTGTGTGTGTGTGTGTCTTATTTTCCATCGTGTTTGTGTACCTTTCTCAGAGGACGGTGCTCATTGCGAGAGCATGAGCACAACTCTGATCGCTTTAGTAATTATTGCCTTGTTTGGGACAACAAGAGAGATTTCATGCTATTTAGGCACATCCCAAGCTGTATAAAACCTGGATTCAGATGTAGAAAGACTAGTTATGTTTTAGAAATGATTAGGGGTTCCTGTGCAACTAATAATTTCATTCCTGTTTACTGTAGTTCTGTAAGCTTGTGAATGCAGCATCAGTTTCACTCAGCACTGTTCAATTCTGCATTCACTTCCCGGTTCTCAGGGACAGTCATGCAGTCAGACTGCTATATTCCTATATGGATATAGGGGTATTGTGAGGGGTTTCGGTGATCTAAACTTTGCAGAAAGGTTTGTTTTTATTTAAGTAATATATAACTGTACTACTACTGCTATGTAGTAAATGAGTTTCTCTCATAATTTGTGTGCTCTATATTTGTATCACAATCAAACATCGGCATCTTTAGGTTCTTGAAAAGGTACATATACAAGTATTATTATTATTATTATTATTATTATTATTATTATTATTATTATTATTATTGTTAATTGTTGTTAATCAGTGGGCGGAGTTACAGCTAGCTTTAGATACCGCTGCTTTACAGAAATATAAAATCCAGGTTTTATGTTTATACACATGGTTACTCTGATGATTAAGCTAAAGCTGATAGTGGCAAAGAAAAACTTCCTCAGATGACAAAAGAAAGAAACCTTGAAAGGAACTAGACTCAGAAAGGAACCCATCCTCATCTGGGTAACACCTAAATGCAATTATGAACAATCCCTTTATAACGAAGTGCTATACAGAAATCATTAGGCCCCATGGTTTACTATGGTGTGGTTGATGAAAGAAAAGGTACTGTAATGTCTTCTTGGTAAAGTCTATACAGGGTCATAGGATATAGTCTGGTAATGTATGCTAGATTTTTTTTTTTTTCCACTGCACTGTAAATATTTGCATGCTTTATTAACTATCCTGCCACATCGGTCACCGCCGCCACTGACTATCCTTACACATGGCTAATAAATTGAAATCCAGCTAAATTGCCGATGTCCAGAGAATATCCCAAACAAAATATTAATCTATGAATTGGGTAAATATATCTTTCCGTTTTCATCTGTTTGTCGTTCTTCACTTGACGGAGGACAGTTATAAATTATTCATTTTTTAAAATTAATACATTTTTCTGTGTTCTACAGCATGTTGCATGGCATCCCAGATGTGTTCAATAATGTTGACATCTGGTAAATTATGTGCGAGTGGCAAAACCTCAAACTCAGATGAGTGTTCCTCTAAACATAATGTGGTGTCTCTAGGCATGTGTGGTGGCACATTTTCCTGTTAGAAGAGGCCAAACCCATCAGAATGAATGCAGGACATGAACAGGTGTAACTTAGCAGAAAGCAGGCACACATAGTGTTCATCTGTCAGAGCTGTTTGAAGATGTATCAGGGGTCCCAGAATGCCAGGTAAACAAACCCCTATATTATTATGGAGCCACCAGTACCAGTTGGTTTTCTGTATACTTTATAGTATACATGTGTGCCTGAGGAATGATTTACTGTAACAGTTTTTGTCACGTACTAAATATTTTTTTGAAAAGCATAAAAAGTTCAAATCCAGTGTGATTTACTACCTCTGGGTGATTAAAAAAACAGACCATCTGTTTTTTTTCCCCCTCTTCAGTTATTTTAAGAGTGTTTTCAAAAACACAGGTACCTCTTCTCGTCCTCTTTTATCATCCCCCTCATCGAGCAGGAGAAGAGTAGTTGAGTGTACTGTTTATATGCAATCAGACAAAGCTTAAGAAGTATTAGAAGCAGTAGAAAAGCAGAAGTAGTTATAAATGAGAAACGCAGAGAGGAGACGAGAAAGGACGAAAGATTGTAAGAAAGGTGCAGAAAAGAAAGGCTGAGCGCAGAATAATTAAAAGAGCAAGGATGAGAGGAAAGATGAAATACAGGAGAGGATAAAAATAAAAAGGAGAAAGGAAAATATAGGTAGAAGTGGACATGAGGTAGGAAGTAAAAAGGGGGAGAAGAAATGAAAGGATCAAGGTAGAAGAGGATGAAGAATACAAAGGAAAAAAGAAGGAGAGATGAAGAGATGAGAAAATAGAATCCTGGAAAGAAGGAGAGGGCATAAGGAAAGTGAAAGTGAACTGTTTGCCTACTGTGCTTGCACACAGAGAAATGTGACCTCCGCATTTAAACCATTCGTGCAGTGAAACACACACACACACACACACACCAGTAAATACACTTGCCCGGAGCAGGCGGAGTTCAAGAGCGGATATCGAACCATGGAAGAAGAGGATGAGTGCAGAGCTGAAGTGAGTGGAGGAACGAGAGAAGAAAACTGTGAGCCGATGAGAAAGAATGAGACAAGAAGACAATGAAGGATGAATGGACAGAAAATAAGGACGGGGCATGAGGAATGATAAAGGCAGACAAGAGGAAAGAAAAGGGACAGAAGTGTAGAAGGAAAAGGGGAGAGAAGAAGAAATGATGAAGGAGAAGAGGAGAAGACAGCTGGAGTTTTTCTCCTAGTCACTGTTGGATGGGTGACGTTTCAGATGGACAATGTTGGCATGGTGGGAAGAACAGGCTGAGCAGCAGGGATGGACACAGCAAATGTAATCACTGTTAATATCTCACCACCACCCCTTCCCCCTTCTCTCTCTCTCTCATGTCATACTTATTGTGTCACTGCAACTTATACCTCAAACTCTTGGACATTACTTCATTTTGCCTATGACAATTCTCATTGCCATTAAGCAGCGTTAAAGAAACATAGAATTTACACGTAAATGTTTATGCCAAAAAACTTCCCCTAAGCCACCTCAGAAAGTCCAGAAGGTCGCCGGTTCAATCCCCACTACCGACTTGACATGTATAAAGTTCCCCTGAGCAAGGCACCTGAAGCTCCAACTGCTCCCCAGGCGTCATTAATAGGCTTGCGTGTGTGTGTGTGTGTGTTTCACTGCATGGACAGGTTAAATGCCTCGGTATGTGCAAACCTAGTGGTCAGTGAGTCGATTATGCCATTTCAACATTAAAAACACTGACAAGTGATTATCTCATTACCTATTAAGTGTTGGGATGTGGATATACATCAAGTAAATCAGTCAGTTCTTGAAGTTTTGGTTGCAGGAATTATGGGCAAGTGTAGGGTAAGAATCTGAGTGAGGGCAAATACGACTGAGTCAGAGTATCTCCAAAACAGCAGGTTTTGTGAGGTGTTCTCAGTATACAGCTTGTAAAGTAGTCCAAGGAAGGACAACCGGTGAACCAGCAACAGGGTCATGGGCACCCAAGGTAAAAAGCTAGACCATCTGGTCTGATCTCACAGAAGATGCATAGTAGGATCTATGTTTTGGTGCCACAGATACCAAAGAACACCTTCAGATTTTTGTGAATCTGTGACAACTGTGTAAACAAGAACATGGCTACTAAATAAGTACTACACATGCGACCAGGATCTGCGGCTTAGAATCGCAGTTAACATTTGCAAAACCTATCAAACATGAAAGATAAACACAAGAATATGTAGACACAAGCTAATGAGACACAACGAGAACCAATAACTAATAACAGGTGCAAACAATCCTGAAGGTCAGTACCGAGCCGGAAACTGATCGGGAAACCGTGAAGTCGGTCTGCACTGAGAACTTAGCCCACAGCAGCCGTAATCTCAGAGGTAACAGCCTGCCTGTGGATATTTACTGCATGTGTTGGCGGAGTGCAGGTTTCTGTGTAGTGCTTCCACATTTCCTAGGCAGCATATGGGTCCAGTGCGATTATTACCAGACCAACACAATCATCCTTCATTCTGTCTGCTCAAATGATGCCGCAAATGCAATTACAATGCGGCCAGCCAGGGCAAAGGAGGAGGGATTCCACATATAATGTAATTAAAATATACCATATTTGACTCCCTTTTGCAGGAGATCATTTCACAAAGAGCTTTCATTTTCATATGAAGCCCAAGACAGTGGAAAACAAATCTATCCGCCTGTCGGTCTGTCTGTGTACCCAATAGTTTATTTGAATTCACTTGTTTTTAGCAGATAATCACATTGGCTAGTTCAAGCCTAATAATGAAGCAGTTTCCTAAACAATGAAAACTGGTGATGGTGTCGTTTTCTGTAGAAAAAAGATTTTTTAAATTGGAGTGTTAAAAGAATAGAGTCTCTAGTGTCAGTGTTTACTACAGTTTTTCTCAGTCACTTTGTCAGTCACAATTTCTCGAATCATAATTAGCGTTTGCGCAGCAATAAACGCAGTAAGTACAAACAGCACCACACAACAAATTACGCGTTGCCAATAACGACCGACGCGTCGCCAGTAACGAGGTAAAGTGTATGCACACAAACCGCTAGGCGTTTTGTATTTGTGTTTATACAAAATGAGAAATTATTAATATGGATGACTTTCAGATAACATTTGACCTGAAGCCCATTTGGTCAGAATCAATGTACATCCTACATTTCAACTGCACAATGAAAAGAAATGTGCAAATTAACGTATACAAATAATGCGAAGTAAATAAATAAACAAACAAACAATCTTTAAATATTTAATGATTTGTATTTTTAGCTTTTTTTTAAATCTTCCTTCCTTTTAATCTTCACCTATTCGCATATTTTATTCCAAACTAACATTAGTTGGTAGTGTTAAAGCAGGCTCGCGAATTTGTACTGTTGCATAGCAACAACTCATTTGTTGTGGAACTACTTTTTTGGCAGAAGGTATCATCAATATTAAAGTATATTCATTCTGCAGTTCTGGGCTTCTTTGATTTATTTTCTTTTATTCTGTTGTAAAAAAAAAAACTGTTGTATAAAAGCACTAAAACCGTTGTCTAACATCACGGCGGTTATGATCTACGGCACTCGCCTTTGGCTTGTGCATACGACCGAATCACAGCCGTGATGTTATTCGCGATAACACACTTCCTCTCCTGTGTTATTGCTGTTAGTGTGCTACACATCATCTGTGTGAAACATCTATTTCAACAGTACAAAGTAACACATTACTGTATGCAGACTGTTTTTAGGAGACTGAACAGGATAAATATTCATGCTTTTACTCTTCTGTAATTTGTTGACAGACTACATGACTGTGAATCCTGTAATATAAAGGGTTACGGTAAGTGTACAGTATTAAAGGACAGAGTACATTGTTTGATTCACACCTGTTTTCTCTATTCCTACAATATTCGTCTGTTATCAGCTCAGGAGTCATTTACCAACGAAAATTTTAACAGAAATGTATAAAATGTCATAAATGGCATGAACCTGGTGCCAAAGGTTTTAGTGGTAAGACAATGCAACAGAGAACAAGTATAAATACATTGATTGACATGACAAAAGTAACTAATAATGTTATAATTATTCAGACAATTGTATAAAATTATTTGTATGATTATGCCAAAGCTACTTGTTCAACTTGTTCACTTTTATGATGTGCACTTGATGGTTGGACAAGTTGTGTTGAGAAATTCAGTTCTGATCTGAGAAATGCCCCTGAGAGACTGAGATGAACTATAATAAAGGTAATGGGAAGAGTTTCAGAATAGCGGAGTTTGCAATGTTGTTACACCCCCCGTGATTAGCCCCAATGTAGCTTTCCCCCCCCCCCCCGTGTCTTCTGATCACCAGCCTGCCTTTTTATTACACTATTGAAGTATTTACACCTGCCTGTTTCTCTCACTCGTTGTAAAGTATTACTACTTCTCTGTGTCTCTCCAATCTATCACTAGTGATTGACATTTGCGTTTCAACAATTTTTTGGTCTGTTAATCCTTTTCGTATCTATACCATCTGGCCTTGGGATTACAATTTTATTGCACTTTTTTGTCAAGAAAAAGAATGATAGATTAAAGTTGCCATAATGTACATGAAAACATGTGTAGAGTTTTCCCCTGTGCCAGTTATTAACAGCTTATCCTGTAATGTTTTATCCTATTTTTTAGCATGGGCATCATTTTATTAGCTGGTGGACAAGGAAGCTGGGGTCAGAGCACAGGGTCAGCCATAATACAGCCCCCCTGAAAAAGTGATCAAGGGCCAAACAGTGGTAGCTTGGCAATTCTGGGGCTTAAACACATCCTGACCTTAACTCAGAGCCTTAATTGTTGAGCTGCCACTGTATATATATGCAGACAGTTAGCATTCCAGTTCATGGGGGCAGCCGTGGTCTTGTGGTTAGGGAACCGGTTTCGTGATCGGTACCTTTATGGTTCTGTCCCCGCACAGAGCAAGAGACGAATGAGGTGCCCTTGAGCAAGTGTGCCACTCTGGGCAAGTGTGGTTACTGCCCAATAGTGTATGTATGTGTGTGTTTCACTGCATGGATGGGTTCAATGCAGAGGTCACATTCCTGTGTGTGCAAACACAGTAGGCAAATAGTTCACTTTCACGAAGGTGTTTCAGTGGGTCATGGCTCAAGTTCTTCCACATCATCTTCGGCAAACCATGTGTTTGTAGGGATGGGAAACCTTAATGCTACTGCATATAAAAGACAAATACATAAAATGAGCTTTCAACTTTGTGGACACTTTTTGGTTAAGGTCTATGTATGGGTGTAATGATCTAAATGGTGTTTTGGACCATATGTTGTATATAGTGTATATTTTATTAGACGTAAGAAGCAGCATAAACTTGTGCCGGTCTCTCTGGAGCTGTGCACTAAATGGGAATAATTCTGTTTAAAATCTCATCTGTTAATTTATGACACTAGAAAAACTGGTACACCAGTCTAATACATGGTAGGTTCCCTATGAGGTATGATCTTCATTTATTACAAAGAAGCAAACCTTAAAGCACCTCTACTGATAGAAGAACAACAAGCTTGGTATTATTATATTTGTAGAAAAAGGCTTAATACCCTTATATTTCTTTTATATATAGCAATGATCCCATAATAAGAAATATTAGCTTACTTTTTTTTTCAAGATATCACTTGCTATAAGAGTAACTGTGCCTGATACTGACACCAGCACCAGTAGTAGTATATAGTTTTCATCATCCTTAATTTTCCCTATACATTTCTATAGCCCTTACCTTCACACTTTCATTTCCAACCTTCCCCCAACCCCCCTCTCTCCCCCTCTCCCTCTCTGTGGTATGTCAGCATGTGGTCTAGCTGGCGGCTCAGATGGAGAAAATGTGCCTCGAATCAATTATTGATACTTGAACCTTTTGCCACTGAATCACTCACTCACACACACACACACACACACACACACACACACACACAGAAATACATTCAACCTGAAGTGGACAATAAATCTCATACAAAGGAATGTTGAGTAGATCACTGTTAATCATTCACGCTGCACTTTTGTAACGTTGCACATGAAATATGAGTATGTCACGTGATCATGTCATGCTTTAAGAGTTTAGTACTAATAACATAATTAAGTGGACAGCTAGAAGCAAAGAAGTGTGTGTGTGTTTGGAATTGAAATTGTGTTGCTCCCTGATAACCACTGACTGGGTAGGTTTTATAAAACACAGGCACACACACACACACACACACACACACACGCATGCGTGATGATGCATGCTACTGCCTTCTCCAATGGTGGCAACCACTTATCAGTGCTCATGATGAATAACCTGCATTTGATCCTAACAAATAATAAAGCAGATAATTAACATCTCTCTCTCTCTCTCTCTCTCTCTCTCTCTCTCTCTCTCTCTCTCTCTTCCACACACACACACACACACACACACACACACACACACACACACACACACACACATAAACGCTTGGAACTCTCATATTGCAAAATAAAAGCCATATAATACTCATACTAATCTTACTCATAGTTACATGTTCCTAATCACAGGGTTATTTGATGTTGTCGCAGCGAGCGCCGAGACTGAACGCTTTAACATCCAGATGCTTGGAACTTATCCTTATAATATAAAAGTGAAAGGCTCCTAAGAGCTCCATAGAATTTTACAGATTACACTTAGGCTGTGTTCATAATAGTCATTTTTCACAGTCTGGAGTGTTCATTATACTGATAACGAAGAAAGAAAGAACTCGTATCATAACCATATTTTTTCTCTCAATTTAGGTCTAATTCCTAGCCAATTATCTAGTTCTCCTTTTATCCCCCTAGCTACCAATTGGGCATAATGTGTTTCCTTGGAGATATGTGAAGCCAGACATTACGTCTTTTCGAACTGCTGAACATGCTCGAAGGAAAGCGCTAATTGGCTTCTTCCATATATATATAAATGAGAGATGATACACTTTCATGACTCAGAGTGTCACTCCAATTTGTCTCAGAAACTAGACTTTTTACAGTCTAGTTTTTACAATAGACAACCAACAGCATTTACTCAGCGCTAAAAATCCCAGAAATTAAAGTCTTGTTTGGATTTTTGAAGACTTTTTTTCCAATCCTTTAAATAGACCTGGTTGTGTCAGTTTTGAGTCTTTACACACAAGTTTGTAGACCCCGTCAGATTGCAAGTGTATGAAAGTGGCACTGTGTGTGATGGCGAGCTTGTGCTGTGATGGACAGCACATATCTCATTACAGTGGCACCTGTCACAGGGTGGGATATACTAGGTAACATGTGAACGGTCAGTTCTTAAACTTGATGTGTTGGATGCAGGAAAAAAAAAGGCAAGTATAAGGTACTGAGTAACTCTGACAGGAACCAAATTGTGATGTTTAGACGTCAAGTCCAAATACAACACGGGTTTGTGTGGTGTTCCTGGAATGTCATGGTTAATACCTACCTAAAGTGGTCCACTGGTGAATCGGTTACAGGGTCATCGGTGCCCAAGTCTCGTTATTGTGTGAGGGTGATGAAATCTAGACTGAAGTCAGATCCCACAGAAGGATGCTGTTGCCAGATACCACAGCACACCTTCCTTGATGGATCAGAGTTCTTGTGTTCAGTACAGGGCAACAAAATGCACGTAGCATTTATTAGAAGTGCAATTAGTATCACTGTGCTAATAAAGAACAGAGTGCAAGAATAAACGTGTAATGAATATAAAGGAATAGAAATATATATCTATAGATAAAATATACACACACACACACACACACACACACACACATATATATATGTATATATACAGAGTATTTTTGTGTACATATGTATTAGGGCTGTCAAATGCTTAAAAATTTTAATCGCGATTAATCTCAGAATTTCATATAGTTAATCGCAATTAATCCCATTTTTTAAATCTATGTAAATGAATAAGGCTTTAAAGTGAAATGTTACAATTAAAATGGTGAACACATGTTATGCT
>JAOVVF010000014.1:12118021-12128082 GCA_028565595.1 Duopalatinus emarginatus | reverse complement strand
ACGTTGCCGTAAAAAATTAATAAAACTTATCTGTTCAGCACAGGGGCCACAACAGGGGCCAGGAGCAATTTTACAGGTGCACTGGCCCCTGTTGGCCCCCGTCTAGAACCGCCTATGCCACTGTATAAAGACATTTGATTTAGATACCATGCTACAATTCCACCTGGCTCTTAGTAGCCATGTGTGCTACTTATACCAGCTACTGACCATTTTAACATGGTGTGAAGAAGCTTGTTTTTTTGGAGAGTTTGTAGAGTCTGTCTGTTTTCTGTTTTCTACCCTTCGCATCATGGAGAGTCTACAAACATTTAAGGACCTCCTGTTGTGCTGAAAAGAAAAAAAAAAAACAACCAAAAACATGAACGCTTCGAGTCCAAGTTTTGAGCAGCTCCCAGAAGCATTTTGGACGTAGCATATGTTAGAATGTTTATTTAAAAGGACGTGTATTTCTGTTTATTTGTTCATCAGACGCTTTTATCCAAATTCATTTAGAAGTGAGGTGATGTAATGTTTAAGGAGTAACAGCACATGATGAAAGAATAAAGACAATCAGTCAAACTATATACGAATGCTTTAAGTAAAGTGCTAACTTGCAACACAGAAGCAAAGCAAAGCCTCGCAGCCTTGTGAGTCAGTCGGTACTTGAAACTGAATCGACTTCTGCACTACTTTGATGTTTAAGACCGGTCGTTTATGCCCGTAGCATCTTATACGCAGCATGTAATCTCGACTTGACACTCGCGAGTATCACACCAGCCTGCGCCGGATATTAGGCAAGGGTTGCCATGGCAACATTGCCACTGGCGGCAAACATGAGAGCGTGCCTAAGCCCTGTGAAGTGTGTGCACGTTTTTGTTTTTTTTCTCTCCTGAATCAAGATTAAAGTGTTGAGGGGAAAGGGATAAAGGATGTCGCTCACATCTCAGTGCTGTTGGTTTATTTTATTATCCTGACAGTTTTCTTTTTTTTTTCTTATTTCTTTTTATACGTTCTCGGGGGTAAGCGGGGAAAATTGAGCAGCAAATAATACAAACAAATGTCAAGCGTTAAAAAAATGTGGCTTTTTGTGTTTGGTAATGAATAAAACATATTGCTGGCAGCTGTTTCTTCACCCGGTGCTCTATTGCAGGTTTTAACTCAAAATTATTGGCAATGGAGATCTCTCTCTGTTTCTCTCTCTCTCCTTCTCTCTCTCTCTCTCTCTCTCTCTTTAACACAATCCTAATGCATGCACGTGGTTAGTGTTTGGTAGCATTGCCTTTAAATTGTTTAACTTGGGCCAAACATTTCAGGCAGACTTCCACAACCATCTCCTTATGCTCCTAGTATTCTGGCTCATTCCTGTTGACAGAACTGGTGTAACTGGTGTCAGGTTTGTAGGTCTTCACATGCTTTTTCAGTTCTGCCATCTATTGGATTGAGGTCAGAGCTTTGTGATGGCCACTTCATTACCTTTTCTTTGTTGTGTTCTAACCATTTTGCCACAATTCTGGAAGTATGCTTGCGGTCATTGTCCATTTGGAAGACCCATTTTCACTCAAGCTTTAATTTCCTGGATGATGCCTTGAGATTGCTTCATTATGTTCATGGACAATAATTTCCTCATAATGGCATCTGTTTTGTGAAGTGCACCAGTCCATCCTGCAGCAACGTACGCCCACAACATGATGCTGCCAGCCCCATGCTTCACCACGGTTGGAATGGTGTTCTTTGGCTTGCAAGCCTCCCCCTCTCTCGCCCTACATAATGACGGTCATTATGGCCAAACAGTTCCATTTTTCTTTCATAAGACCAGAGGACATTTTCTCCAAACAATCACCATGTTCAGTGTTTTTTTTTAATGGTGATTTTGGAGCAGTAGATTCTTCCTTGTTTAAGCAGCCTGTTTCGTCCAAGATATTGACACAGTTAACTTGGTGTATGTAAAGCTTGGCTTGTCATGTAGAAATTATATATCCTAAACAACTTACTAAAACTATAGTATGTTGACATGAAATCTGAAGATGGGATTAATATTTATTGTAATTAGTTTGTTAACTTATGACTTCACATCTATCTATTTCTGTATCTGTTTCTCCGTCGTTATCTATCTGTCTCTGCTCCCTTTCCCCCTGTGTGTCGAGTGTATTGTGTCTATAACTCTACTGAGTGAAGCTTGGTTTGGTCCTTTGTGCGTATTTATGTATCATGTGTTGTGTATTGTGCGTCTCTAGCTGCTTTGCTATACTCTATGCTAAAAAATTAGGTGTGTATAATTGTGTATGTGTATCTTTGTGTAAGCATGTGTGTTATTTCAGGCACTAATAGAGCCATTAATCATATTCATATTGTTATGTCTGGATTGGGATTGCGGTTAGAATTGAAACTTGAACACTAAGGTTTGCTGAATAAAACAGCATGAGTGGCAACAGGCTGGAACAGAAGCAGACAGGATGCCGAGTGTAAATCAGTGTGTTAAGAGGTGGAAAATAAATTGATAGGATTTGTGGTAGTACCAAGAACTCCTAGGGATTTATGTATCTTTGCTCATGCATGACATCTAAACTGATATTTTGATGAGCAGAGACTCTTATACTGCCAATACACAGCGCTTTTATTATTCCAGTAGATGTTCATCTTTATATCTGCATTTGTCACAAATAGAGAAGTTAAATTTGCTTGGTTTGTGTTTTTAGCCGTACTGAACTAGCTATACAGAACTAGCCGTACTGAACTAGCTATACAGAACTAGCTGTACTGAACTAGTTGTACTCGACAAGCTGTACAGAAAGCGCCTGACTAAACTAGCTGTACAGGACTAGCCATACAACGCTAGGCATACAGACTTAGCTGGACAGAACTAGCACTATTGGACTAACCATACTGAATAATCTGGACACAACTATATTGCTGTATTGAACTAGATGTATTAAGCTAGCCGTACAAATCGAGTCGCACTGAACTTGCCATACTGAACAAATTGCAGGATAGGAAATTTAAAGAAGAAGTTTAAAGTTTGCTATGTATACTATGCTAGTTTTTACATAACTTGCATATAATTGAAGTCTCAGTTCAGTTGTCATTGTCATGTCATCACTTTATCTCTTGGTATTTTCACTAAAGATCGAATCGAGTCCCAAATGAAAGTGTCACTCAGAAAGTCCAATCAATGCTTTTGAGAGGCGTATGGCTTAGTGATCCCCAGAACTGCCAATTTTAGGTCCTTAATCAAGACCCCTATCACTCAGCTACATCTTCTTTAAATGTCCTTTTTGGAGAAAGGTGGCAGCCAAACGTCTCTATTTTCCTCAGCCTCCAACACCACAACAGGCAACTTGGTGTGTGGCTCCTCGCCTTACAAATTTATTATAGCCACACCACACCTAACGGCAAGCAACAAGCCTCTGAGAACTGTTCCTAAATAAGTGGGTTACGAATCAAACCACGCACACAAACACTTTTCAGTCTGAATGATTCATTCTCTCTCTCTCTCTCTCTCTCTCTATCTCTCTCTCTTTCTCTCTCTCTCTCTCTCTCTCTCTGACTGTGTGAAGTGTCCGAATGAGGCTGTCAGTCACCGTGAATGATCGCATAAAATGACACCCATCACATCATGCCATCGTCTCAATTTAGCACCTCTTCCATCTCGTCTGTCATCTTTCCATCATGGCCACGCAGCCCAGAAGCCTTCCTTACAGTGATGGATAGAGGGATGGATGGATGGATGGTTGGATGGATAGAAGGATGGATGGATGGATGGATGGATGGATGGATGAACAGAAAGTGAATGAGCAGAGACATCTTCTATGCTCCTCATCATCTCTCTCAGACATGAGTTGGATTTAATTCTATCGCCTCATTCTTATATTGACATTATACCACAGTGATCTGATTTTAGTTTATTTCTATAAAAGGAGCAGCAATGCAAATCATAGGTTTTTATCAGTGCACTCGTTCATAATATGCAAGAATTTCTATAGTAACAACTTGCACAGTAACTTGTATGGTAGAAACTCTACAGAAAGAGTCTCTACTGGCTTTTTAGTTTTTTCTGCTTTGTTGTTTCTCTCAGTGTTACAAGCAATGACATGACGTATATATAGCAAAAATGTGCTCTTGCAGGTCTTCATTGAACTCATTTAACATTCAAAGTGGTAGTGGTTTTTTGCATGTTTTCAATAAGCCCAAGTGACCTTTATGGTTGAGTGAAAAGGTTTGTAGATCTCTCTGCAATATTGATAAAAACTTATAGTGAAGTACACCATGTCATCTGGTACAGAACTAAGAAAACTATGCAAATCTAGGAAATGTTATTTTATCATAAAATGTTTTTAATTTTATTGAAAGCTCCACCATAGGCAAAAGCTAGTATACGCATCCAAGTAAAATCCTAGCTTAGAATAAATAATTGCTAAAACGTTTTTAAGTTAAAAATACATAAAAAAAGATTTTAAACACTATTTAAAAACTATTTAATAAATTTGACTTGTTTAAGCACATTGCTGGAATTTCAAAAACATGCATTATAACTGTTTATACAGACTTTTTATTTGTCTTTGACACATTACCTGTTTTAATTGATAAGCAAAACAAGTATTTCTACAACGTGTCGTGTAGCTATGAACATCTGCTGTGGCATAAGAGGTATAAAACACGTCCAAATTTGCGATCGCAGTAGACGGCTTTGCATCACACGCATCAGGTTGCGTCACAGCGCCTCATTTTCGATAATTTCACTGTAAGTGCATTACGAAGTGTTGTATTATTTTTTACTTTATCCACTCATACACCGAAACACTTGCTCAAGAGATGTTGAGGAAGGATGGTGTATCTACCTGTGAGAGAAACTTAATTAGCTAGGAAGGTTCCTGCAACAGCACTGCGTTCCACTTGGATGCTTGCTCTGAGGTTACCCGTGATTAACCTGCGAATGGATCGCCCTGGCTCCGCCAAGCAAGGAGATGGGTGATCTATGAGACAGACACGCGATGTGCCTTAAGGTCAATGATCTGCGAATGAGTTTAATAGTATTTTAGACGGGGGTTGAGAATCCTGGAAGGCGCTTTGAAAAATGAATGGGCCGGGTGCTGATGATGAAGGAGCCGGGCTGAGGTGATCAGTTGAATTATTGTGCTTATTTCACTCATAAGCACTCATAAGTTGTGTTGTCTTGTGTTGTTAACAGTTATGAGTCACACAGATGCAGTAAATTATGCCTGCATCATTTTCCTCGAGAAACCTGCGTACATACATAGATGCTCTACTTTGGCCATTTACCATCAACACAGTGCCAGAACTGATTACATGCAGCGGTTCAGTCATTATAAGTTATTAAAAGGGGGAGATTACTAGTATTCAGTGCATTAACCTAACCCCAGAATGCATCATGAAGTGGTAAGACATAGAAAAATTTTACATTTTACAAAAAATCAAGTGTGTCCACTGATACGTAAAACTTCTCTTTGTCCTGGCCCTCATCTTAACCCTGCTTCTTTTTTCTTGCATATGACTTCTTTATATCCATTTTAACCCACCACATACAACACAACACAACACGACATGACACGACTCGACATGACAAGTTTTGTGTTTTGTGTCCGTTTAGACCCATTACTTCCAACCGTTATGCCATCTGTTACACGGCTAATATCTGGGTACTGTGCCCATTGTTTCCCCATATGGCCAAATCCAATTTCTAACCGGGCTATTCAGTTCAGTGCCCCCCATTGGACTGGAAATAATAATAAAAGAAAAGCGAAAGGAAAAGTGTGGCACTATACACTGATTCCAAAAAGTACAAATACAAACTCTGAAAATACAAATATATCAGATTTTTTTTAAAAAGCACAGACTCAGGCTGGATTATGAGTGAGCCCAGAATTGAGACAATACAAAAGCTATTTTGGTTGGAGTGCGCTATAACGGCTAAGGAAGGGGCATGCAAGTTAGTCTGGGATATTTATATTAGGTTCAGAAAGAAATGCAAAGGTTTCTGCAGAGTTATGTGTAGACAAGCCTATGCAAAATACATGGCTGGTGGTGGCTCCATAATGGTATGGGATTTGTTTAGCTGGCATTCCATGGGACCCCTGGTATGTCTACAAACATCTCAAACCTCCTTTCTGAAGAGTAACAAGAGTTATACTGTTCATATTGTGCATTCATTTTGATGAGGAAATGAAAACCTCTAGATATGTCATATTATGGAGGAAATTCTACACTGCAAAATACAACAGAATTATGGAGCGTGGTGTTCACTGCCTACAGAATATTTCCGCAAGCTTGTTAAGTCAATGCCCAGTGGGTGACCATCCAAGTATTAGCCTTAACACTGGTGTATTCTGGTATTCTATACAGGTTTTTAAAAAGATTCAGTTTTTAAATAATACATATTCTTGGGTAATATGTAACAAGTGCATAAAATTCGTTTTTTTTAAATTATAAAAATGCCTTCCACTTCCTAACCCAGACCTTTGTACTCTGCTATATATTTTGCATGGTTAATGATTTTTTTAAAAATATTAATATTGTAGGATCCCTCAGATTCCAAGTCCATCCAGGTACCGTGGTAGCGAGTGGATCCCACCTCATAAAACATTCGAGTGCTCAATCACAGGCACTCAGTCATCCATTATTCATCTTGTAGCCTTAGCCTGGTGAGAACACCTCTCAGTCAAACAGCCCGTTCTACTGCGCTTGACAACGCTTCGAAAGCCCTAATGCGAAATTGAACGAACATAAACAGCCTCGGATTTTGGATCATCTACATTTTGCAGTGAGTTTGGCAGCGAAATAGTGAGTGTCAGCCAAATGTATTTGTCATAGAGCTGGTTGGTGAAATGATGGACTGGAGGCAGTGCTTAGGATTGAAAGAATTAGTGTGAAGCAGCAGGGAGGTCACGGCAGGGAGGAGCACATAGATCAAGGCAACAGAACAGCATTCAGCTTTACTGGGTTCTCATGCGGGTCCTCTGATCTTTGCAGGAAAATGACTGATGCCTTCTTGCTGTAACGGCAGCTGTAGAGCTTTTCAGTTTAATGGGAACTGGAGCGAAAACCTTGCGGATCCATTAACGTGTAGCCTTGCATCTATTCCTGAGGTGTGTTCTCACCAAGTCACATGATCGTGATCTAGGCAAACAATACATAAAAAAAGTGCTTACTCAGTTTCATACAAAATTCATATACATTTGGTCAAGAATAGCAATGTTATTGGATGACCATCCAATAACCTCACCCATAACCGCAAATTTCCAACATAGATCTTGAGTTTGTATCCTGGACATGCCACACCCATCCATATCAGCAGAGAGGAATGGTGATAGTCTCTCTGTCAGTCACTCCACAAGCATGGCTTGGCACAGAGAACAGAACGAAGTCCAACGAGGTTGAATGAACACAGGTGAATAGGTGAAAACACCTATCCTACCTAACAGGTAGGAAATACAAAATCAACAAGCAGAGGGACTGAAAACGTGTGGGTTGCAGAGTAACATGGCTGGGTGCGGCCATCTTGCTTAGCCACCAGGGGTTCTGGAAAACGTGGTCTGCCTGCCTGGAGCATGACAGAGCTGAATCCTTAACAGGATGAGCATCATATTACACTACCAGAAAAGATTTAATTCTCACAATGCCTTTAGGAGACTTGTGCCTAGCTTTCGTGAGAAATCTGTCCAAATTTAAACAGCTAGGGGGATTTAGTTTGATATCATATGAATTAAGTCAATCCTAATCCTTATCATAAATTCCACAGCTTTTCACACGGCAGGTGATTTGCAGGTGTTTGTTTGGAAATATGACAGTACGCTCAGAGCCTCATTATATGTCTATTTGTTTCTTCCTCGACTTCCTTCGGGATGGGAATTGTAGCCTAGTGAACCTCGAGGGAAACAGATGTTTTTTTCTATTTTTCTTTCTTCTTTTCATGTATTTCTTCTTTGATTGCTTCAGCTTCCTCTGCATTTTTTTGAGGTCGATCTTTGCTATGCATGAAAGAGAAAGAGAGAGAGAGAGAGAGAGAGAGAGACTGTCCATTTAATGTTTGCAGGAAAGAGTAGGCTTGATGCATAATGCTGCAAAGAAACATGGTTTCATAGATGGGATTTTCTTAATGGCAAAGTCTGTAAAAATACTTTTTTATGTGCTTGTGAGTCTACTTTTTTTTTTTTTTTATAAAAACTGAAACCCTACCGCTGTAGGTAAAACTGTATCTGTGGATTAAAGGCATTCAGTAGTTGAGATGTGAATGCCGGCCGCGAGTCTTCTTAGATACGTGATACATGTAATTGTCTGTTTGGGAGTCATGTGAGAGCAATGTGACCCACAAATATGTGAAATCCTCATCAGCTCCTTATGAGGTGTTTTACCAGGAATGTAGAATGTAGTGCAATAAAAAGATGGAGGTTTTAATAGATCTTTATAAATGGTATACAAAGAAGACTTGCTTTCCTCAGCTGTGTAGAGGACCTTGTCAGGTGAAAGATTCCCTAATCATCACACAAATATATTTGTTTTTTGAGCCTCCACAGTGACCAGCGCAGTCCCCTGTTTGCTCTTATAATAAGTAGATAAGACTTTTGTGTTGATTCAGTCCCAAAGCATTAATGAACTCAGGTACTGATGTTGGCTAAGGAGGTCTGGGGTTAAGTTAGTGTTGCAGTGAGGTTGAGGTCAGGCTCATTTAAGTTCTTCAACTCCAACCTTGACAAACTATGTCTTCATGGAGTTTGCTTTGTGTGTCAGGGCATTGTCATTCTGGGACATATATTTGGGCCTCTGGGTGCCAGTAGAGGAAAATTGTAATACTATAGTACACAAAGAGATTCATGACAGTTGTGTTCTTTCAACTTCATGTCAACAGGGTGTGTTGGTAAGGTGTTCACATACTTTTAGCCATGTAGAGTCATAAAAACATTTCTTAAGATTTATTACAAGGCTTGTGTTATGTGCGTATTCTGAAACGTTTCCATATCTATTGCATCAATGTACACATTTACATTTACACGTACAGCATTTGGCAAACCCCCTAATCCATAATGACTTAGATTTGTCATTTATACAATTAGCCGAGGGTTAAGTGCCTTGCTCAAGGGCCCAGCAGTGATAGTTTGGAGGTGGTGGGATTTGAATTCACGACCTGCTGAGCAGATGTCCAACATCTACACAAGAACACAGAGGCTCGGGCTGTTTAATAAACCATTCCAGTCTCCAGTCTATGGTGTCAGCACTTTTAACAGTCAGACAGATAGTTCATCTTTGGAAAAAAAAAATCTTGACTCTGCATTTGTCTTATTATCTTCACAAGAGGGAAAGGGAATGGAAAAAAAGTGAAGAGAGTGAAGGAATGGCTGTTTAATGTAAGTAATGTAAGTAAATAACAGGTCTTGTGGATATTTTACAACATTAAATTTAAGTATCACTCTTTAATTAATAAAGGATTTGGCAAATCACTGACACATGTCATGTGGTACTGTATAAAGAATAAAACACCCCGGACATGCTTTCTGAAAAGGTCTGGATGGTAAAATTACTCCGCCCTATCCATGGCCCCCAGAGAGCAGTTGAATGTTAGGTGCCTTGCTCAAAGACACTTGGTTTTAGCATTTGAACCGGCAACCTTCTGACCACAAAAACAATGCTCCACCATTTCACTGCTGCCCCATTTTACATTTATGGGATTTGGCAGACACCCTTATCAATAGCAACTTAAATATATCTCATTTATACAACTGAGCAGGTGAGGGTTAAGGGTCTTGCTCAGGGACCCATCTGTGGCAGCTTAGTGGTGGTGGGATGACACCACCCTGTTGTGGAACACTATTTATACTCACCATTACACCGCACATTGTACACCATTATCTATTCTGTATATCAACGTTATGTATATTATAGTATGTTTAGCAATATTCTACACTTTTTATTACTATTTATTTTCTTTTACATCCTTCTATGTATGTTATGTACTTGTATGTTTATGTACAGTGCATCCGGAAAGTATTCACAGCACTTCACTTTTTCCACATTTTGTTACGTTACAGCCTTATTCCAAATTGTATTAAATTAATCTCTTTCCTCAAAATTCT
>JAOVVF010000014.1:12110750-12117921 GCA_028565595.1 Duopalatinus emarginatus | reverse complement strand
ATTTGGAATAAGGCTGTAACGTAACAAAATGTGGAAAAAGTGAAGCGCTGTGAATACTTTCCGGATGCACTGTATGTACATGTTAGGGTGACTATAAGCATGGACCAGAATTCTCAGCAGGCTAAGTACTACTAGTTTTATTTTCTCTGCTTATGGTTTCACCTGTGTTTAGTTTAACCATGCCTTATTTTAAGGCACATATTTATGCCTTGTCTTTTTTTTTTTTTACTCAACAAGTATCATGCTAGCGGTTGCCAAGCCGGTTTGCCAAGCCAAGTTTAAGTATCTTTTGCTCCGTGTTACAGAATCTGGCCACGATTTCTGGGTTTAGTCTTTGATATTCTGATCGCTTATCACCTGACCATAGCCTGTTTGCTGTTTATGGATTCCTGCCTGAGGTTTTGGGTTCTGTTTGTCCAGGTTTTTAAGAACTGTGGAAATATTAACCTGCATTTGCATTCAACCCTGTGTATACACATATACACACACATTGCCAGTTCAATCCACATAACCAACAGGACTATCTGTCTGTCTCTCTGTCTGTCTGGTATTGTCCTGTAACAGTGCACTACCTAGTGTTTTATTTTTTAATTATGTGCTGTGATATTCTTACAGTGAGATGGATTCCAATTATTTTTTTTCAGAGCACCTCCATACCATCACCTTGATCAAGCCAATCTTATTATTGCCCTACAATGAACTGATTAATGCTTGAGGAGATTTGATTGAACTCCACTGGAAGATGGCTTTGTATAGAGACCATAAACAGCAACCGATCATCTCCCAGATTACGTTTCATATTGGAATCACCCAAGTGTATCCCATCCCTGGCCTTCCACTTCTGGTCCAAGGTCAGATTTAATTGAAAAGTTAGTCTTCGGTAAACTCAGCCGTGAGTCCAGGACAGTTTAGTAAAATGGACAGAAGCACATTAGTTCAAGCTTGCTTTCTGTCACGACTATCTTTTAATAGCGTGCAGCTTCGACTGGGAGGAGCTGCATTTCAATAAGGCTAACAGTAACCTGGAGGAGAGTAAAGAGCGTATTAGCATTAAGCTTGACACTATCATGTTTTTCTTTTGAAAACAAAGGACTTCATATGCATATCACAGACAGGGAGTTGCAGTCACTTGTCAGATTATTAAAAAAAAAAAAAAAAAAAAAAGAACGCTTCAATCATAATGTGCTGAGACAGTGTTTACATCCTCCCTGGGAACGTTCTGTGTATACGGAAGACAGAAGTCAACATTGTCTTACATGCATCACTAATGTCCATGGAGTTGGTTTATGCAGCACAAAGCAAGAAGGCTCGAGAGTGAACAAGGGAAGGAAGCAAATTGATAGCAACACTAAATAAACAAAAGGAAAATCTAGGGCTGCCACGTCTGCAGCGTACTGCCCGATAATGCAGTTTAATTTTCAAATTGAAATTGTGGAAACTTGCAAATAAGGTTTTTATATCATGAATTCTGATCAGATGGTCATGAGTTTAAACCCCACCACCACCAAGGTGCCACTGCTAAATAAGATAAATGTAAGTTGTTCTGCATAAGGATGTCTCCTAAATGCCATAAATGTTGGGGTTTTTTTTCTTAATAAAGGCTGCCTCATCAGCCATACATGACACTCTCATTCACTTTATTCACTTTATTATTCATTATATAAGCTGCTTATCCTACTACCGGATTGTCTGAGTCCTTGAGTCTATCCCAAAGTTCTTTGGGAGAGAGGCAGGGAATCAACTAGGGCAGCCGTGGCCTAGTAGTTAAGGAGCCGGTCTTGGGTTCAATCCCAAAAAAAAAACAAGCTTCTGAAAGAAAAACTTCACATACACAAGGAGATCATGCTCTTTGCTATTCCGGGTGGGGAATCTGCACCGTTTCCTCACTATTTTCACATTGCAAAATAATCTTGTATTATTACACAGATTGTTATAAATGTACTATTTTTGTTTACTTTATTTACCTTTTGTAGCAGGTGGCAACACAGGTATGTAGTTTCAAGGAACTGAAGGTTGTGGGCTCAATCCTTGTTTTGGTCTCTGTCTTTGAGGAGTTCGATATGTTCTCCCCATGTTAACGTAAGCTAAATTGCCCTAGGTGTGGGTGAAAATGTGTGGGCGAGGAGTGTACCCTGTCATGCATTGGTGCCCTCTCCGGGGGGTATACAGGGGTATTCCTGGTGGGCCGTAGAAAAACTGCGAGTGACTGACAAATGCAAATAAATTTGATGTACAAGAATGGATGGATGGATGGATGGATGGATGGATGGATGGACAGTTTTCTTTGGATTTCTTTTGTTTTGGATATTGTAATTCCTGGATATTTCCTGTAAATATTATATAAACTGAATTAAAGATAAAAAAAATGTCCATTCAAATGCAGAAGTGCTTATTTTTGTCAAGGAAAATTGATGTCAGAAAGTCACCGAGCTGAAGAATAGCTTTGTCGCTAAAGCCGCGAACAGCAGGTGAAGCGAGCATGTGCGAAAACTCCTGAATCCTTGATAACGAATAATTGCTGCGCGACTTTGGCTGAGTACACCCCTGCAGCTTTTCTTATTGATTTGTATCTACAAAAGCTGTCATGAAGACACGGCTTAAACTCTGCAGGGAGACGCGATTGTTTTTGATCGGCATCCTCTTTATGCTGGTGAGTGAACGACCCTGGGTGAGGTTTGTGTAAAGGTTTGACGTTACTGCTAGCACACATGACATGCAGTCACAGCTCTCTCAGCACATTCGCTTCACTCACTGTTGAGGCTGTATCTAGAAACAAGCCAACCTGAATGTTGATAGAGAGATTTCTATACTAACATGGACTTGTCTCAGACTCGGGTGTTGGTTTTGGTAAATATGGTCTTGTTCTCGATCAAGAGGATGTAGAAATTATGTTGCCTTTTTCTTTCCACATGCGCGGTGTAGTAATACCTTCATCTACAACACAACCCAATACACTAATGACGCCAACTATTTTGATGGATTTTATGTTTTTCTCTTTTACTGTCAACTTCATCCTGCTTTTATTATGGCTTATAGTTAGGAAGGAACCAATCTTGTGACCAGAAAGTTGCTGGTTTGATCCCTGCAACCGTCAAGGCACAACTGAAGTGCCCTTGAGCAAGGTACAGTGGTCTATGCGTGGTTCAGTCTTACTTTCAACTTTACTTGGCATTTAACTCCTTAATTTGCAGTGGGGATCCTTGAGCAAATGATTTCCAGCAGCTTCTTTAATTAGTTGTAGATAATATGAGTAGCAATACACTGATTAGCCATAACATTAAAACCGCCTACCTAAACAGCTGCCAAAACAGCTCAGACCCATTGAAGCATGACACAAGCTCCACAAGAGCAGATCCTTCTGTAGACCTTCTATGGAATTGGATCCAAGTCAGCCCCCGGCACCTATGTCGCTGTCTCTTGTTCACTGGTTGTCTCTCCTTTAAACACTTTTGGTAGGAATTAACTACTACATACCAGGAACAACCCACAGAACCTGCTGTTTTGGGGATATTCTGGCCAAGTCTTTTGAACATCATAATTAGACTTTTGTGTTCGCCTATTTATCCTGCTTCCAACACATGAGATTCAAGGACTGCCTAATATGTCCCACTGCAAGAAGGTTATCGTTGTTATCTATTTGTTATTGTTATTTAATTTTCCTGTTGGTTGTGTTTTAATGTTATAATTAGTGTATTTTGTTCATACAGATGAAAAATGGGGGGAGGGGTAACTCTGAATTAGCTGTTGCTATAGAAACTCTAGTGTAATGTAATTAGCATATTAATATAAAGTCGTGGTTTGAATTACAGCCAGCAGTAATGTCAGAGCTTTGGATCAACATCATCTGACCAATCAGAGTCAAGAATTTAACAGCGCAGTGGTATAATACAAGCTAATATTGGCAAAGCTTAAAATGTTAGCCATGCCTGTCGTCATGGTTACAGCTCAATTATAAAGCGTGAGGCACATGAGACGTGTATTGAGGTTTTAATCAGATCTAATGTAGAGGTGAACTGATCTGAGGAATTAAAACCAGAGTTGGGTAGTACGACACTACATTTACTCCGTTACCTTTACTTGAGTAAATTTTTGGATAAATTGTACTTGTAAGAGTAGTTTTAATGCAGCATACTTTTCACTTTTACTTGAGTATATTTGTGAAGAAGAAGTCGGCAATTTTACTCTGTTACATCGAGCTACATTCTGCTTGCTACTCTCTACTTATTTTTTCGATCCTATGTTTTGTTTTGTCGAGACTTCCAAGAGAGGCTCTGTCACATGACTGCATCTCACCAATCAAATGTAGCCAATAGCGACATTTGACTCCGTACCACCAATCAAACATAGCCAAGATTTCACATGACCACACACAAAATCCCCGACAAACACTGGCAGAAATGAGCACAGAAGCACAGTACAACGGCAGAGACAATGGAGTGTGTTTCGGAAAATCCTGAAGACAATTTAATTTATGTTACTTTGTAAAGATTTAAGGTATCATTGTTTTAGTTGTTTAAGAGAGATTCTTATTTGAGGTCCAGATTATTAAACAAAGAGGTCACTCAACATTTTTTTGAATTACATTATTGATCACAAATGGATATTCACGCTTAATTGGAGCCAAAAAGTGAATGGTTCTGGGTTTATTTCAGGGCACATCCAGGATTCTGACAGTTTTTTTTTTTGTGATCATGTACTAGTAAAGCTGGCACATTCTTTCTGTTGCTGCAGTATTAAAAATGTGCCCTTTCACTTCCCCTACAGGGAGTCGGTCAGATCTTTACTGCCCTATGTGCTTGTGTTTCTCTATTCCTGAATGCGGCCAAACTCTTGAATTAGTTCTTTCATCTGGGCCTCCACTGTGAAGTGGGACACACACACACACACACACACACACACACACACACACACACATACACAAATATATTTGAGTCAAGACATAAAGAGGTCTGCAGCAAATCCCAGATCGCCAAGAGCACCAAGTTCCTTGGAATTCACTTGGCAGAAGATCTCACCTGGTCCCTCAACACCAGCACCATAGCCAAGAAAGCCCAGCAGTGTCTCTACTTGGTGCTAAGGCTGAGGAAGGCACATCTCCCACCTCCCATCCTCACCACATTCTACAGAGGAACCATCGAGAGCATCCTGAGCAGCTGCATCACTGCCTGGTTTGCAATCTGCACCGTATTGGTTTGCAAGTCTCTGCAGCGGATAGTGAGGAGAGCTGAGAAGATCATCAGTGTCTCTCTCCCCACCAACACACACATTTACACTACACTGTGCATCCGCAAAGCAAACACTCTTCACCCTCCTACTGTCTGGAAAAAGGCAGCAAACATCTGAGTCCTCACATCCAAACACTATGCAACAGTTTCCTTCCACAAGCTATCAGACGCCTGAACAACCAGAATCTGGTATGAACAAATCCACACATCAGTGACTGGACACACAAACAAACTTTTCGACTTGTTTACACATCTGCTGCTAATGTCTATCCAACTGGATAACATTAGTATGTTGCAGCTGAATTTAAGAGCACAGCATTTAAATTTATAAAAAAAAAATTGACAAAAAACTGCTGCTAAATACAATGTTTACATTTATACCAAAATATACATAACTGCACCTTACTGCTCCCATGCCCACTGGGCTAACTGCACTGCCCCTCCCTTTATTTATTTATTGTTTAGCGTTCATTGTACCGTGAATTCTCTTGCGTATTAATTTTTTTGTTACATGTATTCACTGTGAATCATCCTGCATCACTGCACATGCTTCATGTTGTATTGTGTAGTTTATTGTTCTGTGTAGCACCCTGGTCCTGGTGGAGGGTTATTTCGTGTCACTGTGTACTGTACACCACTGTATACGCTTGAAGTGACAATAAAAACCACTTGACTTAACATACAAATATATAATTATATATAAGACTGGATGCCCCACCTGGAGTCCGAATGAGCCAAGACATAGAGGTCTGCAGCATATCCCACACACACACACACACACACACACACACACACACACACACACCTGTTCCCCTGCCACAGGTAGACAGTCTGACACATACACCTGCTGATTTAGCCTAGTTCTGGGCAGATGCTCACACACACACACACACGTCCTTGGAGAAAAGAGGAGGTGTAAAAATAAAAAGGTGGAAGGAACACAGCTATATTTAATGTCACCCATGCATTCGAATTTACAGGCTTTTACCAACTCTTTCCTTCATCACCGTCGTTATCGTCATCAGCATCCTCTTTGCTCTCTCTCTCTCTCTCTCTCTCTCTCTCTCTATCCCTCTCCCTCTCTCTGTCTGTCTGTTCCCTTTAAGAGCTTTTATTTACTGCTGTTTTGTTCACCTGCCCAGCATAGTTTTGAGAATTTACAATTTACTATTGGATCTGTGTGTGTAGGTGTGTGTGTCCCATATGAGTTAGTTGTGTAAGTTGTGTGAGTGTTTCGGTTTCACAAAAGCTTAGTCTGCCAGGATGTTGTCAGACCATTCATATCAGTACTAATGGCTCCATACCGTTCCTGTTGAACTGGGAACAGGATGTAAAGAACATTGAATTTGTCTATATGCAGATGTTCATACTCGTGTGTGTGTGCGCGTGTTTGTGTGTGTGGTTGTGTGCATATGTGCATATTTTTAATCTCTTGTTATTTACACTACACCATCTGTGAAGTCACACCTTTGCGACATGGTGGGATGACAGTAAGAGGGAGCGAGAGAGTGAGACTAGTTGTGAGTGACAAGGTGCCGTGTCTTATGGCATTTATAACACCCTTAATTAGCAGCCCTGTTCCTCATCCTGCACAGATGAGATCTGCAGCGCTGCTAGATTCTCTAAACAGAGTAACAGAGAATAATTCAGTTGCGCACTGTGAAAACATTTTTTACGATATACGCTATGTACTATTGAACAATTTAGTACCATGTCTGGATCTCAAATGCGGACTAACAATTTGCACTAGGTATTTTTAGGAGCACTATTTCAAGGGGACCTACAGCATAGGGATGGTAAGATACACTGCTTTGTATTAGTGTGCCAACAGAAAAGTTCATAATGTGGTTTCCTTGATTAAATACATCTTGAACTTAGGATGCGTTGTTTCTAACATATTGCATCAGTACAATCTGTTTTCTTATATACTGTATAATTATTAGTAA
>JAOVVF010000014.1:12100750-12108250 GCA_028565595.1 Duopalatinus emarginatus | reverse complement strand
ATTTATCCATCCATCATCTGACAATCCGGAGCGGCCGACAAAATCCAAAGCAATTAGATGACTTAATTAGAGCTTTTTGATGAGGCGTCGCTCTGGTCTGGTGTCATATTAGTCATACCCTGGAGCGGCTATTATGAAAGGAACTGGACCAGATCAGCTCATTTATATAGATATAAATATGAGCACACACACACACACACACACACACACACACACACACACACACACACACACACTGCAGCAGGGGAACTGTGGCACAGAACTACTGCTGGAAGTGTTACAGCCTTCAGGTTTCTGAAACTATTTTGCTCTGTTAATTTGTATCAGTCATGTACTGTATGTTTTTTTATGTTGTCAGTAAATAAGGTAGTTGTTATGCATGCTGGACCCCATGTTGCAGAGTTCTAGATAGAACCTATAACGGTTCCCCCAGAAGGACAACAGAAAGCCCTTTAGAGTCTTAGGGATTTAGCCCTCTCATGCTCCAGCCAGGCGCCTTCAATGATGGACCACTTTTCCCAGAACAAGCAAGATGGCCGCACCCATCCACGTTACTTTACATCCCACCTTTTTTTTTTCAGGTACCCTGCTCACTGACTTTGTGTTTTCCACCTGTTTTGTGCTGAAAATGCTACACCTGTGTTTATTTTCACATATTCAAACCCCTTTGTTTCATGTGTTCGATGTGAAATGTTAGAAAGCTACGTTTTTGGATAATCCATTATTACAGCTCACGTTCCTGACTTTGCTTTTGGAGCGTGTTTTGGACCCAATGCATTTGTGTCCACACCGTTTCTCATCCTGTAAGTGCATACAAAGACTCATGTATGCATACAAAAATATGTAATAAATGTCACGAAAGCCACTTTTGGACCTTGGCTACTGCAGAAATTATTGGTAAACCTCCTCAATCCCAGATTATCTCTGCTGCTTATCCTACTATTAGGTTTTATGGGTGCTGGAGTCTATCACAACGCTCATTGAAAGGCAGGAAAACACCCTGGACAGATCACAGATAGACACATTCACACGCTGAATCACACCAAGGGACAATTAAGTATCTCCAATTCACCGGAGTGCATGTTTTTAGACGATGGGAGGAAACCAGTGCTCCTGGATGCAACCCATGCAGACACAGAGAGAACCTGCAAACTAAGACTTCATAATGTGTCCATCTGTACATCAGTATTAATAATCCTTTAGTATATTTTACAGTCAGTTTGGGAACGTGAGTCTTTTGTAATTGCGTTCATACTATTTGTTACATATGTGCAGTACGGTGCCTTGGTGGTTAGCATGTTCGTCATCAATGCTAGGGTCTTGGGTTCAAGTTCCCATCTGGGTGGAGTTTCCATGTTCTCCCTGTGTCTGCGTGGGTTTACTCTGTGGACTCCGGTTTCCTCCCACAGTCCAAAAACACGGAGGTTAAGTAAATTGGCTACTCTAAATTACCCTGGTGTACAAATGAATGTATGCCCAGATATGGATTGGCACTCTGTCCTGGGTGAACCTCCTATTGCTCGATGCAGTCCTCCAGGTGGACGGTCGTTTCCGGTTGAGAATATGCTGTGCGTGATTGACTGTCACTTCTCGCTGGTGTGTTGAGCGTAGATTGTAAAGCATCCTTGGGTTCACTGAAAGGTGCTATATAAGTGTAAATTCATTCATTCATTCATATGTGTTGCATGCATTACTCTATAGATACATAACACTGTATTGTTGGAGATTTCATATATTATAGTTGGCTTGTTCTGCATTAGAACATTATACATTTGCTTTCCTTTTTTTTGCTGTAGGCATGATGATGATGATGATGATGCCATTATTGCATGTCGCATAGGCTGTGTTTACATCATTAATTTCATCACGTACCTGCATCTTCTTTTAAATGGAAAATATTGGATTTTGCATTATCTGGAAACAGTGTTGCTCTGGGAGTGCGTGTGTGCACACATGTGTATAATCAGAGCCAAAAGAAACAATGTATACCACCTCATTTGATAGATCATTTGGCCTTTGCTTGTGTCATTGTGTGTGTATTTGTGTGTGTGTGTGTGTGTATGTGTGTGTGTGTGTGTGTGTGTGTGTGTGAGAGAGAGAGAGAGAGAGAGAGAGGGAGAGATCTTGCCACTCGGGCTGCAGGAGGAATCAATAGGGCTTAGTAAGGAGAGATTGAGTCAGGCCTGGATTTAGACAAACAACATTTTGTGTACAAGTCCTTTGAGAAATGCCCATGCCTGTTTGTATACGTGTGTGTGCATATGTATGTGTGTGTGTGTGTGCACTCACTTGTAAAAGTGTAAACAGAAAAGTGCTTTGGTTCTGCTTCAGTACGTATGCGAGTGTGTGTGTGTGTGTGTGTGTGTGTGTGTAGTTAGGTGTGTGTAATCCTTCCATCCTTGTAGATGGGTGGTCAGTGACACTCTGTAAGCTTGTGTCAGCATTCCCCCAACATTAACAGGATGTTTCAGGGACGTTACCGCAGTGTGATAACATCTGGCACACACTCACGTGGCAGTGTGACCTCCATCAGTGATCTTACTGCTGTTCTTATTGCGCTATCACAGACACTTGTCTTTCCCTGCGTCGTTCTTTCAGTGTTACTGCAGCATGGCCTTTCCGAATCTCGGAGCACTTCTCAGTTTTCACTCTTCTTTTGTGGCATTTTATTGATTTGACCTATGCAGCCTGTCGCGCCACTAATCGCCAACTAGTCTCACAAACTGAGGGATGTGAAATAGAAATGCAGGCGTTGCTCCCGGTTAAGCGCAAACCTGAAAGCACTGACAATCAGACAACAGTGATGGACAGATCAAATTCATGTTCATTAAAGGAACATGGCAGGGCATATTTGGTATCTACAGACGATAGACAGATTGACAGTCCATTAATTTGAAGAAAGAGAGAGGGAAACATTTATGGCATAAGGGGAGAGACAGAAACAGAGATGGAGAAACAAATAGAAAGGGAGAAAAATAATTAGAAAAAGAGGACCTAGGAGACAGGAAGGTATAAAAACAAGATGGGGAAGTAATGGATAGAGGGATAATCATAAAGGAGAAGATGCCTGAAAAGGAATGAAGCACTAAAAGTAGAAGAGCAGAAAGAGAGAGAGAAGAGAAGGAGAAGAGCATGGGTGAGACGCCCTGTGAGAAAAAGAGACTAGATGTCAGGTGAGACAGAAATAAATAGAGACACTATGAAAGAGAAAAGTAAAAGTAGCTAGAGGTGTGCAGGAGCAGTTGACTGGGTTTATAACTAACCTCCTGCTCCTTGATGAGAGTGAAAACACACCCTGAGAACCCAGTTCTAACAAACACCTCCAAAAGATGAAAAAAAGAGAAACAGCGTCCGACAGAGAGCAGGTTAGAGTGACAGCTGGAAGTCAGACAGATGTTTAATATCTCACTTCAAACTTTAAAAATCACATTTAAAAAAGTTAAAAAAGTAAAGTGAAATTGACCAAAAAGTTCTAATGCCACAAAAAACTACAACTAGAAAAAAACCATAAAAACTAACTCGAAAGAAGCCAAACCCATCCGAATGCAGCACATGAACATAGATGTACCAGGGGTCCCATAGAATGCCAGCTACACAAACTCATACCATTTTGGAGCCACCAGCAAACTGTAGCTTTTTTTTTTCATTTGCAGCCTGTACTGTTATTTCTGACACTTCTGTGTATAAGGTTGACTGTTAACATACATCAGGAGGTTAACATACATCACTCATTACAGTTAGTGGTTAGGTTACAAAACAAAGAGGAAGAACGGACGTGAGGGAAGTCGAAGCATGAAGTAGAAGCAGCCTGATGAAAAGAAAGAAAAAAAGAAAGAGGGCAAGAAAATGTAAAATAAAGATAATATAAGAATGTTGACAATGAAGGAAGGAAGGAAGATGAATATGGAGGTGTCCATGTTCGGTTTTTTTTATTATTATTTTAGTTATGATGTCACACTTCTGAGTTAAGATGAATGCAGACTAAACACTGTCATAAACGTAAATATGAATGTAAACAAAGTCCTCCTGTCAGTATGGTCATGCCCAGAATTCCTGGCAGCCACCTAAAATATCCGTGCCCATGCCTGAGACTAGTTTTTCCTGTTCACAGTCCCGAGAGTTTTATTTGTGTTCTTGATTATATTTACCTGAGTTAGTTTGTGTGTTAAAGCCTTGTCTTTTGTTTTTTTTAGTTGTGAAGTATTTGGTAGCCAAAAGCCCCGGTATCAAGCCATTGTTCACAGTCTGTATTATCTGGTTTTTAATCTCAGCACACGTTTTTAACTTGCCCTGTTTACGCCTGTTTATCACCTGACCTCTTCCCTGTTTTTCTGAGTACGATTTTGGATCGGGTGTTGGCTTTTAAAAGACTGATTCCCTTAACCATCATTAAAACACACAGCAATTGTGTCGAATACTCTCTTTGACAAGTGTTTCTACACTCCACACTTCACGCCTTGCAGTTTAAACAAGGATTAAAGGGGAAAATTCAGTGCGGAAAGGCATGAAAAGGAATAAAAAGAAATGAAATGATCAATTCTGATTGAAAGATAAACAAAAGATTAGAGGAGGAACACTGCGAAAGGAAAGTGATAACATAAATGTTCTTAATGGACCATGAGCTGTTACAGTGTAGCGTTTATGAAACATGAAGCTCTGTCTATTCGTGAATTTGTGTTAATGCACTCTCTCGTGTACACACTCTCTTTCTCTCACCTGTCACAGGTGCTTACCTCCACTAATGTCCTCTCATCTTCTTTTGGACTCTCGTCTCTTTTGTATCTAATAGTTTTCTCAGATCATTAGAGTTAATGCTGGCCATAGCCCTATTAGTGTAGCATCTCCTCCTTCCCTGTCTGCGCAGAATCCACAATAAAGGAACACACCGTCTCGGTGTCTCGGCGTAGTGAACTGGACATAAGCTAGCCGCCTGCTCAGTGTGTTAGCATTTCCTGCTTCCACATGCTCTTTGTTAGCACTCTCTCTATAGCGGATTAGCAGTAGCAGATCACACAAACAGATTTACATTCAGATGATCAACTCTATGGTACTGTGTGAGACATTTCAGTGTATACAAGAAGCTGTTAGAATGAAACGCGCTAGGGTTAAGCTGTAAGCTAATCATACGAGCGTATAATGGAGGTAATGGCCTGGCTTGTGATCTAATTAGACAGCAGGGCTTCCATTAGTGGAAATAACGTATTGTCTGTAAGTGTTGGTTGAACATTTTAGTGTATTTTCAGATATTTTTTTTATCTTCAGCTGGAATTGCTAAGCAGAGGTGTGGACTAGCAGGTGGTGTAGCATGTAGCATCGTATTGCTAACTTATAGCTTCTCAACCGCTCTAATTTTCTACTGTTTACATCCAAATTCAAACAGACTAGTGGAAGGTTTACCACCTAAAACTGCCTGGTGGTGAACATCATGCATCCAGTAATTCATTATTTCAATTTGAACACGAGTTTGTGAGTTTTGTAATAAAAGAAAAGAAGAGAAAGTGGCATTAAGAGAATTAAGAACGACTAAAGCATGTTTTCACTGCCTTCATTGGGTCTAATATTGTTACTGTTATGTAGCTGTAGGTTATATCAGGGTTTCTTTTCTTATTGTAAATGGATTTCCCCAACATTCAGCTCATAGAGCAACCCTCTCATTTATCACTCAGACACGCAGATGCCGGAAAGATTGATGAATGGTGAGGTAGAACGAGAAATAGATCAGAAACTGACACTGACCTCAATTTGTTTCACAGCTGGATGTCTAATATTCTGCTTACACAACATAGGCTATGTGTCAACTGTACTAAATGCTGTTTTGCACTAGTACAAGATAGTAAGCGATAGGTTGCCTCAAATCTTCACAAGCTAGCTAGCTGTTACATTAAGGTAGCTAACTGTTATATTAAACAAATTAACTGTTATATTTAGGTTGCTGTTACCTTAAGGTTATTAACTGTTACATTTTAGCTTGCTAACTGTTAAATATAGCTAGTTATGTTACATTAAGCGATCCGGCAAGATCAAGTTCAAGTCCAAACATGAATTCAGCATAATATAAGAGCTACTCAAAGGACATCATAGGTGATTAATACAAGCTAGTTTGATAATTTCATTGGTATTACATTGTTTTTGTAAATTTTTAATCACCTGTGGGTTAAAGCAGAGGCATCACCAAACCTTTGGGCTCCTGAGCAAAGTCCCTTAAAATAAAAACTGTGGAATGGAATGATCCACTGTGGTGACCTCAAAAAGCCTAAAGACTGTGTTTTTTAATATTGTAGAGTGTAATGTATTCCCTTAATTTATACTGTTAAATTACTGTATATCAGTCATCATTTTGGCTGTCACTTTCTTTAACCCCTATATACTGTGTTTATTAAAGGATTATATCTAAAACATTAGCACTGTATTAGCACAGCTTTAGCAAATATATAGAGCAAAATGTGGTCAACTAGCATCCATGATAAGAGCATTGCTGACATTCAGTGCAGTGTAATATTTTACTTCAATAATAATAATAATTATTATTATTATTATGAGTAGTAGTAGTAGTAGTAGTAGTGTCAGTATAAATATTTAGTGGTAGTATAAATATTTAAATTATTATTATTATTATTATTATTATTATTATTATTATTATTCATTTATCATTTGGGTAACATAGGAATGTAAGTACTAGTATGCATTCAGGTAACAGGGTTGAGAGAGCAAAATGTATGTTTTTATAACGTGTACTTGACTCAGGAAAAGGGATGTTTCAGAAATTTGATGTTTTAAACATTAATGCAAAATTTTTATTATTCTTGAAGTATATATATAATAATATTTAAAGTGTAGTTGTATGGAGCTGGAACATGTGTAGTGGTGTTTTATTGTTTTTCTTACATAATTTATCTGAAACTTGCAGATAGGTGTTGTAATAGAGATTTTATTTGTGTTTAAATGTATTTTAACCTTTACATATTTTAACACATATATTATCCCAGTAGTGGAATCACCCTGGTAAAAATCAAAAACATGCCACTAAACCCCACATTATTTTCAGTGCTTGCTATTAGCACCAATCTCGGGCTTGTATGTGCACGCAACACTACCTCTGCTCGTAAGTGTGAATGATATCACATTGATTGATAGGTTTATGTGTGTTTCATGTGTGCAAATATTGAACGTCTTGCATAACCTCCGTACAGTCGCATCCATCAGCATCCATCTGCTCATGCTGCAGCTATAATCTCCTCTGCCTTTTCCCCTCCTTCTGCTGCATCTCATCACCCTTCATGAAATGTTCTCCATGTACTGACATAAACTGTGCGAGTGACAAACAGTGTTGTGTAAAAACGGACTCTGTTCCTCACGTGTCATTTTCTCGGTAATCGAACATAACTCATGGTGTAGGAGTCGAGTGGAAGAGTAAGTGTGCAGCATTATCTGCAATTGATCGTCTATAGTTCAGTGAGATGAGGTAGCGAGTGGCTTGTGTGATGTATCTCTGGAAGAAAG
>JAOVVF010000014.1:12088858-12098859 GCA_028565595.1 Duopalatinus emarginatus | reverse complement strand
TACTGATGTATAAGCTCGCAATGCGTTTGTACGACCTTGTGACCTTGCTATGGCTTTAAAATCAATCACATTTTTATATATTATATTATATAGATTATATAGATTATATATTTGTAGCAGGCTTTCTTTTATTGCAAACCTGTTTGTTAGTATCACACATGGCAACTTGATCACATTATAGTGAACATTTATTAATACTGGTAATACTGATAATCATGGTTTTGTGGGATACTGTATGTGAATGTAAAATGAAGCTTGTAAGTAGACTAATAGCCATTACTACTGTGTCTTTCTACAATTATTTTCCAACAATGATCCAGGAAAGTCTATGAAATCGAGAAGAACCTGTACAAACTGTACAAATTGCCCCAACAATTGTTGTAAAATTCAACTTTATAAAAAAAAAAAAACCTAAATGTTATGGTGGCACTGTTTAAGACCATAGTCTTTACATAGATTCCCTAAATACCTAAAAAAAATATACATGAAGTTTACAAACAACAAAATTACCTTATGAAAGTTTATATGCGAGTCTGTTTTTGCATGTCCCTGGATCACGGAAACAAAATATAGTCACTTTCTTTTACCATAGATCTACCACTAGAAGATCTTCAACATACAAATTTGGGACTGCATGTTATCTGTAACTATATTCATACATGATTTTATTATGTCAATGTTCTATTCGTTACAATTCACACAAATAATATGGATAAAACGGACAAAGGGACAATTGGTGTCTCACGGGTGATATGTACAGGTCAGTAAACACATCCAGTGCCATCGGCTATTAATTTGTGTGTCATGTCATAACTAATTATATAAACATTCAGCTCAGTGGGGCTTTCTTAAACCCAACAGTACATATACATCCAGCTGCTAATATTGACCTTCAATGCAGAATTTGTATAGAATGATTTGCTTGGTGTTAATAGACAGAGTGACTTCTCTAGTTTCATATGACACCCCAACATATAACACACATGATCAGCCATGACAGTAACACCACCTGCCAAAACAGCCATCAGACTGTAGTCTTTGCCAAACAAGAAAAAGCTGTGGACACACTGTCTAAAACCGGAGGACAGAAGGACATAATAAAAAGCATAAGAAAAGAAGAAACAGGAGACTAGGTGAGTGTGAGACAGATATAAAGACAAGCCATTTAGAGAGATGGAGAGGGGGAGAGAGATCAGCCAAGCAGAGATGAAACAGATTATTCAGCATTCATGGGAGAGATAGAGGACTGGATAGACAGAATTATTGATAGTGCTGAGGTGGGGGTCTCTTATGAAGCTCAGCATATCACATTCGCCAAAGCCTTTCATGCAACCCTCCCGAGAGCATCCCTCACCTGCTGAACGGAGGCCCGGAGCTCGAGCGCTCATAAATCCCCCACATGAAGCCATCCTGCTGTGCTTAAAGTGTGCTGGGACACTCCCGAGAGGACGCTGCCTGCTGAACACGGGCGCTTCCTGCAGGGCTGAATTTGATTGAGTGTCACCAAGTCACAATAGTGTCATAAGCAATGCAATTGAGTGGGATTTCATTCAAAGTGGTTCGGAAATGCTTTAGCATTCACCTGTAGATGTTTAGAATTGTGCTTATCTTAATAATATAAAATATAAGGTAATGTAAAAGACAAGGCTAAGAGCAGAATTAAATACAAAGCATGAAGTAGAGAACAGGAATAATAATAATAAATAAATAAATAAATAAATAAATAACCTGGAGTACAATATACATGTAGTGTGTGACTGCTATGTGAAGTGTATATTTACATTATAGTGGAATTATGTGGACTACCAGTTATAGGCATAAGTATAACCTACCCTGAGATTGTGTACAACTATTATTTAAACAAATAGCCAAAAAAAAAAAATAGATCCAAATGTCTTCTCCAGTTCAGCCATATTTACAGGGTCAGTGTCTAATGAACACTGCTTCACATAAACAGGTTTCCAGCAGGCTTTCTTGTTTTGCAAAGCAGCAAACATGGTCACATGATGACATTATACATTTACAAAAATGTATAACCATGTGAAAAAATGGAGCTCAGAAGTAGACAATTATTCTGTGTCATAGAAGATATGGGTTTAGATGCAATGGCAGGGATGGTTCAATGCACATACTGAAGCAGTCCACAAATCCAAAACATTTAGCAATTTGCAAAATAGGGACAGTCTAGGGTCAGTCTGTCTGCAAAAAGTAATAATATGTTCATTATTGTACAAGTGTACATCATTATTAAGACTGCCATCATTACCATTAAGATCACCTTCTATTTCAGGTATCTTCAGTCAACATAAATGGCTGATTTTAAGCATCCTACAAAAAATATAGCAATTATTTATTATGTTGTTTTTAATAAAATTCCAGTCCTAAACACTGGAAAGATATGTGTGCAAATATATATTTATTTCACTGTGTATTTCAACCTTGTGGAAGTGTTCAAGTACAAAGTATTGCTTTTTCTATGAAAGAGCCTTTTCATAGAGAGACTCAAGAAACACTGGTTGCACTGATCATACATATTTGTGTGTGTGTGTGTGTGTGTGTGTGTGTGTGTGTGTGTGTGTGTGTGTGTGTCTCCACATTCTTAAACAAATGGCAATGGGTTGTCCCCGAACCGATATACTCAAAATGTGTCCTTAAATCATCTCATGCTCATGCTATGTGTTAATGTAATGTGTTACATGCCATTCCATCATACATTATCCACAAACATCTTAGTGAAATGAAGCTATATAATCACATCAGTGTTTGGAAAAAGTTTTTAAATAAGAACTCACAAAGCACCTCAAAGAAAATTAAGCCATTTTCTCGTTCTCCTCTATGTACCCAGAATGCACCACATCACACTCGTTCCTACAATAAAATGACAGCACTGGGTTCTTAAAAGCGCTACTAAAAAATCTCAAACCTGGTTACATGTACTTACACTGCAGTATAATATGTATGAACTATGATGTATGTGTGTGCAGGATGGTTGTTGTGTATGGTTTTTGTGATCTGTTTGGCCTGGGGGAAGACGCTTCTTCTCCTCCTCTCAATACAGGCCATGATGAAGCCAGAGGGCTTGCCAGAGGGTAGTTACTGAAAAAGATTATGTTTGGGGTGGTAAATATCCTTAATGATCCTGTTTGCTTTGGACCTGCACCGCCTGGTGTAGATGTCCTGGAGGCAGGGTAGTTCTGTCCTGGTGTTGAGTTCAGCACATCATACTGTGAATGGCTGTCTTGTCCTGAAAGCTGTTATTGTTGTACCAGGCAGTAATGCTCCTTGAGGGCACAAACCCTACAGAAGGATTATTGAAGCACTGGGGAGGTATCCCTTGAACTTGCTCAGCTGCCTGAGGTGATACAAGCACTGCCATGCCTTTGTCACCAAGGTCTACATGTATGTGGACCATATGAACTCCAAGGTACCTGTAGCTGTTCATTTTCTGTATTAGGGTTCCATTGATTCTGAGTGGAGTGTAGCAGATACTCTGCTTATTCATTTACATTTACATTTGTGACATTTGGCAGACGCTCTTATCCAGAGCGACTTCCAAGGTTACTGGTATTACTAGTAGGCCAATGTAGTGTTGAGAGTCTTGTCCAAGGACCCTTACTGGTGTAGAACAGACTGGGAATTGAACCCAAGTCTCTCACATGGGAGCCAATAATGTTACACTGTATCACACCAACCATTCAGTTATTCCTCCTGAAGTCCACCACCCTTTCTTTGGTCTTGGAGGGTCCTAGTTGTTGTCCTTACACCATGATGACTGCACCTCCACCTTGTCTAGATAAGCTGTCTTGTTGTTGTTAATCAGTTCTACCAGTACTGTGTCATCTAAGAATTTGATGACCTCAGGACACAGCCCTGAGGGGTGCCCTGAACTGGTGGTGCAGTTTCCAATCTACACAACCTGTGGATTGTCAGTCAAGGGAGCTCTGGACCCAAAAGCAAACTCCAGGTTCTTGAGCTTGGTAAGCAGTCTGAGAAGAACCATAGTGTTGAATGTTGGACTGTATTCAATGAACAGCAGGCAATGCGTGATTCCCTGTCGTCCAGGTAGGAGAGGCTTTTGAGGAGTGGAGGACAGAGGAGATGGCATTATCATTATTCCTCTTGAAGCAATGGCTGAACTGATGGGGGTTTAATGAGCCAGGCACAGATGAGCAGATGATGTCTTTAATGAGTCTCTCAAAACACTTCATCACAACTGAGGTCAGTGTGTCATGGCAGTAGTTATTTAAGCAAAGTCGGGTTGGTCTCCTTGGGTACAGGGATAAAGGGTGGACATTTTGAAACATGGAAATGACAGAATGGGTCAGGGTCAGGCTGAAAATAAGGTCGGTCTACGTCTAGACTAGGTCTAGCTGGTTGGCACATGATTTTAGCACCCACCTAAGGATGCCATCAGGGATGACTGCCTTCCTGCTGTTCACTTGCTTCAGAGCTCTTCTCATGTCAAGCTCTGAGCGTGGGTGGTCCTGGTCAGTTGGTAGTGCTAGACACAGTATTAGCAGTGCTAGAAGTGTTGGCACTCTCATTACTGACCTTAAAGCATGCATAAATGGTTTTTAAGTGACTCACTGACCATTGTGCTTGCACATTAATGGATTTGACCCTCGTATTTCACTCATCTGTGCAGTAAAAAAACACACAAGTGAATGCACACACAAGGAGGTACTGGACACACAAATTCATAAAGCAGTGGACAAACCCATCCATTGCGCCTGGCAAACAATTAGGGGTTAGGTGCCTTGCTCAAGGGCACTTCAGGCTCATCTTGATGGTAAGGGGAATCGAACTAGGGACCTTCCGAACACATGGCTGGTTCCTTAACCACTGGCCAGAACATGAGATCAGTATTTTCTTTATCTTCACCCAGGCACTTTAACCAGCTAAGCAATAAAGTGCGGAGTCCACCAGTGCAGAGTCCATGCCTGGGTGACAGGCAATCTGGTGTGCGAGATCGGGCGCAACAGAACAGAAACATTCCTTGGATCACACCATTTGTCATTAGTCATGAAACACACTCCACCACTTTTAGATTTACAGGATTTCTCAATCCTGCCCATGCCAACACAGAGAATGTTAAATGTCATCATCCGGCAATGCAAAGAAACAAATGATGGTGCAGTCCCATCTGTCCCTTTGGAAGTGGACCCAGGCCCTGATGTCATCCAGATGGATTGAACATTTGCAAGCAGGATACTGGGCAGGGTTGGACGGCATGCTCGCAGTCTGTTTCGAACCCTGGCGTGTTTTCCTCTGCGTTTTCACTTCCTGTGAGTGGGGGCCATTCTGTAGTCCCGGTGGAACGGTTTTGGCCAACCAGGTCTATCGTGTGTAACTTCTAAAAGAAAGGTATGTGGATCTAGTTGTTTAGAAATGTGCTGAGGTTGTAGATTATTAGTGCAGATGACAGAGAGTAGAAAAAAACATAAAAAATCAGCACAGTCAGAGTGACATGGGGTCACAAACAGGAATCAGTTGTTTCATGGAGTTCCCACAACTGCAGTGAAGGTGTGTGTATCTGTGTGTGTGTGTGCATGTGTATCTGTGTGTGTGTGTGTGTGTGTGTGTGTGTGTGTGTGTGTGTGTGTTAAATCATGCAGAGTGGTCATATGATTACAACTGAGGTGCTGGTGTCATTTAACAAGCTCTGTGTGCTCTAAGCTTGTTAAGCAGACTGCCTTCAGCAGAGAGCTCCGGGACTCTTAATCAAGCAAACTGATCTACCATTCTGTTACCTCATCCCCTTTTCATCCTCCATCTCTCACACACACGACACACAGCTCCTTTCAGCGCCTGTGTTCCCATAATGAGAAGGAGTAGAATTGTAAAAAAACATAAAAGAAAAGAAAGAAAGGGGGGGGGGAAGCTTATTACCTTTGAGGCTTAGTAAACAAACCAAATGTCTGCTTGGTCTATTATTTATTTTTCATTTGCATGTGAATTTGAGTCACTTTAAAGCTGCTATATTTGAGGTCTTTTGAATAATGATGAGGCTATAATTTTATACCATTACCGGATCAAAAAAAAAAAAAAAAAAAAAAAAAAAACAAACAAACCCCAAGAGGGAACAGTATTGTAATATTAACATAAATTTTAAGGTATTTATTATTAATTCACAGACACTGATACTGTATTATAAATATACACTGAAATACCAGAAAAACTCCAATACTTGGTAGTTCCCTCTACAGGTCATGGACTCCACAAGCTTGCAGAAATATTCTGTAGGCAACGAACATCATAATTCCTGCAGAACGCTCCACAGTTCTGAGGTGTAGGATTTCTGTGTTCCACAGCATGTTGTATGAAATCCCAGATGTGCTCGATTAAACGCTGAGATCCGGTGATTTAGGTATCAATGGCGAAACCGCAAACTCAGACAAGTGTTCCTTTAACCATAATTTGGCGTCTCTAGACATTTGGTGGTGCATTGTCCTATTAAAAGAATCCAAACCCATCAGAATAAATGCAAAAGAGACACGCATAGCGTTCACCAGTCAGAGACATTTGTAGACATCTAGAGACAGTTCTAGAAGCTTCCACAGACGTCTGGTGCTTTGTGTGTGCACCGGCGGACGTATTGTTAAGCTCAAATATGACAATAAATATAGGTTGGGTTAAATGCAGAAATTTACATATTGTAACATGAGACATGTTCCTACATCCGTTCTTAAAAGACAAATGCAAAACCTCTCATTTTACATGCATACAAATAGAGCAAGCACAAGTGGTACAGGGTACTTTAAATATATAAATATAATAAAATACTTTCATGTTTATTTCAGTCACATCTGTTCAGTCTCACTTGCTTTATCTGTGTAAAAGTGTGCGTGCATGTATGTGTGTGTATGAGTGTGTATGAGTGGGTGGGTGCAGCATTGGGCTCAATTTGATGACCCGTTTCCTCTATTGTGTGATTGGTTTGTAATTGCATTGCAGCCATCAAAGAGCTCCCAGCATGTGCTATCGCTGTGGTGTTTTTTATGGTGTGTGTGTGTTTGTGTTTGTGTGTGTTTGTGTGTTTGTGTATGTGTGTGCTCTTCATGTGCCTGTTCTTTTCAAGGTTTATCAAGGTCTGATGAATTTTTCCATTGCAGTTAATTCATTAAAAAATAAGCATATGTCTGCATGTTCTTTACTGTGTGTGTGTGTGTGTGTGTGTGTGTGTGTGTGTGTGTGTGTGTGTGTGTGTTTGTGTTTGTCCTTGGTGTGTGAATGTGTATTCTCTGTCTCTTAATGCACTCAGCAATAACATGCTCTTTTCTGCTGTTAGGCTTGTGTGTGTGTGTGTGTGTGTGTGTGTGTGTGTGTGTGTGTGTGTGTGTGTGTGTGTGTGTGTCGGTCAGTTAGGTTGATAGGACTGCTGTCATAGTTAATAATACTGAACAGCAAGCAGATTACACACACAGTACACACACACACATCATTTTTTTAGGAACGTATACCAATATGTACAGTAATATACAGTGTAAAAAGGACAGGTCAGAATTCCGTTCTGGACTGTGCAGGATTACAATTCCTTCAGGTTCAGTCAGGATTCTTCTAAAATATTTTAGGGTATGCAGGACTGGTAAAGATTCCTTTAGCAGCCAGTGACAATTCAGTCAAGTCAGTTCAAGTGGTTTATTGTCTTTTAAACATATACAGTGTGTAGTTTACAGGGAAATGAAATAATGTTCCTCTGACATCAGGATGCTACATACTGAATTCCGCAAGGATGGAGATGCTCTTGGAATTCTTGTAGGAGCAAACTATGTTGATTTGTTACGGATTGGTCAAATGTCCTTCAAAAACAGGATGGATTTGGTCAAAAAGCCTAGAGAGGAGAGAGTAGAATTGAATGCCCTGTGGAGTGAGCAGAATTCCCCATTAAGTGTGCAGAATTCCTCGTAGAGTGAGCAGAATTCCATGTGGAGTGGGCAAAATCCCAGCAGTGGCAACTGAACCCACACAGACAAAGCAGGCACTCTTTTATATGCCACACAAACCATTAACTTTTCTGAAAAACCTTCAAATTGAGTACACACACACACACACACACACACACACAGACACACACACACACAGACAACAAACAAAACAAAACAAACTGTTTTGTCTTGTTGACAAATCTTCCATTGACATCATTATTAATGCAGCCATTAATGTCCACACAAGGTCAAAATGATCAGATTTTCCTATCCTTGTGGGGTTATTCCACCCCATGAAGCTATAAAACTTGCGTGCGTGAACACACGTGTGTGTGTGTGTGTGTGTGTGTGTGTGTGTGTGTGTGTGTGTGTGTGTGCATTTGCTAGCAGCCAGTGACTGATATATTTTTGATGTACACAAATCTAATGAGTTTAATGGCCTACGAGGGATGTTATTAACCGTCCTTAATGAAGCTTTTATCTGCTGGTTCAGGGTTCCGTACACAGCTCTGTCCTCTGGACACCACCACCGTTCTGTCTTATGCACACAATAATGAGGACACATTTGCACAGCGTCTGAACACTCGCGGATATATAGAAAACACTGAAAACAGCACAAATCACAGCGGCAGAAAAAGACGCAGCCATGCGGTCCTAATTCCTTATTCTCACAATCTCTGTCACACACAAAATTGTCTGGGAAGCTCCACATCTCTTTCTTTCCTCTCTCTTTTCTCTCTCTCTCTCTCTCTCGATTCTCGTAGTTAATTACAGGAGTTTAATTGGAGAAGTTGACTCTGTGCCGTGCGTAATTATTGCTCGGTCCTCTGAGGCTGTGTCTCATCGGGTCCCTGAGCGAAAAACCACGGCACTGTAATTCAATTAAACTCTCCACTTAGTGAGTGTGAGAGCCTCTGCTCACCCTTAAAGAGTCCCATAGCATCCTCAATGTGCAATACAATCAATTCTCCACACACCTCAAGCTCAAGAGGTCAGGTCCCTCAAATGAGCCTCAATATCATAAATACCCAGACACTGTGGTACTATATCTTTGTTCTAGTATATTTTTCACCTGATAAGAAGGCATCGCTCCAGAGAAGTAGGCTGTCTCAATTCTTAATTCTCAGAATGCCATTTGGTGAAAGTGAAAGTGAAAGTGAAGTGAACTCTATTGGGCAGTTGCCCAGAGCAGGGGGGGCACCCCCAAACCACAGCACTTGGAGAGCAGTTGTGCGGTTAGGTGCCCTGCTCAAGGGCACCTCAGTCGTGTCTTGTCTGCAAGACCATTTCCCTAACCACAAGGCAACGGCTGCCCCAGAACTAATTCCAATCAAGTATTAAGTAAGCTCTGCGTGAACGTAATCCCAGCATTCAGCAACTTAGTAAACGAGTGGCTGTGTAACTAAAGCGTCTCAATATTCACCAGTTAAACATAACTCACCAGATCTCAACTTTATCAAACACATCTGGGATGACATTCAACACACTGGTGAACATAGAAATCCAACACCACAGGATACAACAGAATTGTGGACCGTTCTGTAGGAAGTTTGGTGTTCATTGCCTACAGAATATGTCCACAAACCTGTAGAGTCCATGCCTTGTTTTTCACTGGTGTACCAATTTTTCTTAGAGAGCATAAGTTCATCCAAATGCCTCAGATTTTCATTTTAATGAACTATTCAAAAACTCAAGTTAAAACACGGAAAACTGAAAGTTACAGTTAATGAAATAAAGATTTTACTTTTTTTATTATTTTCAATTATTTTCTGTGTATTTACACTGAATATTATAAGAGGTCCATGCAGAGCCGGCCCGAGGTATACTCGAAATACGCGGCCGCTTAGGGCCCCTACGCCACCAAGGGCCCCCCAAGAGCACCAAGATATCATGATAAAAATCTATATATTTTAAAAATAACATTGAATAATAAAACAAAATAGTATTACACAGGTGAAAGTGAATATAATATTTATTTATTTTTATAGTTGGCACACCTATATATAGGTTAATCAGTTGCTGCTGTGGGTTGTTGCCACTGTCGGGCACTTCAGCGTATTGCACAATATCTCTCTC
>JAOVVF010000014.1:12051336-12082584 GCA_028565595.1 Duopalatinus emarginatus | reverse complement strand
TAGAAATGAAACTATTGAAATGAAACTTCCTGTTTAACAGATCTTTCACCATCACTCAAACCTGAAACAGTACGTCAACATGAACAAGCCTCATATTTATTATAAATATAATATAAATAGAATTATGAATGAAAGTGGAGACGTACATCTTGAAGCCCTTCTCTCACTTACTGCTGACTGCTGCTGTGGAAGCTTGAATAATTCACTGAACGCATGTAGAAACCCATTCTGAATGCTGAAATGCTTGTGCTGACCATCCTGCTCACTGGAAGCCGGAAGCGTTGCCTTATGCAACTAGCGAATCAGGGTAAGATTGGCGCACTCTTACTGACGTAGCGTAAAATGTGTAAAATGGTCTGGGTGGGCAGGGCTTAACTTCACCAGCCAGTGACTGTCTAGATCCTGCCCCAACCATAAAATCAGGTTTAAAAGTTAAAAGTGAGAAAGATCTGCAGGCGATAGCGAGATTGAGAGAAGCGTAACTGAGAAAAGGCGAAAACAGATTCTTCAAGAATGTTAAATTCAAAAGAGATAATTAAATACAGAAATATTCTGTTTTTATAACTGAATAATAATAATAATAATGACTGTTTTCTCAATTCTCGATTCTGTTCTTTTTGGTTCTCAGAATTTTAGGACCTATTTTGACGCTATACGTCTGCTTAATAAAAACAGCACCTTGTTTTCTTCCCAATTAAATGCTTCCATGCAAGTTGGCATAATTTACAGCTAAATTGTTAAGATTTAGGAATTGAAGAATAATTCAGCACCACATCGTTTTTTAACATCTTTATTTCCAGTGAGCTTGAACTAAAATAAACACCGATTTGTAACTGTTACAAATACAATAAAACTCAATAAACAATAAAAAGAAGTTTAGTTGTTTTGTTCTTCGTAGTCCTTTTAGGTAGCAGGTTGTCATAATGTGTATGTTGTGTAATCCAAGCTTACGTCAAAAACAAATCCATGGGCCTTAAAACAAGTTTTAAAACATTATGGGCTTATGTAGCCCTATGACCACTGCTCCTGATTAACATGATACCAAAAATGACTGTAAATCTGTAGACATCTTGATTTTGAACCCATGTAATTCCTTTTTTAAACATTTATGTACATTCATGACACTAGTCATAGAGGGCTTTTGTAGAAACCATATAGCCCTGTGAGTACCATATCTGATTAAGGTGTTACCAAACATGTTCCTTTTTCTCCTGATATTTTATGTAGGTTTATGACCATAGTCATAAAAGGGTCGAGTGGCCATCATGTAGCACTATAAATGCTGAGAGTGACTAATGTATTACCATTAAAATCATAACATCTATAATCTGTACTTCCTTTTCTAAATATCCAGGTAGATTTATTTCATTTTACTTTTCTTAAAGGGATTATGTACATGCTATGAAAATCACGCTTACCTTACCATAAGTGTTACCAAACGCATGAAAATCTTTACATCTTGAACCACTGCAGTTCCTTTTTAAACATGTCTGTAAGTTTGTCAGCTGTACTTTCAAATGTATGAAAAATTGGCTATAGATCCTGAACCTGTACTGTTCCTTTTTAAATGTTTATGTAGGTTTATGACATCAGTTATAAAGGAGATATGCAAATGTTAAGTATTTCCAACATATTTCAAGCTATAGATTTATGAACAACGTGCTTAAATACCTCTGGGGATCCTCTTTAAATATTTATGTAGGTTTATGAAAGTGGCCATAGAGGGCTTATGTAGCTGTCCTGTAGCTCTATGAACACTGCCCCTGAGTAAAGAGTTACCAATACAATAGTATGAAAGGCTCCATGGACAATTTGGCTTTATGTCTATAGCCCCTGTTGTTTTTTGTTAAATGCATACATAGGTGTATGTCAGTTATAATAATGTAGCCCCATGAATAACATTTCTAGGCTAAAGAAAAAAAAAACTTCAACAATGTCATGGATAATTTGGCATTACATAATTAAACCCTGTGCTTTTTGAATGTCCCTGTTTGTTATGGAGGATTGTGTACACATTTTGTAGCCTTATGTACATGTTATATAGCTTTATGTATATTGTCCTAAATGTAGTGTTTCCAAACACATGAATAACTTTATGGACAGTTTGATTTTATGTCTAAAACCCCTGCACTTTCGTTCTGACTGCTTCTGTATATGCATGACAGTTGTCATGAAGAGCTTATGTACATGTCATGTAGTCCTATGAATATCACTTCCAAGTAAGGAAGTAAGGTTTCGCCAAAAAACCTGAACAACTTCATGGACAACTTGGCATTGCATAATTAACCCCTGCACTTCCTTTTCTGAATGTCCCCGTACATGTTATGTAGCTTTATGTACGTGTTATTAAGCCCTATTTATATCACCCTGATTTTAGTCTTACAGTGGACAGTGTGACTTTCTGAATGCTTCTGTAGGTGTGTGTCATAAAGCGTTTATGTCACTGAGTGACGTTTAATGCAAAAATTAAATACATTTATAGATAACATGCTTGTACATCATGAATGTCTGGGGTAGATTGTGGTACATAATTGTGGCTTATGTTTGTGTCTACAACATAGACCCTCAAACGACACACCGTTTTTATACGATGTTAGAAGTTCAATATGGAAAAAGACAGACAGATGGAGAGCGAGAGAGAGAGAGATAGAGGGGTCATGAGAAGTGGAGAGAGTAGACAGCTCTGCAGGAGAATAGAGACGTCGAGGAGTGTGCAGGAAGTGTCGCTCCTCTGGGGGTGATCAGTATGCAGAGCTGCAGCAGAATACACAATCATGTTCCTCCTGCATGTCCTGCTGCCCTTCACTTGCCTGCGTGAGTCCAGCTAAGCCACAAGAGACATACAGGCCGATATCTTTATCCCTGCTCTGAGTACACACATACACATTTATGCACACACACACGTACACAGAGACACAAATGAGCTCTAAAACAACAATCTGTTTTCACTGTTAAGCACAGAGAAGGAGGGAGGGGGAATCATATGGTGATGAACATTCCACCATTCCACCATTCATATCTCACATATTTCGAGTGACACAAACACACTGACATAAACACACACACTGAGGTGCCATGGGAGGACCGAGTGTCAGGCTAAAATGCCGCCCGTGTGTGTTTGTCCGAACAGAAAACCAGGCTTGCTAGAATTCGTGCCACGAAGAGCTGGGCTGCTAACGCTTATATGCAGTACAAACGCAATGGGCTGGTGATCGACGCCGAGGAGGAGGTAACCGTGGAAACCGCGGGAGCCATGCTGTGCTATAAGGGGCTGGTGCTGGTGCTGGTGCATGCACACCTTCTGACCTCCTTTCACCTGTCCACCATGGGGCTAGATCTGCCTTCACTCAAACGCTTCCTATCATGGTGTCTCTCTAACAGCTCTCTCTCTCTCATTCACTATTATATCTCTTTCTTTTTTTTCTCGTCATCCTTGTCTCTCTTCCCTCATTTCTCTTTTACATGAAGTGACACCATTGATTCTCACATCATCTCATGAAAACACCAAGACGACAGCAGCTCTTCCTGGTGACTGGTCATGGGATCCTAGTCATCCTGAGATGTCTGCTTCGGTACCAGAGGAACCATCACTCCTTCCCTACCTTTATCCCATTTTCTTTTCCACCATTCTTCTCCATCTCACCTCGAACCCACCTGTAACTTCACCTACTTACCCGTGTGTTCTCCATGCATCTTCTAACAGAGCATTTTTGAGTGATCTTCCACAGCTGCCCGAACAGGCCTGTGTTTTCTCTTCTTCCTCATGACATCATCTGAATGCATCTTGGATTTCCATCCCATGGAGGAATGAGAATGTCTGAGCTGCATGTCGATGAATTGCCAGCATCTGAAAGTGTGATGGGGTGTCAGGGGGTGAGACGGGGCCAGTGTGACTCAGAGGCCATGGGGAGTGTTGACTGGGTGTCGGCACGGATGTTTGCACACGCAGTAAACACTCCAGCTGTGGTCTTTGGACTGCATCATGTATTGTCCCGTTGATGAACCACTGGGTTTAAAATGGGGACGGTGATGCTCGAGGTTTAAATGCAGCAGACACTTGAGGTTAAATGGATCGAATAAATCACGTTTCAACTGCAGGAAACCTTTTATAGAGCTCGGAAACGGTTTCAGGGATTTTACGGCTGATTTTAGTTACTTAGTCAAGATTTATGTTGAATTTTGTTTTGTGGAGTAGGAACTACATGGAGCTTGACATACTGAACAATGCTTATTGGTCAAATGTTGGTCAGTTTCTCAGGATGACTTTAATCAGAAATGTAAAAAATAATGGGTTCATAATTTAAAAATCCAAAATAAAAGACTGGAAAAATTATTAAGTCTGGTTCAAAAATATGTAAATATGATCGAAAAGCAACTAAGAACTTCTCAACAGAAAAGCGTTTCCTCCACTCTCGGGGATTAAGAGTTCAACATCTATATGATGCCAGAGTCATGGCCGAGTGAGAGAAAAACTAGCCATGCTCTCTGGGTGGGCAGGACGACATACTGTCTCTCCTTTTAATCGCAGTAACATTAGCCAATCACAGGTGACTGTGAGTTTACACATGCATAAGAGTGTATATAGCACCTTCCTGCGAATGTGTTATGCTGCCCTGTTATTCATCATGAGTGCTTAGTTGGTGCGCCATGTGACAGAGGAAGCATGCATTAGCATTCACCCTTCCTGAATGAGAATCTATAGGTGATGAAGTGGTGGAGAAAATAATGGGAAGCAACTCCGGGACATCTTGGAAACATGCCTGTACTCCGAGTCATTAGTCAGCAGTTCAGTCTCCAGTAATCTTTAAAATGTTACTTTATAAAAGCTTTATATGTATACAAAGGTTCAAGAAGCATTTCAGAAATGTCTCCTGGAACGATCTGGAATAAGAACTACACAGTGATTCAGGCTGTTGCGTTTTTGAATTACTAAGTTGCAGAAATGTGACATTAATATTAATGTTTTTAAACCAGCAAAGTGCACACAAAGTGCTGTTTCAAACTCAGGACTATTTTCTAAAAAAGGAATGTCAATAAACTACCATAAAAAAACACTCCAACATTTTTTACATTTCTAACTATATCTGTGGCGGTCTGAGAAAACCTGTCAGATGTCCCTGTGGCTGAAATCTGGAAAGCAACCAGAAATGATGAAATGAGTTTTGACTAAACTTGAGTTCTTCAGCCAGAAATACACTGAAACCTCTGCTTCAGAAACTATAAATATATTGTACATGACCTTCAAAGATCATGCAAAAACATAAGTAGTAAAAATAATAAGTCTGCTTAAAGATATCTAAACCATGTGAGCTAACATAATGAATGTCATGCTTTGATCAAGTTGCTGAAAAGTTGTATATAAAAGTTTAGCAAAATGAACACAGGCCTCTAATCAGTTCAGTCTGTAATCAAATATTTTCTGTCAAAATGTTTGCTCTAATGGACAAAAAAGCACATCAAACTCCGAATCGGATCAGTAGGACGTCTGTGATACATTTGTTTAACACATTTAATTAATGATAAAACATCTTTCACAACATGATGTCCAAGTCTGAAATAGAGATGAGACACTGGTCATATTTCAGTTTGAACCAAAGATCCAGCAACAATTTAAAAATATGAAAAAAAAATACAATAAAACAATAAACACAAACTATACAAATATCATCTGTTTTTTCCTTTCACGACTCAATGTTTAATATCTGGGTGAGTTGTCGCTGATACACACATTACGTGATTAAATATGACAAGTAGCAACGGTAGCAACTTTTATCAATGCCAGACAATAACTGAAATGAGTTTAGTGATAATGTAGTAGATAATGCAGACTGTAACGTTCACAGAGGAAGATAAAGAAAACACTGACATGACCATGTGGAGGACCTGTTAAACAGGACTATACCCTAGGATCCCATGTACATTAGATCCCATCATAGGCGGCACAACCATTGAACGCGAGTGGGACGCGACCTCCCCACATTTCATAATTGTTCGTTTGGATCCCCGCACGTTTAATATGAAATATTATTAGTTCACCCAGCGCTCTTTCTGTTGCTTCGCGAAAGAATCCATTTCACTTCCTCAATAGGAGAAAACACATACCATTGCAGTCCACTCCGGGTTTTCCGCATGTCAGTGAAGTGAATCTTCAGTACAGAGACAGTAAAGGTGCAGGCCAGAGGTCTGCACTGGGATTGGTTCCCGCTGGGTCCCACGGGACCCGACACAAATCAAGTCAATTTAAGTCAATTTTTTTCCAGTGGAAATGTTAGTGTAGTTAGCGGGCTAATTAATGTTAGGAGATCTATCAGCTAGCTTAATTATAGCTATCATTTAAATTTGTTAAAAAATACACCAAAATGCAAGAAAAGGCATCTAAGTAATTAAAAATGTTGTAATTAAAAATCTCATCTCATCCATGTGCCCCCCCCCCCCATTAGAAATTCTTCCGACGCCAATGGATCCCATCCTAAGAGGGCTGGAGTTAAAATATGTTGAAATGACCCAATAACAAGACAATAGAACAGAGTGGAACTGAGAAGTAAATGTGCTATTTTTCCTTACTGATGTTACCAATAAATTGACGACACAATGTTTAATTGTCACAAGTGACTTTTACCTCAGGTGATGAGACAGAGTCCGGTAATATGTGGATTATATGGATATTGTAAACTTGTGATTTCTTTTAAATTTGGATTATTTAGCTAGTGCTGAGAGGTGTGGTTTGTCTAGACATACATACCCAAAATAAGTCAAGGATAAGTCCACAACTTTCAGGTCGATATACAAAACCTCGGTCTGTATAGATATAGATATAGTCAATAAGACCTCAGATAATATACTTTTAGTGTCAATAACATTGTGGCTCTTATGTCTAATGATGCTGCACACAGACACTCGCCAAGGCAGAATTAAGAACACAAGTTCATTTGCCTTATTATACTGTACAATGTAGTCCAAAATATCAGGATAAATCAGGAAATAGATTTAGGCTTCGGTCTGCCATCAGCAAACAGACTAATTAAAAAAAAAAACCAGAGACTTAAATGAAAAATGAATGAATGAAAGTGAACTATTTTGCCTTACTGTGTTAGCACACAGAAGGAATGTGACCTCCGCATTTAACCTATCCGTGCAGTGAAACACACACACACACTGTTGAACACTAGGGGGCAGTGAACACACTTGCCCGGAGCAGGGGTTAGCCCCAAACCACAGCGCCCGTTGAGCAGTTGGGGGAGTAAGGTGCCTTGCTCAAGGGCACCTCAGTCAGGGCAAGGCATGACTGAGGTGCCCTTGAGCAAGGCACCTAACTGGGATCGAACCTGTGACCTTCCGGTCACGAGACCGGTTCCCTAACCACTAGGTCACGGCTGCTCCTTAACTATACCACAGCAAGGCATCCTAAAACCTTACAATGAAACTAAAGAACATAAGGGACACACAGCTGAAGTCAAAGCAGGTGTTAACAATAAACATAATCAGTGAACACAAAACAGGTATGTTAAGTACATGGAGCAGCCATGATGTGTGGACTCTGGGGAAATTGAGTTCAGAGTTGTAAGTCTCGTGGCTGGGGTATGACAGGGCTAAAGCACTGACACTGACTTCAGATGTTATGGGTCTGAAATTAGAGTATTAGTAGTAGCTGCATCCAAAATTATGAACTTACATACTAAACAGTATGTGAAAGCAGTGCACAAGAATGGGTAGTGTTTTTAAATATGTAGTATTTATTAAACAGTACTAAAGTACTACATCAGCAACTAATTTAAAGTATGCAGAGACAGCACACCATGGTCCAATTATCTAGCCCATAATTTAAGTGGAGCTGTGAAGAATAACAAAAAAATAAATATTTTAAATATTATGATTATGCACAACCTCAAGTAACACGAGTAGCTTTGTGGAGAAACACATTTTGTCTCATTTTTAAATGATTATTAGTGTAACTGTGATATTGGTAAAATGACGGACATGCTACACACTCGAGTACTAAAGGGCTTATTGCTTGACTGGCCAAGAAGTGTGCACTGAATCCAGTCTAGTAGAAGACATTGAGGAAAATTCAGAAAAGTCTGTGAAGGGTTTTTCTCTGGCTAAAACACAAAAATAAGTGAAATGTTCTGTATACTGAATTATGCTCTGAAACCCTGGATACTTATCCTGGGCTTTAAAACTAGTAACGAAAAGGTCTGGTTTTATGCTGGACCAATCAGAAGTGTTCAGTATTACAAGATCCAAAGCAATCATTTAGACAAACTCAAACAGGATCCAAAGTAGGTTCCTGGAACTTTGACTCAAGATCTAAAATGAGCCCCGGGTTCTCTGGTGAAATCCTCTGAAAGTTCTTGTAACGGTTTCTGTAGTGGAGACAAGCTTCATGTTTAATTCATAAATCTGCAGATCAATCTAAGTTCCCGAATACATCCGCGGCTCAGTTGTTGTGGCTAAATCAATCCATTCTACACACTCCGTTCTTCTGTAGAAAAACACTGCACATCTTGGCCGTCTGCTGCCTTTAAACTAGGAGCCATCTGTCACAGTGCTAACCTGGAGAGAATGAGACAGGCACAGTGGCACTCAGACTAATGTTGTCACAACGTTTCAAAAAGTTGCTGGAGCGTTGTGAGAGCTCTCGCCTTACTGTTCCCGTGTTCTCGTCTTTTCTCTCACTTTTCCGCTGTCAGCGTGTGGTCTGAATGCCTGATGAGCTGTCAAATTGTTTTGTTTCTCTTATAAGGCATCGAAGGAGGCAGGGAAGGCACTGGTTTGCAAGACTAATCCAACGTTTGAGACTCAGCATCACCACCTACTACACTGCCTGGAAAAGACTACGGTAAGGGTTCGGGGTTCCCTTTTTCTTTTTCCTTTTTGTAATATTTGGGGATAGACCAAAGCTCCAGGAAGCCACCAATTGCTATAGTTGTTATTGATAACAACCGCTAATAGAAATAAAAAAAATGTCATAAAAAGAAATGTTTAACTTTGTATGTGTCCGATGTGATTGTAGTTAAGCATATACCACAGCACTGTTGAATTCTTGATTCGGATTGGTCAGAAGTCATTTATTCATTTTCAAAAACAGAAACTCTGACAGTAGTTTGGCTGTAACGCATATCACAGATCAATATTAATGTGTTCAGGATCCCACAAGCAAGAACGCAGTTATACTGAACTTCAGCATAGACACAAATCTGTAGACCAGAACCGTTGTCTACTATTATTATTATCATTTCTATAGTAACAGTAAATTCTGTAAAATGGTAAATTTCACAACATCTGAATCTAATATTAGACAAAAGTGATGGCTGTAATTGAGATATTTTGTGGATGTTCCAGAGAAAGATGTATGTAACTATAAAAAAAACAAAAAAAAACGGGAGTCTAGAAAGCAAAATTGGATTTGCTGTTAGGAATAGAGGGATGATACATTCTCTGTCCCAAGTCAACACAGCGACACTGGCTAATCGTGGGCATCTGTGAGCTCAGGCATACAGAAGTGGATGGGAGTGCTTTTCTCTGAGTGTGCTACACCGCCCCCTAACGTTGTATGAGCAGCAGCTCGTAAAGCTGCAGCGGCTGGCTGTATGTGACTTGGAGGAAGCATGGCCTGCCTGGTTGGTAGCCGTTACATGACAAAGGGAGAGATGTTTGGGAATTGTGTGGGAATTCAATACGTCTAAAATTTGGGAGAAATTCAGGAAGAAGAACAATAAAACATTATTTGTCATTCTTTAATGAATAGAATATAACCTTATTGGTGGGAGCAGTACCTGTGCTCCATGCTTGGCTACATTCTGCATCTTATTGTTGATTATTTTCTTATTACAGCACTGTGATTTATTCCTTATCAATTCCTTATCCAATAATTATAGAAGCAGAACCAAGATCAAATACAACAAATGCATAAAATAATAATTGTGTGTTAATTAGTTATTGGCTTCGTGTAATGAGCTCTATTTTGTAATGAGTGGATAAGCTAAATGGCTAACTGTTCCTCATTTTGGTCCCTCTCTGGTTCTGCTATTATATTTATTAGACTTCCAATATTTTGGACACAATTCACAAAGTATTCTTATTTTTCCATTAGATTCAAGCCAAGTTCTTACAAGAGCATCTCTATGTCCTTCTCCATCTCCAGTAATTATTATGCTTATTCTTACTACAGATGGTTTCCTTTGAACAGACATGTTCATATTAATATCATCAAAAGCCTTGTGGTTCTTGTTAATAAACCACAGCGCATGAGTGTGTTTGTTTTAGTCTGAGTACCCTTCGCTCTGCAGCTGTAAATGAACGCTGCTCTCGAGAGACCTTATTAGCAAGTACTGCCAAGAAAAAGACACTTAGCGTCTACGTCTGCCAGCCAAAGAGACTGCTTACATGGCGACTGTATAGACTGTGACCCGCTTGTCCCTATCTAGGACACTGCTCGAGACAGTGGAATGGAAAATTCCTCTGTAGGACCGATGCTTTGGAGAGTGATTTGGGACGCGGCCAAAGTCGCAGTTCATCAGAGCTCAGGGAGTTTCTGTGATCTCCATTTAGGCCGGGTCAGGTTACTGACATGCCTGTGTGATGTTTCTTTTACAGATGAGGGTTGTTTCTGTCTGGGCAGATTTGCTCTCAGTTCAGTAGCTGGTCTGTGTTGTGATTTTACTCAGTGAAGATGAAGATGTTTGGTCATTTTTAAGTGCGAGGTTTTCCTTACACTGCGGAATCTGACAGTAAATATAATCTGTCTGGAATGTAATGATTATGTAAATTGTGTCAAATATAATATACATAAAATCAAAGAAAGTTCATCATTAGTCTCAGTGAAATTGGTTTTATAACTTCAAATAGGAGACAAAGCAGAGTGACCTTTATGACAAAGAATCAGAAAGATGCAACCGTTAGATGGCCTGCTGGAGTCTAATGCCTGAGTCTCGTTTTTGTTCTATTTAAAGTGAAACTGTAACATTCATTCATGCATTCATCTCCAGGAAATGCTTTATCTTGCAGTCATGATGGATGGATATAAAGAGGAGCTGTTTTTCTCAGCAATAGGCTGCTAGGGCTGTAGATTTATTTTATTGAAACCAACCAGTAGCTGACTGTACCAGATCACTGCTGATATTGTAAAGCAGTCTAATCAGTTAAGTGCAATAAATGTGCTAAATAAAGCTACGTAACACACTACACTATTCAAGGTTGTACCAATTTTTAACTTTCATGTTCTGTTTGTGGTCCCTGAGACCTTTGAGACTTTAACAGCTGAAATAAATATATATACAAATAAATATACAGTATGTGAACAACTTTGATTATGTTGTTACAATGGCACCTGTAAAGGGGTGGGATATATTACGCAGCAAATGAACAGTCAGTGGACCAAACTGTGATGTCTAGATGTCTGGGTCAGATCGTCTCCAAAACAGCAGGTTTTGTGGGATTTCCCCAGTATGCAGTGGTTAATACCTACCAAAAGTGGTGGACCAAAAGAAGGCACCTAAAGCACATTCATCTCCATAGGAAATCAATGTTAGCCTGTCTTGTCCAAATCCACAAAAGACCCACAATCTGACTGGTGCCTGATACCACAGAACACCTTAGAGGTCTTGTGGATGAGTTTGAGCTGTTTTGATGGCTGTTATGGTTGATACATGGAGATTCATTTGAAAGCATTTTGTTGTAATTCCCATTAGGATGAAGCAATCTGAACCAAAAAATAGGCTATTTACCATGACATATGTGTAATCGATTGCTTTACATGTAATGCCGGAAGTGATTTCAGTTTTCTGCCAGACACATTTCGACGTGGCGCACCTCGGGGGGAATAGTAGCAGCATCCTTTTAATCTTCCACAGGGGCATCTCGGCTTTCCACCATCATCACTTGATCTCCATGTACTGAGGAACACATCACATTGTTTGGTTTAGATTTCTTCATCTTTACGTGAGTTACAACAGAATACTTGGGGCCTCTTTATTTCTACCTGGTTCAGTTTGGACAGTGCAACACTGGGGTCTCTGGGACACTGTCAACAAAACATGAGGGTTAAAATGCACTCGTGCGGACGACAGCTAAAACCATTTATTCTAAAAAATGCAAGAGCGCAGCATGGAAGCTTGTGTCCACCTTCCGTTAATAGAGGATGCTATATTTTTTAAGGCCGATAATAACCCAGGAGTTGAACCATGTACTGTCCGTAGTGTCTGAAAATGAGTCTGGATCACTGTGTGAGCAGGCATGTGCATCACTAACCTAGCCACATGATAATGTCACATGTCCCTTAGCACCAAAAGCACTCTTTTTACACAGCACTAATCATGACAGAATTCTCGGCCAGAGTGCAAGGATTTCATTTACATGTTTCGAGGTACAGCAAAGGGAACAGTCGGAGAATTTCTTTAAGGGGGAACCTTCCATTAAAGCAACAGTTTAAAAAAAAAGACTTCCTAGCATAGCCTTACACAGTGTACGGTTGACTGTGGCATTGGCTTCATGCAGCCTGAAATATTTTCAGACACTGCAATAGATTCATCCTGTATTCTTTACAGTCTGCCTGCCTGCATTTTTTTATCATCTGCGCTGCTACTGATAATTCCTACCGCACTGACTATTCAGGGCAAGTCTTAAATTATAGTCTACGCAGCACTTATCCCCTCAATAACTGTTATGACTTAGAAGTGTATAAAAAAGACCATTTTCTTGACCTAATTCTTCTTTTTCACTCAGAATCATGAGTTTGTGGATGAGAATACTTATGAGACGAGTTGCATGGAGGTGTCCATGGTAAAGCCGTCCACATCGCGCTCCTCCTCCCTCTCTTCCTCTCCTCATGGCCTGACCTGTTGCTCCCGACGCAACAAGCGCAAAAGCTTCAACGTGCCCAACTCCAACTTGGCTGCCGGCCGCCGGGGCAGCATCCAGGAGCTCAGCACCATCCAGATCAGAGAGAGGCCGCTCACCAACAGGTACGTAGACACAAGCTGAACGTACGCAGGCACACAACACTGCATGGGTAATTTGTGTATTATGTCAACCAACATACTGTGACATTCACAGTACTGCATCAGATGCAGAGTTGCTGAGGTCAGCATAATTACCTGTATTCCAAAATTCATGAGTCAGTTCTTACTCGTTCCCTGTTTCACAAGCCAAAGCTGGTCAAATTAGTCAAAATCTAGTGACAGTAAAAACTGGTCCAGACAACTTTATGCAACATACATAGGCTCGTGGTGGCCCCATAATGCTATGGCCTTTGTTTAGCTTGCATTCCATGGGACTCCTGTAATGAACGTCTGCAAACAGGTGAACAAAAAGCGAAAGCTATGTGTGCCTCCTTTCTGACAAGTGACACCCGTTCATGTCCTGCATTCATTTTGCTGGGTTTGACCTCTTTTAACATAACAATGCACCACTACTAACATCCAGAGACACCAGATTATGGTTAGAGGAACACTCATCTGAGTTTGGGGTTTTGTCATTTCCACCATCATCACCTGATCTCAACGATATTTGAACTGGGATGCCATGCATTGAGCTGTGGGATGCCATGCATCCTGCGTTTGTATGTGTGCGAGTGTGTAGTCAAGGTTCACACTGATGACTTCACTTCTAGACTTCAATTTCAATTCATTTTTATTTATATAGCTCTTTAACAATGGACATTGTCCTAAAGCAGCTTTACAAAAAAACTTAAATCCAGATTTTACATTTATACTGTATAAACCTGATCCCTGATGAGCAAGCCGGAGGCAACAATGGCAAGGAAAAAGGGAACCCATCCTCATTCGGGTGACACAGATAGTGCTATAGAGAAAAAGTGTAAATGTATAGGCAGGAAATTCACCATAGTTGTGATATACAGTCTGATGTTGAATTTTGTCCACTGTTCCCTGATGGACATCGATTGACTGATGGAGAGTAAAGCTGTTCAGTCCTAGTTGTCTTGCGATGACTGTTTCATCAAAGCATAATTCATGTCTTCTTCTACATGTCCATTATCGTGATATGTAGACTGTCCATGTGATTTTATCTTCAGCCGCAGTGAACAATATTCAGTTATTGATGATGGATTAGACGTAGGGTATCAGGGTGGATCAGACAGGTCCGGAAAGCAGAAAGAGCCAGGAATCAGGAGTGTCATGGATCATCAGAGTTTAAATAACACCATTAAAGCACCCATGTGTTCTAGAAAACTCCATTCCATCATTATACTACATGAACATGAACGAGCACAGAACATACTTTGGTGTACTTTGGGGTGGTAGAACTAACTCACTGGTGGCTTATTTTACACATTTTATTTACAGTATACTTTTCTAATAACACGACAGCTCATTGTGTTTCATTCTTTTACACAAACACACATACAAATATCGAGAGCGAATTCCTTTTATCTCCTGGGATGAGGACCTTGCTCAAGGGCCCAGCAGTGGGGGATTTGAACTCACAACCTTCTGATCAGAATTCCAACATCTTGACCATTAAGCTGCCACTGCCCACAAGAGTTTGCAAATAAGAGCCTGGCTGAGTATTGAACGTCTGCTGATACACTTTGGGGGTTTTTAAAAATTGATGATGATGAAAGTGAACTATTTGCCTACTGTGCTTGCACACAGAGGAATGTGACCTCCGCATTTAACCCATCCGTGCAGTGAAACACACACACACAAGTGAACACTAGGGGGCAGTGAACACACCCGTCCGGAATGGGGGGCAGCCCCAAACCACGGCGCCCAGGGAGCTAGGTGCCTTGCTCAAGGGCACCTCAGGCGTGTCTTGCCCTGGGCAGGGATCGAACCCACAACCTTCCGGTCAAGAGACCGGTTCCCTTACCACTAGGCCACGGCTGCCCCATGTTGGACACAGCGGTACATTACGATGATTGCCGCACTCTGCTATACAGCAGCTAGCGTATCGTGTATTAGTACTTTGCTTTGTGAAAGGAGTGTGTGGTATTTAGGAGTGTGTGGTATTTAGGAGTGGGAGCAGTGTTTCCATATTGACTCATGCTGCTGGAATCCAGGACAGCTCCAGCTGCGGCACCCACTAACTCGCCTGTGTGGTCCAAACGACAGCTGGGAGAATCTCTCTCTCTCTCTCTCTCTCTCTCATTCTCTCTGCCTCTGTCTTTTGTCTCTCACTCTATCAACTCAGTTCAAATTAATTCAGGCAAGCTTTATTGGCGTGACTCACTATCATGTATTATATTGCCAACACATTACATGTATGATCTGATGATTTTGGTTGATGTGGCAACCTATCCACAAAAAAAATCAACAGAAACAAGGGCCCTTTCTAGGCTCATGGTGCAGTGGTAGACATTGACCTTCTGATCGAGAGGGTGTGAGTTCAAATCCCACCACTATCATGCTGCCTTTAGCATTAAGACAGTGAAAATGAACTATTTGCCTACTGTGCTTGCACACAAAGGAATGTGACCTCCGCATTTAACCCATCTGTGCAGTGAACACACATCAGTGAACACTAGGAGCAGAGGGGCCACCCCAAACCATGGTGCCTGGGGGGAGTTAGGTGCCTTGCTCAAGGGAACGCCAGTCCTGTCTTGCCCTGTGGAGGGACCGAACCCGGGACCTCCTGGTCACGAGACCGGTTCCCTGATCACTAGGCCACGGCTGTCCCCCGGCTACCTGGGTATAGGGTATATAGGAAATAGGTCGGGGGATTTTAAATAAAGCACAATACAAATGGTGCACATATAGGTAAAAGTTAAAGTGACCCATGTCTAAATGGGCTGTGTCTATTAAAGTAAGAAGATCAGATGTCCTGTACATGTGCGGATATGCAAATATGCATATATGCATAGGTTGTATTAAATGCAAGTCACTCTGGTTAAGCGCATCAGCATGTTATTTTATGACATAATAACACCAACACAAGCTCTTTCTGTCTTTCTGTCTCTATCCCTATGCAGCCGTTCCAGTCTGAACGCTAAGTTCGAGGAGACGATGCCGTTGAACTCGGAGCAGCAGCCCTACATCACGGCAGCGGTCATCAGCATGCCGACTCCACCCGTCACCACACCAGAGGGCGGAGACTCGGCCAGTTCGCCTGACTTCTTGCAGAGCAACATTGTCCGTGTATCAGCTCTATAGACCTACGTTAAGAGCAACCAGCCTGGATTTCTTTTTTTTCCCCTCTTTCATTCAGCGAGCGGACGCTGGAGGAGGAAGGGGATCAGAGAGCGAGTGAGAGTGAGTGAGAGAGAGTAGGAGAGAAGCACCTTCTGGTGTATAGGAGGAGCCACTGCAGAGACAGAGGCCACGATCAGAACCCTTTATTTCAGCCCTCCTTCTTTGCGCTTGGACATGAGAGCCGCCTGGGCACATAATGCCGAGCACCGGGGCTTACCAGTCTTTTACCCACACAGAGGGACCATAAATAATGACCATAATTTCCATGCTCGTTACAATTTTTGGAGTATTGTGTGTCCTTACATTCGTCGTCTTAAACTTAGTGGACAGAATGAGGTGAAGTGGAGGATGCAACAGAAAACTTGGTGCATTTTCGGGTATTTTTCCGTTGTTCCTTAGGTATTGGGTGTCTTTCTGGGGTCCTTGTTTTACTCGAGCCTATTTACCATGCTTTTAGAGAGACATACTAAAACAGCTCCTTTTGATATTTGACACTACAAAAAAAAAAAGGTTTTTAAGGTCATGTGGGTGCGAGTGTGAACACGTGAACATGAGACTGTGCGTGTGACTGTGTGTGTGTGTGTGTGGGTGGGTGCGTTTATGGCTTACCTTTTTTGCATGTTCTGCATTTGTGAGTCTTTGTCCTTTCAAGTTTGGCATGAGCAATAAGAGTTTGTTTTCCCCCCCGATACGTGTTCATTTTATTTCTTAACACATCACTTCCTTTTCACTCCTTTTCAAACGTCTAGTAAAAGCCAATTGAAATTCTGTGCGCATGCAGACTGACTTTTTCAGTCTCTCTTTCCCCATTTAATGTAACAATTTAGCCGTCTCTTGAGACCTGGGCTAAAATAGTATAATGGATCACTGGTTATATATTAAAAGAAAAAAAGATGATGATGATGATAAAGATGATGATGAAGAGGGGGAACAGCAGTGTGGCTCCTACAGTATAAAAATCAATGCACAGCCACATGTTTAATTCTCTTGTCCCTTTGTCGCAAATATGTATTTTATTCCCCATGTCAAGAATGTATTGATAATGTTTTTCTTTAAGTGTCCCAGTACTGTGCATGGCGTCTTAAAGAATATGGAATATGGCTCAGAAGGCCTCCATCCCTGTATGTTTTTCTGTTTTATGTCTTTCAGTTCCTCTTGATGCTCAGCGCTTGTCTGTACGAACCTCCTGAGCACCAAATTCCACCTCCATCTGAACCCAGTACTAATTAACCAAGCCTGCAACACAAGCCCTGAAAAAAGAAATGTGGTGACAAATCCATGCCCAATAATAGGACAGCGTCCTACGTCGCGGGCTTCTCACCAGATTGTTTTATCAGTTCTATAATCATCCCACTCCCACGCGCTGTCGAATATCAAAGGGAAGGTACAAATAAAGGCTGCTCTGAGTCAGAGAGACGTATTAGTCATATCTCCACGCACAGTCTCTGTCTGGAATTAGCAAGACATTTGGGTCTAGTATGAAAAGATTGTTTTATTCTTGTATTTTTCACTAAGGCAGAGGAGTCATTAGAATAGCCCAAACCGTACAAACACACACATCAGCACTCACATCCATTATTGCTTGACCATGTGACTTATGCAACAAGGTTCTTCTTTTGTAAAGATATACTTTGTATTAAAGGGAATATCGACTGAGGGGGGGATAGAATCACAAAAACATATTTTTAAAAATCAGACGGTGTCGATTATAAATTATGAATGTTATTTCAGTTGTACAAAAGAGATTTAAAAAAAAAAAAAAAGAAAAAAGAAACCTATGAGAGACTTGCTAGTGCACCTGTGTTGTAAATTTGTTCTTTGGTGTAGTAAATATATATTTATCTGAGTTCCTTGTTTTATCGTCTTCTTCCCAAAAGGCCCGCGTCCTTGGGTTCCAGGATGATGGACTGTATAGCTGTATCTTTTGGTTTCATGTCCTTTTCAATTTGAAAGCAGAGGACAAACGTGGTGCATGTGGTCGAGGAAGACGTGATCACGGAGATAGCCATGGTGTTCATTTTAGACTCCAGGGAATTTTTTTAATACCTAGGTGACGTTCATGTCCTGTTTGTGAAATGACATCGGAGAATCAAAGAAATTTCCCAAATGACGATGGCTTTTAATTCATTTATATTTGTTCCCGCTTGTGTTATAGACAATATAATATATTGAAAAGCTATAAAAAAAAAAAATATGATGCAATTGTTTAGTCCGGTGCAGTGTCTATGAATAAATAGAAATAAATCATTGTTCCAGTAAAAGACAGATAACAAACAACTGCTTTGTGTCATTTTGTCTTTAACATATTAATACAGAATTTATCCATCTATCTAGCTGTCTGCCTATCTGGCTGTGTATCTGTCTGTCTGTCTGTCTGTCAACATAGCATGTGTGTAAAGTCTTTTTTTTGTTGTTGTTATTATTATTGTTTAATGACAACAAGCTTTTTGCATAAGCTGGAATTAGGTTTCACAGTTACAATAACGGCCAAATATTTATCTGAATCCAATTAGGAATCAGGGCAGCATGGTGCCGCAGGTAGTGTGTGAGTCACACAACTCCTGGGATCTGGGGTTATGGGTTCAAGCCTCGCTGTGGTCTCTGTCTGTGAGGAGTTTGGTGTTTTCTCATTGTGTCTGCATGGGTTTTTGCCAGATGCTCCGGTTTCCTCCTATCTCCACATGGAACCACATGGAATGCTAAGCAGGTATGCTAAATTGTATCTAGGTGTGAGTGTGTGTGTGTGTGATGTTGTACCCTGTGATGGATTGGCCCTGTCCAGGGTTATTGCTGCCTTGCGACCACAACCCTGACAAACTAAGGATAAGATAATGACTGATTGACAATTTAGTACCGGTGGGATATGAACACATTTTATTAATAAATTATTATTTATAAAATATAAATAATATATAAAAGTTACAGAGGTAAGAAAATGGTTGTGAAAAAAGTAATAATGCCCTATATACTGCTGAATGTTTATGAATATGGAGGAGAAGGATGAACCCACATGGACAGTCTGGAGATCAGACTTCATGTTAGAAGTATAGTACAGTTTCTGGCTTTAAATTTTCACTTCTATATAGCAGGGGATTGTTCATAAATACATTATCTGTGACACGTAATTAAGGGTAGGTCCCTTTCTGAGTCTGGTTCCACTCAGAGTTTCTTCCTTTTGTCATCTCAGGGATATTTTCCATTCCACTATCACCTCTGGCTTAATAATAAAGGATAACCTTTAGATAGATGTAAAATCCAGATGTTATATTTCTGTAAGGCTGCTTTGAGCAAAGTCTATTGTTAAATGTGCCAGTAATACAGTAAATACAGTAAATATGTTTTACTACAGTAATACAGTAAAACATATTTAAAGGTTAGGGTTGGGGCTGAGGCATGTGTCTGTAGTAAAGTGGGTGTGCCTGGTGCTTTATTGACCCTTTTCAAACAACCCAAATTATGAGTTGTGTAGGGACTAACACAGAGTAAATACAATTACAAGACATTAGGTTTATAATGTATACTCGTTCCTGTCAAGTTTCCTGTATAGCTTGGTATATATAATGTAAAGCAAAATAAACACAACACAAGCTTACTTGTTTCCATATAACATTATTGTAATATTATACATTATATATACTAGTCATATCTCCACACATTGGGTCTGTCACAAATTAGCATGAAATTTGCATCTAACATTAAAACAAGTTTTATTCTTGCACTTTTCACTAAGGCAGAGCAGCTCCTTTTTTGTAAAGATATTGTACTAAAGGGGATATTGACTAGTTCGAGCTGTAGAGCAAAATGAAAACACATGCCGACTTACTTTCACATTACGCTATTCTCTGTCGCATTCAGTAATTATGTGGATTTAGTGCTATAGTATTAAATAATCTGTAAGGGCTTTGTTTTTCTTCTGTTTTATTATAACATTAAACATTATAGTACAACATGGCCACTATAAATGATATACTAGTTTCTAAATAACGATTGCTCAGTATTAGAGGAGCAGTGTTGTTAGGTCTGTGACAAAAGTCATAATCTGCCCCTCTAATACCCTATATACTGCTGAATGGTGAGGAATATGGAGGAAGAGGATAAACCCACATGGACAGCCTAAAGATATACTTGGATACAATGAATTTGGGTTTGAACTGTGACTGATATAAACAATCATCACCCAAAAACTATGGCAAAATTCCACAAAGTAGCAGACTATGAATTTCTATAATGAATTTCCTGGCTATACATTTCCACATTCTGCTAGATAGCAGGGGACTGTTCATTATAAACCAAATCAGTATGGGTTCCCTTTTGAGTCTGGTTCATCTCAAAGTTTCTTCCTCTAGTCGTCTAAGGTTTTTTTTTTCACTGCCACCTTTTGGCTTACTCACATGGGATACAATTTATATGAATGTAAAAACTTTGATGCTTTGGGACAATGTTCATTGTTAAAAGCGCTATAGAAATAATTTAATTTAATTGAACAGCCCCCAGGCCACATCATTTTGCTCTCTCTGACCAGCCCATGTAAGGTCAAGCTCAATTTCAATTCAGTAAGTTTGTGCATGTGCGAGTGTATAAGTCTTAATAATGTATTAGTGAACAGAGCCTAGGAGGGCCCTCATAAATATCAGCTCACATTAAACAAAAGAAGATTGATTGAAATTGAAAGTTTTTAAGAATGCATGAGCGTCTAAGTATTTGTTTACTGAAATGAAAGGTAAAGTCTTATATTTAGTTTGTGCTGGACAGATGTGCTGTTTAAAGATTACAGTTTGAATAAACGTGCCGAGAAATACAAGAAATTGACTGATGCAGAGTAGGCATGGACATCTGAAGCTTTGTTAGCTAAGCTGCAAAAACAACAAGGCTTTATACAAAGCTTTACACATCTAGGGATGCTGTCATCAAAACTAGCTTTGTATGTCCCACAAAATCTTTTAAAATGACACAAAAAAAAAACCTGAAAACAGCAAATTAGGTAATTAGACAACAAGCAAAAGATCAATAGCACTATGTATAAAGTTAATGTAATGCTGGTCTTACTGCAAATACACTGGTACAGTCTGTAAAAATAATGGTACAGCTCGGTGGTGGCTCCATAATGGTATGGGGTTTGTTTAGCTGGCATTTCATGGGACCCTCTTTTAACAGGACAGTGCACTGCCTTACCCTTCTAGAGATGCCAAATTATTGTTAGAGAAACACTTTTTAGGGTTTTAGGGTTTTGCTGTTCCCACCATGTAACGCTCTGTGGAATACAAAAATCCTACACCTCTAAATATAACAGAATTGTGGTCCGTTTTGCAGGAAGTATGGTGCTCACTGCCTACAGAATATTTCCACAAACATAGTGGATGTAGATTGTAGTATTAGACTGGTGTAGCAGGTCTCTCTGGTACTTCATTGTACATGCACATTTTGTTCACAATTGTTTTTGTTAATGTTGATTAAATACAGATATTAATAGTGAAATGTTGGAGTTTTTACTATCGTCCCTTCACTGTTTCATTGCCTCTACTCTTATTAGTAACAGCTTATCAAAAGCATAACTGCGTTCAGCCTCTTGGCCTGGCCCTCTACAATAGTCTCAGTTTCTTAGGTGGCACCTAGAGATTAAAGTTTACACAGAATTATTAAAAAATCCAGTGAGCATTGAGAGAGAAAGTGAGAGAGAAAAAAGAACAGTAAGACCTATTTAGCCTGACAGACAGGTTCCATGAATTCAAATAGTCACTCTTTGCAACCACAGTGAGCTGAAAAGCATCTCAGATCATCACCCATAAAATCAAACCTTGAGGTAGATGGGCTACAAAAGCAGATGACCACATCCTGTCAGTCACAAACTGGAATCTACAGTGTTCACTGAGTGGGGTTCAAATATGTTCAGATGTCCAGTGCCTGAATTAACTTTGAACTAACAACTGGTAGCCAGGTTTTTCTTGGATAACATTAGCTCATACAGATTGTCTTGGCAATAATAAATGATTTATTATATAAGATCTACTGTAGTTCAGTGGAACATGAAACCCCCATCTGAACACTAAGTGTTTGTGTGATAAAAAGTGTCGAACAAACACTATAGCAATCCAACACAGGTAGCGGTCAGGGCTCCATATAAGCATATTTTCCATCATAAAGGAGGTCACTGAGATGTTACGGGTCTGAAGAACTTGTACAATATTATACAGTAAGCAGTATAAGATTTGAGATGACGGAGACAAAATTTGAAGAAGTCGAAGCGGGATTTGTACATGCTGCAGCTGTCCAGTGCTCACAGTGCTATTTTTACTCCGAGGTTAAAGGTTAATGCCTTTATTTCCTGAACTGGGCTGTTTTACTGTATGCAGATGCACTGCAGGAAGAGACAGGGGAAGGGAGGGTGGTGTGTGGTAGGACACAACTACATATGTGTCATACACACACACACACACACAAGGGATTTTTGTCGTTCTATACACACTGGCATACAAGGGTACGATGACAAGCCTTGAAAACCTTTACACACACACACACACACACACACAAAAGCAGATTAAAGATAACTTTTGGCAAATCGTTCTCTCTCTCTCTCTCTCTCTCTCTCTCTCTCTCTCTCTCTCTCTTTCTCTCTCTCTCTCTCTCTCTCTCTCTAACACACACACACACACCCCAATCATGAATAGGAGGATGGTCTGACGGGAATTGTGGGTTGACAGCAACAAGAGAGGGAACAGTATATCTTTTGTGAGCCTGTCTTTATGTCTCTCTCCTTCATAAACCAAATCCTTCATGTTGCTCTGTGAAAGGAAACAACAAGAGAGAAAGAGCGGAAGACGTGCTCCCGTCTGAGTCACCGCTTCTTCCAAACTTCTGCTTATTTCGCACATGACTCTGGCGCGTATAAAGATGTTCTGTTTTATGTCACCAATAATTCATATATGAAGGTCTTAAATGAAGATAGCGGTGCTGATAATAAAATGTCTACACTCCTCCAGCCAAGCACATCTCCCAGGTTTGGTGAGAGCGAGGCCTAGAAGTTCCAGAATATTCTGTGTTTCTAAACTGCAGCATTTACACACGACACCTGAAAAAAACTTTTACTTAGAAAACTAGAAACTGAAGAAGGTTGCTTGTTAGCAAGGCTAAAGCAAAGCAAAGCTAATACAATGCTGTTTATACAAACATTATTTAGCAAGCCAGAATACATTTAAGTTTCATTATCTATACTTAATTAGTCAGGTTTCATGTGTAAAGTGAACGTCTTCTTTTTTTGCACTGAAGCTACTAAAGCTAATATAGCTAATAGTTAGCATAGCTAACTAAACATCCGTCTGAAATATCACATCTCAAACTGGTCTCTGTGGGGATGTTTAATAATCTCAAAAACATGAATGTGGTTTCTGATACATGTTATATGTTTATGAAATCAGCTTTGTAGTTCAGCTAGCTGTTGCTAGTGGCTAGCTGTTTTCTAGTCAGCATTTTCGCTAGACATAACAGGGACACCGATATTGTAGTTGTATAGCAATGAATCTTTATTCATTTTTCTGTTGCTGAAGCTGAATTAATCTAATAAATAGCATTGTAAATTGCCCAGCAAAATGCTAAAATGTTAAACTAGACACTCTTTTAAGCCTGAGTAACACTAGACGTTGAAATTTTACAAGCGATCTCTTATTCATTTAAATGGAATTTGCTGTGATGAGCAATTTCATCCCACAGATTTCTGGGGGAAACAAATTACACAGCGAAACATAAGAGTTCAAATCTGGTGAACTATGACACACCAATTTGTGTTCTCGACCAACAGCGCTACCACTTTGGCCACATTGACCTGAAATATATTGCATAGCAGTATACATAGCAGTACTGTAGATCCAAAATGGAGGCAAAAGTTAAGCATAGCTGTGTATATGTGCACTGTCCTGTGTTTGCTCATTCTCACTGCAATTTCACTAGCCAAGGCTAAAATGCTAAACCACACCAAAATGGATAACAAAATGTTTGTATCAGCAATCTTGGCCCCAAGTATTTCGGCTCTCGAGTAACACAATCTGCACAATTCAAGCGTTCCCAGGATTTTAAACCTATCCCTAACCCCGACTCTAGGATCCTGGGAGAGCACATATGTAGAGCTGGGAAACACAGGAGCCTGGGAACATAGGACTCTTTGTCATGTTCCCATTATGTGCCAAATACATCTATGGGAACATAAGACTCTGGGAACATAGGAATAACCCCAACAAGTGCTGACATTATCTTTTAGAAAAATGGTGTCCTGTCATGATGTGAGGCCTCTGTTGATGTTCCGTCTTCCATCCTCACTCTGTTGTCATTTCAGACCCTGCCACACCCATCTCCTTCCTGACAGGAACATCACCTGACCTTGTCAGCCAGACTGTCTTAGTGTCTTGTGCCTCAGCTATCTCACCACTTTGTCTTTATCTGTCCCTGTTCTTAACTGTTGTTATCTTATCTGTTGACTCTGTTCTATTTGTTCCTGACCTTGATTTTTGCTTGGCGCTATTTTGTAACTCTGCCTATCTGCCTCCTTGATTTATAAACTCTGTTTGGATTATTGTTACATGATTTTCGCCTGTCTCTCTGAGACTTGCCTGGAAATTTTGAACTATCATTGAAGTATCCTTACCTTTTAACCTCTGTGTCCTTTTGGATCCTTGTCATGTGTGCCACAGTGTTCATTACTCTGGCATATTTCCAGAGACTTGTAGTCTCTATACCAGGCCTATTCTGGAAGCTTGTTTATGTCTGTGGCATTTTAGTTGTTGTTGTTGTTGTGTTTTCTCCCTAATTTAGACATGCCCAATTCCCAGGCCAATAGACCTCTCTCCCTGTCATATGACAGCTACCAACCAGGAAGAATGAAGGCTCTCTCTCTTTTCGTGCTGCCTGCTCATGCAACATCAGGTAACATTACACACGTAACACACTTGGCTAGCATCACTGTGATTGACAAGAAAGAGATGATATGCCACCCTTGCCTCACTGAGAGCACGGACAGTTCTGCACTATGGACTCCCAGCTATGGATGGCTTTTGCATCACCCTGATTTGAACTTGCGATCTCTGGATGACAGGGTTACCGCTTTTCTGTTGTGCCAATCAGGAGCCCCTTTATTTTTCAGGAGCCCCTTTAATCAGTCATTCTAAAGGGGGATCCTTAAGGGCCTTGTCCTGTTCCTGATTATGTTGCATGTTTTTAATGCAATCTGTGCTGTTATAATAATAATATAGTCATTCAAGCACACAATACCTAATGTATCTTGCTCCATGTAACTGTAATACAGTCCAGAAACAAATTACAGGCTACATTTCCATGCAATTTTTAACAAACACACATTTAAAAATGATAAAGGTCTGATTCTGATTGTTAAATGCACTGTAATTCACACACATGCTTCAGTGTACATGCTACAATACCAAAAAAAAAGCCCAGCTTGTATCTAACCTTTCATATAGCAAAGCCTCCACTGTAACATTTTACCATCTAAAACTAGAACAGTTCTATAATTTACCTCACAGTGCTAGTGAATTAAGACATGTAGAAGGACATCCAAAAGAAATAAGGCTTAGAATAGCCAAGAGTTCATTAATTCTCTGTTAAAAATACAGTTAAGACCAAAGTTTATGTGCGCGTCTAGTGATTATAGCCCTTTAAATCCCGAAATGTCAGGTAAAAATGTTGAACGTAAAAATCGTGTCGCCTCGTCCAGTCTACTACAGCTTAGTGGTTCAAGGAGGAAGGTGGATAGTTTTAGACACACGTCCACAATTTTCTTTGGTTATGAGTCTGAGTGTGTAGAGCTTTCAAGGGTACACTGTAAGAGCTGTACACCATCTTTACATTGGGTGCTGTGTACTCCCTGCCGCCTCATCCCCTTCGTAGCTGCAGTTCCAGGCTACAGAAGAAGCTCCATATGTTTTAACAACGTTCAAAGAGCTGATTGACAGTGGCAACGTATGGCTGTACAGAATCAAAACAAAACCGCTTTTTCTCGTACAGTGTTTGCTAGGAGAGCTGCTCCATTTCGAACTGGCTGTGTCCATTAGCCCAGGTTTCAGTTGTCCGTAGGTACCCCTGTCCAGGTTTCTGGGACTCCTCGGCAAGGCAGTGTGTATGTGTAAGGGCGTCAGGCGGAGTAGGATCGGGAGGTTTGTGGTCATAGTAAAGCGCCCAGAGCAGAGTGAGGGTCAGGGTCATAGCCAGGATCTGTGCCACACCTATAGACACGCCCAGGAAACGGAGGACCTGCAGCTGCTTCGTGCCTCGGATGAAACTGTAGATCTTGGGACCGCAGCCCTGGAAAATGAAGAAAATTTAAAATAGCATTTTTGAAAATGTGTCTTCTTCTGGTTGTAATGTGAATGAAAACAATGTGTCTGGTATTCATGGTTTTAAAAGATAAAATTATATATATATAAAGAGAGAGAGAGAGAGAGAGAGAGAGAGAGAGCTAACATGGCAAACGTTAATGTCAGTGCATCAGCCCCTCCACACTCAGGTCAAGACATTAGACTCCATTTCCCAGCAGCCATCTAATATGGCCACTCCCAGCAGTAAACATCCTGATCACACCTGTTCATAGTCACCTGAGGTAGGTCACCTGACTGCTCACTTTTTTTTGGTTAGTCATTACCCTAATTAGTTTTACCTGTTTTGAATTTGCTTTGCTACTTGGATGTGTATATCAAACCTTTTGTTTCAGTCAGTCACTGTGTAGTATTAGGAGGCCATGCTGCACTGTACGAAAATGTACTTTTAGTGATTTTGTCTTTTCTACAGTTTAAATCTAACCTGATTTTTTAACTTAGATTTCTGTCCTGCTGTCTCAAGTGTTGCTTGCCAAATACCTGATCTAAGCCTGTTTCTGACCACATTTAACAGCTGTGTTTTGAACGTTGTTTGCCTGATTTACACTGAAGTGCCAGAAAAGAATTCACTATTAACATTTCTGTTTAATCAACATGCACATATTATTGTGAACAAAATGTGCATGTACAGTAATGTACCAGAAAAACTGCTACACCAGTCTAATACTTGGCAGGTCCCCCATGGTGCATGAACTCCACCAGCTTGTGGAAATATTCTGTTGGCAATGTAGGATTTCTGTGTTCCACAGTGTGTTGCATGGCATCCCAGATGTGTTTGATAACGTTGACATCTGGTGACTTGGGTGGAAATGGCAATACCCCAAACTTAAATGAGTGTTCCTCTAACCAACACAATATTGCCTCACCCAGTGCTTTGTAACCCACCCGTTCTCAGTCTCCTGAGTCCTAGTTGTGTTTTCCCACCTGTTTTGTGTTCCTATTTAGTTTCATCTATGTCTTGTTACCCTTGGCTCTGTGTGCATATTTGAACCCTGTCTTTCAGTCAGTGAGGTTGTACAGTAATTGGATTTTTCATGCCGTTCTGTTTGTGCTCTTGTTATTTTGGTATTTTGACACTAGTTCTTGTTTTTGACAGTCATTCCAGTCTCTGCCTGGATATCCAGTTTGTAGCTCTCCTGATCCTTTACCTGTTTAATCACTCTGTGTTTTGTACTTGTCTGCTTGGTTTTAATAAATACCTGCAGTTGTGTCCAATGCTGCATTGGTGAGTAGACTCTTTAACACTGTTTTATCTGACAGTCCTGTAACTATTCACTCCTGTGCGATATACCAGAAAAACTGGTACACCAGTCTAATACTTGGTAGGTCCCCCAGGGGGCATGGACTCCACAAGGTTTTAGAAATATTCTTTAGGCAATGAGCACCATACTTCCTGCAAAAGGGTCAACAATTCTGTTGTATTTCAAGGTGTGGGATTTCTTTGTTCCACAGTGTGTTGCATGACATCCACAATGTGTTCAAATACGTTGAGATCTGGTGACTTTGGTCGGAATGACTAAACCCCAAACTCAGACAAGTGTTCATCTAACCATAATTTGACATCTCTAGATGTGTGTGGTGGTGCATGGCCCTGTTAGAAGAGGACCCATCAGAATGAATGAATGCAGGTCATGAACAGGTAACCTGAATAGTGTTTATCTGTCGGAGATGTTTGTAGATGTACCAGGGGTCCCATGGAATGCCAGCTAAACAAACCTGATACCATTTTGGAGCCACCATCAGCCTATGTATTTTGCATAGGCTCATCTGTACCACTTTTTCTGGCACTTCAGTGTATACTGTTTGCTTTTTCATTTCTTACTTTATCCTTCTTTTTATTACACCCTGCTATTGCACTCTCCCCATGCTGGTGTAACTGAGTAAATGTCCCCATTTTGGTTTAGGCAACAGAGATTTTTTTATGTGTGTGAGAATGTGTGAATGAAAGGAAAGGTAATATAACTTTAACTGAAGAAACGTGAAACCTAACCAGCACATACACACAAAACCTTAGGATAAAGTGGCAGAACTGAAGAGCTGTTCCAGCTGTTTGGGGCGGAGCCTATTTCTGGGCCAGAAAAAAAAGTAACCAAAAGCCTCAAAAAGGAGATTAGATCTTTGAATTTAAGTTTCTCTGTGTTGTCTTCAAAGTTCTATAGTATACACGTCTTGAAACACTTGAAAATAATTTCAGATAGCTTCTTTATGAGTTTGAAACCTTCAATGTCTGAACGCATACAAAGCTCTGGTTCAGTTGTGTTTTGCTGCTCTGTCCAGAAACGGGACACATTTCTAACGCCTGTCAGCACAGCAGCTGCCACGGTAAAATGTGAGAAATGCAACACTCATCCGGTCCGTGTGTGTGTGTGTGTGTGTGTGTGTGTGTGTGTGTGTGTGTGTGTGTGAGAGAGAGAGAGAGAGGAGAGAGAGAGATTTCCTATGCAGATGGAGCAATGTGGAGGTACATTATTTCCTGGCACTGAGAGATTTGACACACCTCCTCCCAGCAGAGTGAGAGAGATGGAGAGAAAGATAAAGATCAGTAAAGAAAAAAAGATGGAGCTGAAATCTACTCTTGACTGGTTTTATGAACCTGCTATTTAACTTTCAAAACCCAGGAGATTGGTTGAGTCTGTCAATTACAGAAAAATTGGCACCCTTCATGATGAAAGGCAAAAATGAGAATCTTAAATCTTAAAATATTACTGATTATGTTTTACCCTCATATAACTGGAGTAACTACATCCTTATCCCCAAAAATAGTCATTAAGAGTTAATTCAATTTTCTTTCAGTTTTTTAAAAAAATGTACCCTTAAAATGTTTACAATGTTTCAAAAATGTTAAAATATTATAATAAGTTATATTTACTCTCGAAACTATAACTGACAAGATATTTAAAAGACCTAAAGAGTATTTAAATTTTTGCAGAAATCTTATGTGAAAAAATTACTGACAGTAATTAAAAAATATATAGATATTAAATATTAAAAATAAAAAGAATATTTCTCTATTAACAGTTGCTTGACATTTTTAAATAAAAAAATGTATATTCTCTTAAAAAAATGCCAAAATTATTATTTAAAAAAAACATTTTTACATACATACTCTTACTGAGACATACTCTAAAACAATGTTAAAACTATTGCAAAAATGTTATGAATACTTTCAGAATTTAATCTTCTCTGAAATTTTTATAATAAAAATTACTGACATCTACAAACCCTGAAAGAGACATAAAGGACAACAAAATCAATTGTTAACAAAAAGTATTTTGTTTTCTCAGTTTTGTTTCTCTCAGTTTACTTCCAGGTCAGTTTGGCAACATGGTAACCAGAGAAGTAGAGCAGACACACCTGTACAAAAAAAAGTACACTTAATCTTGACAATGGCCATTTATAATATATTAAATCAGTGCTTGGAAGTGAGAGACATCTGAACAGAATACTCAGCACAAAGAGATGCGTTCATTGCAAAGCGTACTCAGACTTGGCTGTTCTGGTTGAATTCATTAGCACCCATCTGTAGTGTCTGGAGCACTTTAAAACAGACCATAGAAGAGTCATGCAGAATGATTTGGAAAAGTTTCTGCTTTTATGGATTTATTTAATGTCAACTGGCACTCATGAAGCTGTCCAGATTATCGCAGGAGTCTGCTAATTAATTTAACCAGAATCGCCAGGTAAGGTACACTTCGAGACGAGATTGTCCCCTTGCTGTAACTATTCTCTTCAGATGTCTCTTACTTTCGTGACCTACTGCCAAGCACTGATTTAATGTCTTCATATTTGAGGCCAATCTTAAAATAAAATTCTGTGAACCACTCCCATGGGTGTGTCTGCTCCATTGTTGTGGTTTCCATGTTGTCGAGCTGACCCTTAAGTACAGTGACCTAAATAAAAGCTTTGTGAGATCTGACTCACCATATGAGATATGACCAACCATCATTTTTCCCCTCCATGTCCCTTCCTGGGCTCTGTAGACAACACTAATGTATAGTGCAAACTGTATTTCATCTAAACATTGAACACTCCTATTTAAAACTCTCAGAAAAGCAAAAAACAGCTTGTATCTTTTTTTGATTCATCACCATGGAGACAAAGAGCTAACCGTAAAAAGACAGATGGTAACTGATATTATTATGGAAATTATTATAACACTTAAAAAAATAAAACTAAGCTCAGTCAGGATGTATACATGTAAATATACATCTGAAGGTTCGTTAGGGTAAAGTCTTCAGTTTTCTTTATGCAACAAATATTTATGTGGGTGCTGATTATTTCCAACCTCAAAAGATCACTGACTGCATGTTATTCTTTTTAAACATACAGCATAAATGTATACTTATTTTTGGTCACTTTCATAAAGAGTGGCAATAATTTTCAGGTGCTAACTCTTAATATACATTTTTGATACAAGCTATTGTGTGTATGGGGGTTATTACTTTCTCAGAAAGAACAGATGTGTTTTGTAAAAAATAGCATGCATGAGTGTGTGTGGGTTTGTGGGAGTGTAATTTAGGAAGGGGAGGAATGTGACCTAACCACAGCCTGAATACACTGTGTCCAAGACCATCCTGACCAACCCCACACCACTGGACCGAATACAGCTATAGCCTGACATAATTCTGTCCCAATGCCAGTGCTGCCAACCGAAGACAAAATAAACCTTGACATTTGTTAGTTTTTCACAAAAGCAGTTTACCCAGCAGTCCTGCAGCTGGTTGCTT
>JAOVVF010000014.1:11983289-11993611 GCA_028565595.1 Duopalatinus emarginatus | reverse complement strand
GTATTACAGGTAGGCCAACGTAGTGTTAGGAGTCTTGCCCAAGGACCCTTATTGGTGTAGCACAGACTGGCTGCCCATATCGGGAATCAAACCCAGGTCTCTCACATGGAAACCCAATGATGTTACCACTGTACCACACCAACCATTTACCCATCAGAGATGTTTGTAGATGTACCAGGGGTCCCATGGAATGCCAGCCACACAAACCAGATACCCTTATGGAGACACCTTTAAAAAAAAAAAAAAAGTCAGTTTACTCTGTGTTGGTAATTAAATATTTTTTTAAGCACCTAGCATATTTTATTTAATAAAGCTGATACTCCACTATTAATATTTGGTAGTTAAAATATAGGCATTTTCCTGTTTCATAATAAGGCGATACAGCAAGTATTATTTTGTTTACTCTCTCTGACTGTTAGCATGACGCTAACCCCGCAGGGCTTTTGGGAAATCTGGCCCAGCAGTTTGGAGGAAATGCCAATGATAAGCGCCAGTTTTACTTTGCTCTCTCAGCTCTGTTTCTCTCTCTCTCTCTTTTTTCCCCCTTGTCTTTCATGCTTTTTTCCTCTCTCGCATTTCCATGGCCTACTTTTTTCAGCTCGTATATATATTTCCATCTGAGAGCTCGGCCACACCAGAGAGTAGAAAACTCATATGTGCAGAGCCCATCATGAAGTCTCTCTCTCTCTCTCTCTCTCTCTCTCTCTCTCTCTCTCTCTATCTCTTTGCTTCTCTTTCTGTCTCTCTTATTTGCTTCTTTCTCTTACTTCCTCTCATCTTGCATTATTGCCAAAATGCCACAGACTCACCAACAATTTCTCTTCTCTTTACTTCCCTTATCACTCTGTCAGTCCATCAGCCAGTCGCCTGCCGTCCCTCTGTCTCTCTTTCCTCCTCTTGTAGATCTCCAGCTGCAGATGCTAATCTAAACCATGCAATTACAGTGCTGCATTCGTTTCCCGGGGCCCGGCTGTGGCCAAGACTCAAACATTATTATTTCATTACAGAACTTCCCTGAACAGGCCTGAAGCAAACAGACAGACGTAAGAAGCAGAGAGAGAGAGAGAATTGGAGACATCAGAGATGGGCAAACAGCGAGGATAAAAAGGACAGAACATAAACAGAGAGCAGAGGAAAAGAAAATAGCTGCTTGCTCATTTGTAGCACAACAGACGAGAGGTTCCCGAAAGATCTTTAGTTCTCCCCTCTCTGTTCCTCATTCTTCAGTTCCCATGCTATACTGTATATGGAACAGTTAAGAATATTATAGCTTTGTGTCCACATTTAAGTCAAAGCCGTCAGGACAGAACCACTCACTGACCACTGTGCTTGCACACAGAGGAATGTGACATCCCAATTTAAGCCATCTATGCAGTGAAACACACATACACACTAGTTTAAAGGGAACACATGTGCCTGAAGCAATGGGCAACACTATCCGCAGCACTTGGGGAGAAATTGGGGGTTTGGTGCCTTGCTCAAGGGCACTTAAGTCTTGTCATCATTTGCAGGGTTTGAACCTGCGACCTTGCAGTCACATGACTGGTTTCTTATCCTGAACATATCCATTTGTCCATCTGTCCATCCATAAGTCTTGTTAAAGTGATATATCTATAATTAATGCTTGAGTGCTTGTAGGACTTATGTGGAATTATAATTTTAACTGGCAGATGAATTTAGCCAAAATGAGACAAGGTCAAATATCTGAAATACTTTAAATGTAATAGCTTCCTTCCTGTTTGTTTTACTGTAGTGTTACTTACATTTTTATGTTCGGGAACTTTCAGGGCTTTTCCTCTATCTTCCATCTTCTGTCTTCTTCGTTCTTTAATATTTGCCGCTGTTCCTTATGTGTGTTTGTCAATGCATATGTCTGAAATTCTTGTTAGCACAATATCTGTAGGACAAGTAATTGGATGTTTGTTGGATCTATGTAGAGTCAATAGTGTAACCAGCAGATGAACTGCGTAGGTTTTGGAATTTAGACAAATAGGGTCAGGGTCAGTGCAAGGTCAAATGTCTGAAATAGTTCCTTTCATGGCTGAAATACAGTGGGTTTTAAAAAGGACTAATCTAAACGTGTTTTATTTCCAAATTATTTACAGGAATTTCAGAATTTTTTAGTGTTTGGTTTGTCCCCATGTTGATTTAATGACTGTTTAGCATTTAGTGTTCACTCAAGTTTCGACAGACTTCCTTCCAAGTTTGTGTCATCTGATCACATGCTTCAAAAGAAGAGATTAAACACAAGGAACACATTTTGTAGAATAAAGTTAATATGGTCAATATGGCAATTATATCCAGTTGCCCCACAACAGACAAGACACGGCTGACATGCTAAATAGACACCCAGAAATAGTTCCAGATCAATTCTAAAACCTTCTGTTTATTTGAAAAAAAAAACAAAACGAACACACTAGTGGGTTTTCAGGTGGGTTTTGCATACAAATTAGTAACAAGAAAGATTTTGGTGGTGATTGTACACTTTTGGTGTCGAATTTGACTTCTTTTAAAAGGACGCAATAAGTGGCTAGTAAAGGAGCAATTTTCTAGCTGCTGTAAAATAGGAACTAATGAGTTTCCTGGACATTCCATAGTGTCATAGTGACAGAACATAAACAGAGAGCAGAGGAAAAGAAAATAGCTGCTTGCTCATTTGTAGCACAACAGACGAGAGGTTCCCGAAAGATCTTTAGTTCTCCCCTCTCTGTTCCTCATTCTTCAGTTCCCATGCTATACTGTATATGGAACAGTTAAGAATATTATAGCTTTGTGTCCACATTTAAGTCAAAGCCGTCAGGACAGAACCACTCACTGACCACTGTGCTTGCACACAGAGGAATGTGACATCCCAATTTAAGCCATCTATGCAGTGAAACACACATACACACTAGTTTAAAGGGAACACATGTGCCTGAAGCAATGGGCAACACTATCCGCAGCACTTGGGGAGAAATTGGGGGTTTGGTGCCTTGCTCAAGGGCACTTAAGTCTTGTCATCATTTGCAGGGTTTGAACCTGCGACCTTGCAGTCACATGACTGGTTTCTTATCCTGAACATATCCATTTGTCCATCTGTCCATCCATAAGTCTTGTTAAAGTGATATATCTATAATTAATGCTTGAGTGCTTGTAGGACTTATGTGGAATTATAATTTTAACTGGCAGATGAATTTAGCCAAAATGAGACAAGGTCAAATATCTGAAATACTTTAAATGTAATAGCTTCCTTCCTGTTTGTTTTACTGTAGTGTTACTTACATTTTTATGTTCGGGAACTTTCAGGGCTTTTCCTCTATCTTCCATCTTCTGTCTTCTTCGTTCTTTAATATTTGCCGCTGTTCCTTATGTGTGTTTGTCAATGCATATGTCTGAAATTCTTGTTAGCACAATATCTGTAGGACAAGTAATTGGATGTTTGTTGGATCTATGTAGAGTCAATAGTGTAACCAGCAGATGAACTGCGTAGGTTTTGGAATTTAGACAAATAGGGTCAGGGTCAGTGCAAGGTCAAATGTCTGAAATAGTTCCTTTCATGGCTGAAATACAGTGGGTTTTAAAAAGGACTAATCTAAACGTGTTTTATTTCCAAATTATTTACAGGAATTTCAGAATTTTTTAGTGTTTGGTTTGTCCCCATGTTGATTTAATGACTGTTTAGCATTTAGTGTTCACTCAAGTTTCGACAGACTTCCTTCCAAGTTTGTGTCATCTGATCACATGCTTCAAAAGAAGAGATTAAACACAAGGAACACATTTTGTAGAATAAAGTTAATATGGTCAATATGGCAATTATATCCAGTTGCCCCACAACAGACAAGACACGGCTGACATGCTAAATAGACACCCAGAAATAGTTCCAGATCAATTCTAAAACCTTCTGTTTATTTGAAAAAAAAAACAAAACGAACACACTAGTGGGTTTTCAGGTGGGTTTTGCATACAAATTAGTAACAAGAAAGATTTTGGTGGTGATTGTACACTTTTGGTGTCGAATTTGACTTCTTTTAAAAGGACGCAATAAGTGGCTAGTAAAGGAGCAATTTTCTAGCTGCTGTAAAATAGGAACTAATGAGTTTCCTGGACATTCCATAGTGTTAGATGTTCTACCCTGAAATGCAAGAAAAACTGGCACACCAGTCTACTATCTGGTAGGTCTCCTTAGGAGCATAGGACTGCAGAAATATGACAGTGCATGGATTCCACAAGGTTGCAGAAATATTCTGGAGGTATTAAACACCATACTTCTTTCAGAAGGGTCAACAATTCTGACATCTGGTGACTTGGGTGTGAACGGCAAAACCCCATTTAGATGAGTATTCCTTTAACCCCAATTTGATGTCTCTAGATGTGCATGGTGGTGCATTGTCCTGTTGGAAGAGGCCAAACCCATTAGAATGAATGCAGGAAATAAACGGCTGTAACTCATTAGAAAGGAGCCACACCTGTCCAAGACACTTGTAGATGTCCCAGAAGTCTCATGGAATGCCAGCTAAACAAACACCATACCATTATGAAGCATGCATAGATGTTTATCACTTTATATACACACTGGTGGGTGTAACCAATGACATGAATAGGTGCCATTGCTATGTCTTTTGCATAGGCTTGTCTGTACCAGTTTGTCTGGCACTTGAGTGTTGCTCTTTCATGGGGAAAACAATGTAAATTGCTGTAGTATAAGAGGAATAGAGCACTTCAGGACACCCCATATATGATGCAGGTCATGCTTTATTTCTTTATATCCTGTGCTGTGGGTATTACTTCACTCCCAGCCAAGCCATGTTTACTCTCCAAGACTGGTGTTGCGTCACAGCCTTCAAAGCCACCTGAGTCCCGTCAGCTTGGCTGGGTGCAGGCTCAGCTGTTTGAAGTCCTAATCCTGTTCAGAGTGTAAACTTGGCCTGCTGCCCTCTCACCCCTCTACATGACCTCTTGTAGAGGATATCACTCTTGCAGCTCCACAACAGATCTATAATGAGGTATTTTGGTTGGCTGCACTGCTTGGCTCATTAGCGAGTCATGTTGTGATCTGTACATCCAACACAATCTGATTTTAAGGGGACACCTTGTTTATCTCATTACTCAGGTTGGCAGAATTTTTCACATTCTGATTTCCTTTAGACATTCATTCATGCCCCCCTCCCCCCCATTCTCTGTCTAAGGTACCCTGGTCTAAGAGGAGCTGTGCGGGGAAGGCCATCATGTTGACGGGGCAGCTCATTCCCTCAGATACAGAGGTGCAGCTTTATCACAGAGTCCTCCAGGAGCAGGGGTACCATGTCAACCAGGGACGCTATGCTGAGACCAGTGCCACCCTCACAAAGGGTGGAGGTGCGTACTGTATGTGTGTGGTATATGTGTACATCTGTGTGAATTTGTGAATTTTCTTACCCTCGAAGTCCAAGTTAGTCCAAATCATCCCAATAACCATCCCATTCCAATAACCGATTCCCTCCCACTAGCCAGCTCTTGTTTTATATCATACCAAGAACTACCAACCAGAGAAAGTAAAATAAAGAGAAGGTACAATTTTTTTTGCTTACTGTAGTGTCACAGAAAAACTTCTATCTGCCCTCTTCCACATACATGAGCTCACAGATGCCGCTGTGATCGACAGGGATTAAAAGACTATGCCATCACAGCTAATTATATTTTCTTGGCTCCTGGCTGCGGATGGCTGTGGCATCATTGTGATTCAATCTTGGAAAAGTCCTGGCAATAGGACGAACACTTTTCTGTTTAGCCAAAATGATCCACCTGAGGGCAGTGTGGTTAATTATAAACTGCATTTGAAGGCAGGAAAGAGTAGGCTTGTTTGAGATGAACCACCTTAATGGACAGCAGAAGTAACCGGTTGCAGTTCAGGTAGGTGGTGAGAAAAGAGCCGTCAAATCGGACAGTCATCAACTGAAACCAACATGAACATAAGTAAAAGTAGGACAAAGTAAGACAAAGACTATCAGAAGTTCTAGAAAAATATCAAGATATGTTAAGGAAATATCAGGAACTTGAGCCTTATCATGACATAAAATGACATTGTCATGTTACTAGAGAGCATAGCATTATTAACATACATACAGGATTTATAAAAGAGATAACAAGAGATCTACATTTGGGAGAGAAAATAAACAAATGTCATACATGTCTCTCAGCTAATGCAGCCGATGGAGAACAACTGCAGAACCTGGCTCTGAGACCTGCAGCCACCTCACGCTCTCATTATTATAGTCATCATGACACACTGATGGCACAGACAAAAGTCAGGCAATAAAAAAAATTACCAACATGTACTGTACCAAGAAATGTGGAAAGGTGGAAATGCTTTAAAATAAAAGTTTAATCCATTGTCTATTAGCTGATTGTTCAGTCAGTAAAGCTGTTCCAACATCATAAATATGTGAGCATATGTAAAATATAGTATGAAGATACAAAACTTACTCCTGTAGGAAGAAATAAGGAATAAAAAGTACATAGATCACTTGTTTTGGTCAAGGATTCACTCTTTATTAGTATCCTTAAGAAGATGAAAGGATCACTGAAAAATGGGGTCTGGCGTATTAGCTGACCTCTGCTGATTTGCTCTCCTACATAAACACCCGCAGATGTTTCGGCACACACACACACACACATACACACATATGCCTTCAAAGCTTTAATTAATGGCATGTTTGCACCAGTGTAGGAGTAAAGTAAAGCAGTAGTAAAGTAAAGTGAACTACTCTTTCGACCACTGTACAGTCAAATTGAATAGAATTGACCTCAACATCTAACCCAAACACTAGTGGGAGCAGTGAGCACATGTGCCCGGAGCAGTGGACAGCCCCTATCTGCAGCACCCAGGGAGCAGTAGGGGGTTAGGTGCCTAGTGGTCTAGTGGTTAGGGAACCGGTCTCATGACTGGAAGGTCGCGGGTTTGATCCCCACCCAGGGCAAGACACGACTAAGGTGCCCTTGAGCAAGGCACCTAGCTCCCCGGGTGCCGTGGTTTGGGGCTGCCCCCTGCTCCAGGCAAGTGTATTCACTGTCCCCTAGTGCTCACTGGTGTGTGTGTGTGTTTCACCGCACAGATGGGTTAAATGCGGAGGCCACATTCCACAGTAAGGCAAAATAGTTCACTTTCATTCAATTTCTTTCATTTCATTTCATTCTTTCATTGCTCAAGGGCACTTCAGTCAAGGCTTGTCTGTTGCAGGGTTCAGAGCTGGGACCTTCTACACCACAAGCCTATGGCTGCCCCAGTAGTAGAGCTGTATGTAGTAGAGCTATCCAAAAAAAAGAAATGTCACATCCTGATACACATCAAAGGTTTTCTATGCAAAAATTTTGTCTGCATTTGTAAACTACTAAAAATCCAGCATAGATCTATAATAAAAGTATATTGTGTTTGTAATTTATAACATTAATACATCATCACCTTTATTTAAACTGATGAGTCCTGTTGGTTGTAAAGCCTGTTTAAATTGGAATCCTTCATCCTTCTACCACAGGGTTATAAGAATGCCAGTGAAATGAGTTCATTGTGATGTCCACTGTTCATGGCGCTGTGGCATGTAATATTTTACCAGGGATAATGATAATAATTCACCTGAGTGTATTATGTTTAATTAAAGAGAAGCTTATTTCATGTAAACTCCTAGACTGGTGTTTCATTTGATACGCCAGAGCGATGAAAGGAACGAAAGCTACCAAAATGATTTACAGTTTGCTCCAGAATTATTGGCACCCTTGTTAAGGACGATTCATCATAACAGCCATTATTCTCGATATATATAGTGAGAAAGAGAGACTGTGAGAGAGAAACTGTCTGTGAGGCTTAGAGCAGGTGTGTATTCAGTGTTTACTAGTGCATGTCTGGCATTTATTGTATGTTTAACTAGGTACGCGTCCGTAAGCAGCTGCTTGCCAGATTGAGAGTTTGTTTAGCTGATCACATGTCAGGCGCACACACACAAAAAAAAACACCAGCACTAACTCAGCTGTGTCCCATATCTGTGTCTTTAAATAGTGGCAGAAAACATGGCAGGTGTTTCAGTGTGTGGATGTGTTTGTTAAAATAAATAAAAAAGCAGTCTTTGGCAAATTGCGTTGATGGGACACTAATTAACTACTTTGGAAAATAATACTTAAAGTAAACTTGAAGTCCACTTCGGGCCTCATCATAGCACCCTGTTGTTGATTGTTTTCATACAATAGCAGACCTGCAATAATGCCCTTGTGTTAAGATTTATTATCACAGCGAGTTGAATTGTGCAGGCTTCCGACAATGCCCTCAGGTCTTGCACAGCACTTCCTGTCATTCACAACCACACACACACACACACACACACGCACACAAACGCACACACAAAACAGTGCCTGGATTCAAAACAAAAAGCACACAGCCCATTTCCTTCAGCTCTACTAGCCACCACAATTACTCCCAGATGTGTCCCGTTTCAGTCTCTCACACGTTACCGCCTCTTATGTGTTCGTTTTAGTCTCTGCTCGATCATAAGTCTATTATCTATCGGAAATCCAGGCATTTTCCATGCTAGATTGCCCACAGGAATTACAAGGTCAGTGTTGGATTCTGGGTAACTCCATTCTTTGACTTTTACTTGGTTTTATAGGTTTGCTACAGCAGACTAATTAAAACCATGAGGCCCTGTGTTTAAATGGGGGTTGAACACTAAGTCTGTGACCATTAAGAATTTGACCTCTGTTCATTTTCATGAGCCTTTCTTGCCTCTTTCCTTCATTCCTTTTATTATTCGTTGCTTTAGGCTTATATAATCGACTTTTATTGTACTTTTGACGGGTATAATAAAACTTTTCTTTTACTCTCACACATATTTCCATTTTATTTGCTCCCTCTCATTTCATCACTCTCTCATCCTTTCTGTCCACAGATGGTCAGGAATGGTCTCTCTTGATATGTCTCAAAGGAACAGAAAAAAGTTGCCTCCGAAAAATCAACTTTGCCCATTCTCAGCCGTACCAGAGGGTAAGAATGTCAACTGGAAGAATTCTCACAATGTAGTATAGTATGATACAAAAGCAAAATTTGTGAAATTGCACCTCTTCCTGTTTTGTGTTGTTGAAATTGGATGTGAAATCAGATCTAGCTAAGAGATCTGGAGCTGAAAATATTTATAGAAGGCAGACCTCAGTGTGGCTCAAACCCAGAGCTGGAAAAGAGCACTCCTTCATGCTGTGATCTCAGTTCCCTGTCCAAATAAACTGTCCAAATAAAGCCAATACGCAGCTAACATATCTAACCGCGCTACCGTAACCAAGTCGACGAGCCAAGTATATCTTTAACGTCAGTGGACAACTGTTTACTGGCTCATGGCATTTTAAACCATACACTAATCTATGTAGAAAACAAACATGGCCTTAAATGGCCTAATATCTCTATAAACATAAATACCAGAATATCACTAATATTAGCTAACCTAGCATGCTGGGTAGTTAACTGTTAGTATTAAGTCTTAGATTAGTTTCACAGAGTAACATTGGAGTATCTGAGCTAGACTTATCACATTCTCTGTGATTATGTTATTTAACATTAGCAAACCTGTCCAAAAGTGTCCCTTACTAGCCAAGTTGTCCAAGGCAACGAACTGCTAGTACAGCAGATCACTTGTATCAAGATTTCAGATAATAGTACTTTTCATGATTTATATATTTAACAGTTGCTAAACCTGTCAGAATATACAAGAAAATATCAGAACAATTAAGATATTCTACTAAATACTATACCGCCTTAGCTAATCATGCTAGTAAACTTGCTAGTAAAATAGCCTGATTTTGTTACAAGTAGACACAACCTGGCATTTCATTATTCCAGTCTCTATTTGCATTGCCATCTTTTTATTTACCAGCAGTAGATATACCACACAAAATATACCAGAACTATATAAAGCTTTTTATCTCTACTATTAACAAGCACGGTTAGCTGATTTGCGATTTAGCATGCAATAGCAAAGCTAATGGTTTCTGGATATTTTCTTCTTGTGTTAATATGTGGCACTGTGTTAACAAATTAGGGCTGTCGAAGTTAACGCGATAATAACGCATTAACGCGATCTCAAATGATCGCGATTAAAAAAAATAGTGCCGTTAACGCAAATTCTAATTTGGCCCTGAGATTCACTCGTAGTTCATGTTGAGGATTGTCGCGTGCTGCTTCAGAAAGAGTAAGGCTGCGTCCGAAATCGCATACTCAGGCAGTACATACTGAATTCAAAGCAGTGTGCATTCGGATGCAGCCTAAGTTTGAGTGATGGTGAAAGATCTGTTAAACAGGAAGTTTCATTTCATTTGTGTTTTGTATGTTC
>JAOVVF010000014.1:11969141-11983198 GCA_028565595.1 Duopalatinus emarginatus | reverse complement strand
AGTGAATAAACTCCCTTACTATTTTCTCTTGTCCCAGCAGTTTTTAACAAGTACTTTTAGCATAACATGTGTTCGCCATTTATAATTGTAACATTTCACTTTAAAGCCTTATTCATTTACATAGATTAAAAAATGTGACTAATCGTGATTAACTATATGAAATTCTGTGATTAATCGCGATTAAAAATGTTAATCGTTTGACAGCCCTATAACAAATATAATGATAATTTAATAATATTGTTCAATTACCATCAAAATCATCAATCCAAGAGGAGTTAAAGTTATACAAGAAAGTAAATGCTATGTGGGGAATGGGGTTCTTTGCTCAAGGGCACGTCTTATTGAACCAGCCACCTTCCGATAACAAGAGTGGTTTTCTAAACTTGAGCCATGGCTGAGCCAGATAATCTGTTGTGTACAATATGTCAGTACAAAACAATTCATATTAGAAGGAGCAGATTAATATATACCTATGGTTTGTATTACAGCCAGCACACTGAACCTTGCTGTCTTAAAAATAATAACACATTCTGACCAATCAGATTTGAGAATTAAAAATTGCTGACTTGCAACGTTATATTAAACATACATCCTTGTGATTTGTGTTACTGTTTATACAATGTCTCTTTGCAGGTCAACATTATACCAGCGTTTGTTGGGGCTTTCATGGACATGGGCGGCGTCTGTCGATTTCTAACAGACAACCGATTGTCAGGTGAGGGAATGTTTTGAACTGCATTCAGGGGTTTTGCACATCTGAAAAGTTTCATATCTGATGTAACTGAGTGCATCAACGATTCCAACATAGAAGAGATCAAAGCGTTTACTGAAACGATCACAATATAATAAGCAGATCCTTATTAGGATGTAGACTGAGTGAGTGTATTTGTGTATGTGTGACTCCCAGCTGCACACTTCCAATTATCATTTGCGGAGCCTAGTCATGAAAATGAAGTGTACCCTAGATCTCTGCTGAGTCTGTAATTACTGAGAAAGGTCAGCATCTTAGATGATATTTACCCAGACGTCCTTGCTGCAGTAACTGTTTAAGAGGGTAAATATACCATTCATATGCCATATAATCTTTATAATGGCCTATTAAGCCTGTCTTATAATATACATCCATTATCAAAAGGCATGTAAACAAACAAAACCACTAATAACAAGCTAGCATTCAGGGAAGGTCTTTGAAGATCATGATGCCTATTTGAGTTTGATTCTTCAAGCTAATTACGGCTATCGCTGCTGGATAAAGATAACCGCTTGTCCGTTTCAGGACAGTAGTGATTGATTTTGCTCCTTGGCCCACGGCTGTGTAGCCATGCTGCTCCTTGTGAAAGAAGGTTATTGTCTCTAGGTCTGAAACAATATTGTCTTTCCTCTTGGCATGCCTCCCACACAAATGATGGGTGATCGAGGCCGTGGTTGTTTGAAGGGGCAGCTGGGAAAGGTTGTGTCCTTTTCATGATAACATCTGCAGGCATGGAACTCCAACACACATGAGGTATCTGTTCACTCACCGATGTGAATGTGAACGCAGGCAGTTACAGGGCTGCTCTGGCATTCGATCGTTTTATGAAGATATTTATAGTTTTTGCATGAAATCGGGCCACTGCTGTTCCAAGGCTTTTGTGGTATAAAATATATTTGAGACGTTTTCATGTGCTGTACGTGTAGCTTATACGGTATTGCTTATATATTACAGCCTGGTTGTAAGTGTAGACAGCCGCTTTACTGCTGAACAAGATGTGCTGATGGAATAAACATATTGCACACATGCACAGGGTAAAAAAGTGTGTATGCCTTTATTATGTTCATAAATACATTGACTCACATTCATCATCACATTCACTGAAGTACCAGGAAAAAAGGGACTCCTGGTATGTCTACAAACATCTCCGACAGGTAAACACTACGTGTGCCTGCTTTATGACGAGTTTCACCTGTTCATGTCTTGCATTCATTCTGATGGGTTTGGCCTCAACCAACAGGACAATGCACCACCATATATGTCTAGAGATGTCAAAATATTGCTAAAGCATCACTCATTTGAGTTTAGGATTTTACCATTCACACTAGATCTCGGAATTGTGGACCATTCTGCAGGATGTATGGTGGTGTTTGCATACAGAATATCTCCACGAGCTTGTGAAGTCCATGCCCCGTAGACTTGGTAGGTCCCCATGACTGGTGTACCAGTTTTTCTGGTACTTCAGTGTACTTCTAGAAGCAGCAGAGTTGGCATCATCTATATGTCACCAAAAATTGAGAGTAAAATCACATATAATTAATTTTGTATTTACTATTTACAGATAATGCTCTACATGTCCACCCTATGTATTTTTTCCTTCTTGTAGATTTTGCTCAACATATTCAGACCAAGACATTTGCTTATAATATTGGTTCCTGACTTTTCAGACACCTTGTATTATTATTTTCTGTTTAATTTCCATTATACTTGATCATGACTTCTTTTGCACACCTTGCCAATACTGGAAATGGCTAAATGTGTGCTTTTGGTTTGTTGGTTTCTTTTTAGTTTGTTTTATGCTTAGCTCAAATACATGAGTCTGGGTTGTTTTCCATACTGGAATATTAAACGGGAAATGATACAACAAATTAAACCAAATCACAATATTTAATGTTATCCCAAGGAATGGATCACTTTCACACATGACATTGAATTACCTTAAATGAGGCTGATGTTGGACCAATGGAACTCCTAGGTTCCTGGACAGACATTTTTGGGGGTAAATTAATTCTGTTTTTTGTTTTTTTTAGAAATTTTAGATGTGAAAATTCTTTCCAAACCATAGTTTCATAAGTCCTTTAGTCTTTCTTACCAGAAACCGACACCAACCATAAAACTTGATTGTGAATGTCAGACCAACTGCATATTGCAAAATTATATGGAAAGAAAGTTTACTGCAGTGTTGTTGACTTCACATTTAGCAAACAGAGATGAAGTCTATTTACTCTCTTCACCCAGACATCTTCGCAGCAGACATCATTGTTGGTGACTTCAGACAAATCGTAAGAAATCTTAAAAAGACTCACTAACTAAATACTGATGTGTAGTGGTCAAATCCAGTCAAAGTGAAGCTTTCCTGGCAGCAGGGCTACTAAAACAATTATACACTGTGAGTAGAAAACTATTTCCTCAATAACTTGCATCCTGGAATTCTGACAATTACTGAGTACAAGACCAAAATTAATAGTGTCACTCATGCTGTGTTGCCTGATGCTGGACCTTTTATTCCCCTTCTAAAATATTGTGGAATCAGCCAGTTACTCTTCCTGTTCAAGGATTATCTAGGAAATTCCTGACCTGTGTACTTAGAATTTCAGTTGGCCATGATCTTTACTACATGACCAACCCAGGTCAAGCACTTCACCTGTCGTGCTACTGCTACTGTCTGAGTGCTTGTAATAAGTAAGCCACTCATTGGCCACTGTGTGTGCACACGGGGGAATGTGCCCTCTGCATTTAACCCACCTGTGCAGTGAGACACACATACCAAGAGGCAGTGATCACATGTGCCCATAGCAGTGGGGAATACACCCAGGCAGCAGATGGGGGTTAGGTGCCTTGCTCAAAGTTACTTTAGTCATGTACTATTGGTTGCAGGGGGCAAACCTGGTGACCTTCCGGTTAATAATAAATAATATGCCCCCTAATAATAATTACCCAGTAATGCTTACTCCAATGAAATTGCACAACATGTTTATGTAATTGGTCTGAGGTACAGATTTATGTATGTATGTATATGTGTATATATATATGTATATGTGTGTGTATATATAATATTGTTTTATATACAGCACTAACAAACAATGCTGTTTAACAGCTCCACCAAAACACATCATTATCCCTCTACAGATGGTTTCTAAACTCCAAACTCTAGATCCAAACAACACACTCTGTACAACTCTGTACATGGATTTGGGACTTTATCACTGGCAGGCCCCAGTCTGTTATGATAGGAGATCAAACTTCAAACACAAGAACAAATCCACTCACGGATCATTTGTATTCTGGATAACCACAGTTGGTCCCAAAACTGAAACATCATCTCAGATGATATGACAGTCTGCAGCCAAATGACTGCACTCTTATGAAAAAGGATCCTAAATGGTTGTCCCTTAGGGTTCTCCATAAAAGGGAGGCATTCCCTTTCAGAAAGGCATCCAAGGAAAATCTTCCTTACTTTATCTGCCCAAAGATGAGGTGAGGAAGTTCCTGACTAGAGTATGTGCATACACAAACAAGTTGCTGGTACCCTGTGATGTCTGTTCAGAGTCTTGGCCATTCAATTGGCTACCATTCTTCACCAGTCTTTAGAATATGACCTAACCAGGCTTAGACATTTATAGAGCCATTTTTGGGTATGCTTTGTCATAGAATAGAGTAATGTAGAGGATGTACACTCTTTAGAACCTAAAAGTTAGACCTGCACTGTGAAGAACATACTGACCTGCTGCATTGTGATCTATGGCAAACCACCCAATTCATTAGTCATCCACCCAGACAGGACATCTAAAATAAGCGATTTATGAGTAAAGATTTATCATAAAACACACACCTCAACCAAGGCCTTCATGACCTCCTGCCATCTGGAATGCTGTACCAGAGCATCCCTTTCCTGACATCCAAGAAATTATATGGACATTTCTGGGAGACGGAGGCCTCAGATTTGCAGGTGCCGATTTTCATTTCAGCTGCTCTGCAATTTGCTTTAATGGATTTAATGTATTTAATGTAGAACCTTTTAAAGGTGAGTGCAAATCCTTTAGGTACTGAATTGAACAGTTTTTTTTATAAATCTGTGTGAATTCAATGTCCAGTTCCTGTATGAAGGACGTATCATTTATGAAGCCTGCAGCAGTTCTTCTTTTAGAGACCAGAAATCTGGCAGTATTTTTAAACTGTGCAACTGCTGTGCAATTGATGAAATGATGAACTTATCTTCCTTTTTTTTCAGTTTCAGGCATGTCATTACCCATAAATCCATCTGCCTGCACCTCCTCTGAACCGGTGCTGAAAGGAACTCATCCCAATCAGCATATCTGGTTAGACCCCTCATCTTTCAACAAAAGACATTTGACCAATCACTCATTTTTTTTAAACATCCCTATCTCTGCTCTTGTGTCTGTTAGGAGCCAAGCTGCGCAGTCAGGCTCCCCAACCAGTCAGGGTCTGGTAGCTTTAATGAACGTTTATGTCTTGGTTGCATCAGCGACACCCCTTACGGCATTCCTGCATCGAACAGGTGTGGTCAGGACTCATCTGGACAAACACAGTTATATTACTAAGGTAAAGAAGTTTTCTTATCTGTTCTAGTCTGCCATCCTGTTCTATCATATTAAAAGTTAAGCAATACACATCCAATAAGAATAAGCAGAACATTTCTAAATTAAAGTGACTGACCTACTGTGCTTGCACACCTCTGCATTTAACCCAACCGTGCAATTTAACACACACCAGGGCTGCTAATTTCTATTCAATATGCTAAATGTTAATAATTATGCGTTATGTTGTACTTTAAGATTTTAGCTTGCTGTTGGGAGGAAGAGGAGCTTCTTTTTTGTCACTCATCCGACATGTCAAATAGCAATATTTTATACAAAAATGTTCAATAATATGATTTAGACTTATGGACATGCTCGTATACCAAGAATCTGCCTGTAATTTAATGTACAACGTTATTACATATGTCTACGCTCATGTTTACAATTTTGACAGATCATCCCTATGAAATAAGCACAGTTTATCAATTTGTAGTCTAATCAATGTCAGTGTAATCCGGGAGTAAAGTTGTACTGTTTACTTTTTAACGCTACAATTTTCCAAGGGTGGTTGAAGATTTATCTGTATTAGTGTAATTATAAGATTTATTTAAGGCTATCATAAGAGGGAAATTGACTCTGGTTACCTCTATAATATTTCATATACCTTTGTTTTAATTAAAGATTCAATTTTATTTTGTCTCCTGCATCTGTAACTGATAGAAAGTACAGTGAAATGTAAAGCGGCTGCTACAGGGACTGTGCAAGAGGTAGAATAAAAGATAAATCTCTATAATAATAACAAAATAAATAGAAGGAAGAAAAGAAAAAAAGAGAATAATAATAATGCTAATAATAATAAAGTAAAATGTATGCGATATATACGCAATGGCATGGATGTATAGGAATGGGTGAGAGTGAACTGTTTGTTGTCCATATGGCCTGTGGAAAGCTTTTCAGTCCTGGCCCTAATTGAGCGGAGACATTTTGTGTAGGGTAGCTACTGGAAGAGATTACGTACTGGATAATGAATGTCCTTGATGCCCTTTATGAAGATCTGATAAAAATAAAAGGCTTGTACATTGGCTTATACGTGCTCTCAGTCGGGGTAATGGTTATGAGGTAGACAAATTTCTCTAACTAGCTAAAAAGATGGTATTAATGGGAAAAGGCTGATCTGTTATAATATTGGCTGCTATATGAAGCGCTACTGGAAAATTTAGCTGCAGGCCTGTAGTGAGTATGTGACCTCCACATAGTGAACACACTAGGGGGCAGTGAACATGCATGCCCAGAGCGGTGGGCAGCCCCTATCCGCAGCACCTGAGGAGCAGTTGGCGGTTAGGTGCCTTGCTTTTGTTGGTTGCGGGGATCAAACCAGGGACGTGCTGGTTCCCTAAGCACAAGCTTTTAGTTGTAAATTGTAATGATGTTGGATGTGTATGAGCTGGTGTATGGCATGAGAAACGGCTGAAAGTGAACTACTGTGAGCTGCTATTATAGGATTTTTAGAATGACTCGTAGTAGCTCTAAAAGATCATACTTTATTATACATTATAATTATTAATCATAGACAGTCTAGCTTGAATTGATAAATAGGCATAGCTACATTATTCTTGAAGCCAGTCCAAGTAAACTATGATAAAAGGTTGATCAACTAGCACATGACTGATGATACTCCATCACCACACACCAACATCCCAGGGACTTTGCACCATTTGTTTCCGTTGAAAGCTCCAAAGGAAGGAAGTTGAGGGCAGCTGTTTTAAATGCTGCCACCAACAGTAAAAATGAGAAAATCGAAAGCATGTATTTAAAAATTGAGAGTTTTTGTTTCTGGATGGAGTTAACACTTGGCATAGGATATTCATTAGTTTTTTACTGGTGAGTATAAATGCTTTTAGTGGAGGAAGAAGAGAGGGAAAGTAAGTGTGTGTGTGTGTGTGTGTGTGTGTGTTGGGGGACTTTTTATATCTTTGTGAGGACCAAAAATCCCCACACTGCCAAGACTGCCTGATCATTTGACCTTGTGTGGAAATTTTTGCTGGTCCCTCTGAGGAAAGTGGGTTTGTTGTTGTTTTAACATAAGTGTAAAAGTATAATATAAAATTAAAAGAGCCTAAAAGTTTTCTTTTTAAGGTTAGGGTTTGGCATAGCATTAAATAGTTACATTAATATTACCTTAATGACGGTGAAGAGACCTACAAGAATAGCAAAACAAAGCTGTGTGTGTGTGTGTGTGTGTGTGTGTGTGTGTGTGTGTGTGTGATAGAAAGTGGAGATTCCAAACCAACTAGGATACCATTGATGTCATTGATGGAAAAGAGGCAACATGATGAAAGCATTTAAAACTAATGACCCTTTACTTCAAAGGGATCTACAATATCTGTGTTTTGTGAGAGTGTGAATTTGGCTGGTGTTTGTTAACACATTTCAGTTGTTTTTTTTGTGTGTGTGTGTGTGTGCGCAGTTTATCTGTGGGTTATTCAGAAGTCAATAACCTCTCTAAGTGTGTGCGTGGGAATACGGGCGAGCCAGCACATCTCATCTCCATCTCATTTCAATCTCAGCCAAACCTTTTACACACTGCTGCCACCTACTGAGACAATTGTGGCATTACCAAGATTTTGACAGGTTTGACATTTGCTTTCATGGCACATAATGTACAACTGACTGGTTTCTCTTCACAACCGTCTCTCATATGTGCTCAGGCATGTCCTTCTGATGTGGCCAAGTGTGCATCTGAATAAAAGGCACTTTTGTATTTGACTGTTTCTCATACTGTGCTACAGTGGGAGGTAAAAAGCTTAGTTTAAATGGTACTATTCAGAGTCATCACTTCATCCCGACTATTTTGTCTTCAGAGGTTCAGTTGGTAAACCACCAGGAAATTTCAGTATGTTTAATCTCTGTCCATATCTTATTCTTGTAGTTACATGTTTTCCTATTAGTGTTAATGTAAAGAGTGAAAAATATGCTTTAAATGTAAAGAATCGAATACTACACTGAAGTGCTAGAAAAACTTATACAGATGAGTCTATGCAAAATACATAGGCTGGTGGTGGCTCTATAATATTATGGCGTTTATTTAGCTGGCATTACATGGGACCCCTGGTACATCTACAAACATGTCTGACAGGTGAACACTGCATGTCTCCTTTCTGATGAGTTACACCTGTTCATGACCTGCATTTATTCTAATGTGTTTGGCATCTTCCAACAGGACAATGCACCACCACACACATGTCTAAAGATGCCAAATTACGGTTCGGGTTTGGGGTTTTGTCATTTACAACTAAGTCACCAGATCTGGGAAGTCATGCAACATGCTGTGGAACACTGAAATCCACCTCAGAATACAACAGAATTGTGGAGTGTTGTAGAGAAAGTATGGTGTTTACAAGATATTTCCACAAGCTAGTGGAGTACTGTCCATATGGGCATTTGTAACATAACATGTTTACATTGTTTAAGCTTTGGCTGTTAACTGGTAGAGAACCACCAGTTATAGTGCCTATATGGAGCTTTATTCCTATATGTTTGCTGCTTTAAGGGCTGAAATGGATGACATCTTAATTAAGTCAGTAAGTACCTGGGTTTAGGCCGTAGTGTTGGCTGTTACTTTACAGCAGAAGGGCCGGGGTTTGAATCCATGTCCGGGCGGTCAGTATCCTTTCTCTGTGGAGACTGCATGTTGTTCTGCTCTGTGTGGGTTTCTTCCAGGAGTTCTGGTTTCCTGCCACATTCATGCAGAATTGGAGATGCCTCTCTGTTTAAGTGTGTGTCTGTAATAGACTAGTGTTCTGTCCAGGGTGTTTCCCTGACTCCCTGCCCAATGAGCTCTCAGATAGCACCCCTATGACCCAGTAGTAGGATAAGCAGCTTCAACAATAAATGAATATATCTAAATATCTCCCTGTGGTACAGGAATTAAGAATGAATTTACATTTTAAGATTGACGTACGTCTGTCAATAGTGTGTGTTTGTGTTTGTGTTTCAGTTACAGTCGTTCTTCACAGATAAGCTGGATCCTACAGCAGCTCTCCAGGCTTCTGAGCTCATGAAGAAGGTCATCAGTGAGGTTCTAACAGCTGCTGTTTTAACCACAGCTGACTCCAGGTCTCTGCCATGGTCTCTCTCATTTACACACACATCATGTCAGACATTTCAACACTAATATAGAGACTTAATGTTTTTTTTTTCCTCCTAGGTGTTCATTGTGTTTTCAGTTGATGACCTTTACGTTGCATTATAATGCTTCTGTGCATCCTGTAGTGGTTAAGGTACGACTGCGAACCTGTCTATTAATAAATGTCACATTAAGTGATTATTGTATCACTGTTTATATAGTAGCAGCTAATTGTACCTCTATATATTAATATATCATCTAATTGTAATGATAAACACTGATATATCGGCTAATTACAGTTATATAGCTTAATATATTGGCAAATTTTCAAAACATTTATAATAGTACCTAATTGTATTCATATACATCCATCAAATTCAAACGTAAATACTTAAAATAGTAAAATACTTGAGGCTTTTTATATCATTTATACATAAAGAAAGAAATTTAATTTAAAGCAGAAACATTTAATAAATGTACTATATTTGTACTATATTTACCTAAATTATTGTTAAACATGGCTGTGTAGTTCAGGCTAAGTAGTTCACTTGAAGCAAGCGAGATTGCTAACATGGCTAGTAATTACACAGTGTACTAACTAGCTTACTAGGATCACCTCATAATATCACATTTGTACAGCTGTGGTATAAGATTAGGAATGCTAACTAGCTATTTAACGCTCTGCTCTGTTTGAGTAACTAATTGAACTATTTTTCTACACTACTGTATTGTGTATAAAAACTAATGTTTATGCTAAAAATAATACAATAAAATGTGTCATGTTTTAGTCTAATGATTCAATTAGCAGTTAGCTGTACTGTGTTGCAAATGTTTCAGCCTTTACCTGTGGTGTCTATATTACTCATGTATAGTAAATATTTAGCATTTTGTGTAATTCATAAATAATATTTTTGCTAACCAGAGGTTTGATTTTGCTAACTAGATGATGAAGTTTAGACACACCTGACGTGGACAGTATCACTTCACATTGACAATGCAATCCCTTCTTCCATTGTATTTATAAGTGTACTCATGGTTTCTAATCTGTGTTTACATGGTAGAACGTGTAGCATGTTTATCTTACTCATGAACCTTTTTGAAACCTCACAACTGTTGCCATCAATGCTGAAGACTAGATGGCAGCAAAAGCTCACTTTCTTTCTCTACAGCTGTTTGACTCGTTTCCTACACTCTTCCTTTCAGGTCCAGACTGACTTGCACTTTGACGGTATAAAAGATCAAGACTTTAATGGACAAATCACCAAAGAGTACATATTAGAAGACATGCTGAAGCTCCTGTTCCCAAAGTGTGGCAGTGACGACGGATCTACCCAAAGTACTGAGGGTACAATGGAACTCAAGGTAGAATGTAGAACTGATAAGTAAAGTCTCGGTTTGATATTTAGTTAATTCTAAAGCATGGTGTTTAGTAACTATTATGAAACTAATAGATCTGTTATCAAACAATGACAAAAAAAAGAAAGGAGGGGACCCTCTATAAGGTTTATAGATAAGGTTTATGGCCCGATAAAATAAATTTTATTTTACACCTTGTGAAACATATTTCATGCATTTTAAACATATTAGTGCATTAGTGCATAACCCAATAAAACAGTATTAAAAAGTCTATTAAAAAACATCTGTAAACTAATATGTATGAAATTAGTGTTTAAGGCCCAGTTACTAGTTTTTAGGGCCTATGGACAGCTGTGGGCTTGTGGTTAAGGAACCAGTCCCTGGTTTAATCCTCTGTACTGACAGGACATGAGTAAAGCGCCCTTGAGCAAAAAACCTAAACCCTGAACTGATCCCTGGGTGCTGTGGATAAGGTTTCCCCCTGCTCTGGGCAAGTCTGGTCACTGCCCCCTCGAGTGTGTGTTCACTGGGGTTTCATGCCCAGATTTATTAAATAAATATTAAGAGAGATTAAAAATCCTCAATGTGTACAAGCACAGTTATCAGTGGTTTACTTACCTAAAAAAGCATAGCATTGCTATCATCTTACCTGGGTGATAGAGTGTTTAAAGTGATGCATGCGCTACAATTTTATCATATATATTTCAACATAGTATTTGACTTTATTAATTTTGATGAATATTTGCACTATAGACTATAGACTTATTTTGGAATAAGTGCTGCTCATAGAAGTACATAAGTAGTTTGGATGCGTGTGTTAATTTAATGCATTATGGGTGGTTTTTTTATTTTAGATAAATAATGTACTTTTCATTTGTTTTTGTACTTCTTTGTAAATTAATTTCTCTACAATTATATATTTAAATTATAGAGTTATAAGGGTGCACACACACAAAAAAATTAACCGCCAGAATCTGTAAAGATTACAGTACACATTTATTCTTCAATTGGGTGAATACATTTTACTAATTTTTTAACTTACTAAATAATCATTTTCATTAATAATTTTATATATGACTGTTTAAAATGTGTCACTTTTAAATTCTTATAAGTAAAAAAGCGCTGTACACGTGATGCCTTCACTTTTTACTGTTTACAGTACAGCAGGTGTGAGCAGACAAACAGTTTGTGCTTAACACCAGATAAAATGCAGTTCCTGATTCAGTTTCATCAGCAGCTCAAGAGATCTGGCAGCTTTCATCTTGTAAGTGGCCATCACTGGGTCTTACATCATATAACAGAGTTCCACATATTTATTCAGGTGCACCATAGTTCACTACATCAAATTTAGTATGTGTTCTGATAGTTTGTGTGTCTTACTAGAGTTTTACTATGCAGCTGTTGGTATTGATGTGTGTGTGTGTGTGTGTGTGTGTGTGTGTGTGTGTGTGTGTGTGTGCGCACATGCCATTGCAGCTTTACCCGAGGTCATCTCTTATCTCCGATCCACAGAATGATGTCTTTCAAAGATTCCTTACCACAGAGGATTCTGGGAGAGCATCAGGTCTCTCAGCCCTACTCCAACAACTCAGCTCGTCCTACACACAGAGGTAACACACACACACACACTAAATCTGATGGTTTTATTTCCTTCTTTCATGTTTTAATATTAACCCTTACATTACACCGCTTATACTTGCACTGGAGACTCCTTCCCAAAAGATTTAATTGAATAATTAAACGTCTCCTTGCATAAATCTGTGTATTTATTTTTTGGTAACAATGATGCATTTTACATATCAGCACGTTTTTGGTAGCCTTAGATGATCTGAAGTAAAAACAATGCAAGTTTTTGTGTAACTCGTTACTATAGAAACAATACCATATAAGAAGGAGCATAGTAATATAAACCTGTTATTTACCACGTGGACTACATTGTCAGGGCTGCTGTTACAGAAAAGGAATCAAAACTTCTTGACTAGACAGACTTGACAAGTCAGCAGTGCTGTTGAATGTGCAGTATGTGATGAGTGACAGATTTGACCACACAATAATTAAATATGTAAATAAGTATTAAGCTCAAACGCTGCTATTCAAGCAGACACTTTCACTGAGTGCATGAAAACAATATTCAGGAAGGTTCCCACTGCTGTAGCCATGCACATATAAACCGCTCTTTGAAGCAGATTCTACAGCGAGCTCCATATGTTTGTGTGAGAGAAAGGATAGATGTTGTTTGGGCCGTTAAACCGCTAAGTGTTGCTCTCAGATTCGTAGCAGGCAGGAAAAGCTTCATCCTGCCAGACCGGACCAAAGCGATTACAGTACTGGCTCTGCTTCTCCTCCCATAGGGCATGTTGTTAAGAGTGACTGATGGAGAGATTTTCCCATTTGTGTTAAGCGGTGGGATGAATTTGGGCTGGACAGAGTTACACATTACACAACAATTCAGTATCCCTGAGGAACTTCACGAAACTGTGAAACAAATCCTGAATGGGTTACGATCACATCTGGGCCTTTTCAGCCCAACAAATCTGAACGCAAGGTCCTTTTAGTGACCACTTCTGCGTGTGTGTGTGAGTGTGTGTTTAATAGTAAAACGTGACGGAAGCAATAAAACCACTAAATTTATTGTGACTGAAATATTTGCTTGTGCTTTTATGATCAGTTTTATGAGAATAATATGGAAAGTAATAGAGAGGCTCTATCGGCATTTTTCTCACAGCGGTGTTGATCCAGAAAGGCCTGAGAAGTGGGATTCACAGCCACCAGAATCGGGTAATTACTGCACGTTGTTACTGTTGCTGTGATTAACATTTATCAGTTACTGTTTCATGTAAACAACCGCTTTGCTCCGCAGGGAGGTGTGTGGAACCGCATCTCCGTCAGCTATATACTGATCCTCCTCTGGTTCTAACGCCACTCTTTAACCCCTGGGTGAAGGAATACCGAGCTGAGATACCGTTTGACGTGGTCACTATTCGGATCAGGCCAGAGCCTGTGAGTGTGAACTGTCACGTTCACCTGGATGAACATCGCGGCCCGAGGTATAACTGCAACCGTTTATTTACCCGTGCTTTTCATAGACACACAAATAGCCAACTAGGTCATATGAATAAAAAGTATAATGTTTTGTACTCTATAACAATTGTTGGCCAATTGTATAAGAGGAATAGAGCAATTCAAAAAGTGAAAAATAATCAACTGAAAGGTCATAGTGAATTGTTGATTAATTTGATAGTTAGATAAATAGAAGTGTTCCTGATGGAAATTGTAAATATATTCT
>JAOVVF010000014.1:11900655-11913381 GCA_028565595.1 Duopalatinus emarginatus | reverse complement strand
ATATATACGGTTAGGTCCATTAATATTTGGACAGAGCATTTTTCTAATTTTGGTTCTGTACATTCCCACAATGAATTTTGAACAAAACAATTCAGAGCAGTTGAAGTTCAGACTTTTAGCTTTAATTCAGTGGGTTGAACAAAATAATTGCATAAAAATGTGAGGAACTAAAGCATTTTTAAACACAATCCTTACATTTCATGGGCTCAAAAGTAATTGGAAACGTTAAATAATTATTTATAATTATTTCATTTCAACTACTTGGATAAAAACCCTTGACTGCCTGAAGTGTTGAACTCATGGACATCACCAGACGCTGTGTTTGCTTCTTTTTAAAGCTCTGCCAGACCTTTACTACAGCGATTTTCAGTTGCTGTTTGTTTGTGGGCCTTTCTGTCTAAAGTTTTGTCTTTAACAATGCATGCTCAATTGGGTTGAGATCAGATGACTGACTTCGCCATTCAAGAATATTCCACTTATTTGCTTTAATAAATTCCTGAGTTGCTTTGGCTTTATGTTTTGGGTCATTGTCCATCTTTATTATGAAATGCCAACCAATCAGTTTGGCTGGATTTGGGCACACAGTATGTCTCTGAATACCTTAGAATTCATCCAGCTACCTCTGTTCTGTGTCACATCATCAATAAACACTAGTGACCAAGTGCCACTGGCAGCCATGCATGCCCAAGCCATCACACTGCCTACTCTGTGTTTTACAGACAATGTGGTGTGCTTTGGATCATTAGCTGTATCACGCCTTCACCATACTTTTTTCTTTCCATCATTCTGGTAGAGGTTGATCTTGGTTTGATCCGTCCAAAGAATGTTCTTCCAGAACTGTGCTGGATGTTTTTTTTTAGCAAAGTCTACCAAGTTTACCAAAGTTTTTTAGCAATCTAGCCTTTAATTCTTGAAGCTTATGAGTGGCTTGCACAGTGCAGTTTCACTTTCATTGCAGTCTTCTCTTTATGGTAGATTTGGATATCGATACACCTGCCACCTGAGTGTTGTTCACTTGGTAGGCTGTTGTGAAGGGGTTTCTCTTCACCATGGACATTATTCTGTGATCATCCACCACTGTTGTCTTCCGTTGGTCATCCAAACTGTAGATTTTGGCGCTCCTAATATTACAGCAATTTGGTAGGTTGTTTTTTTCTGTTTTCGCAGCTTAAGGATGGATTGTTTCACCTGCATGGAGAGCTCCTTAAACCGCATGTTTTTTTTCACAACAAAATCTTTCTAATGCAAGTACCACACCTTGAATCAATTCCATGCCTTTTATCCCCTTAATTGAGAATGAAATAACGAAGAAATTGGCCACACCTTTCCATGGAATAGCCTTTGAGTCAACTGTCCAATTACTTTTGGTCCCTTTAAAAACAGGGTGGCACATGTTAAGGAGCTGAGACTCCTAGACCCTTCATCCAATTTTAATGTGGATACCCTCAAATTAAAGCTGAAAATAAGAAACTATAATATGTATAACTTATAATATATATAACTTGAATATGTTTCAGTAAACAGGTAAAACAAAAACAACAAAATTTGTGTCAGTGTCCAAATATATATGGACCTAACCGTATATAGCCAGTCTGTCATTTTCTTATCTGTTTTGCCATTAGGGTTACAATTTGTCTAGAGCTGACCTGGATTTGTTGGGGACAAGGCAGGAATACCCCTGGACAAATCGCAAGTCCACTGCAGGGTACCACACACCCATTCACTCACATACTCACACTTAGGGCAGACAGACACTTCCACCTTGAAGCAGACTTTAACCCAGTGTAATGCGCATTGTCTCCATCTACTGGACTTGAGTACATGCTGGGGAAGGGTTGGTGTCATCTGCGTTTTTACACAGTTCTAGGTTACTTCTGATTTGCTAAGATGTTTAATAATGCAAAATGCAAATGCACAGTTTATATATTTACACTGCAGATAAAAAAGTTTTAACATATTCTGTAATTATGCAGACAAGACAGTGGTATAGAATAGGATTTAAGGAATAGGTGTACTGTTTTCAATTGTTTCATATCAATACTGAAGACATTAATACTATATATCATTCAATTTTAAATATTAAATATAAATATATATATAATTAATTAATATTAAATATATATAATTCAATTTTAAATATTAAATATTAATATTTATAATTAATTAATATTAAATATATATCATTCAATCAATTTTAAATATTAAATATAAATATATATCATTATTAAATATTAAATATATGTCATTCAATTTTAAGTTTTTCATTGGTGAGGATTTGCACACTGTAGATGTTTGAGAAAACACTCTTTTAAGTAAACAATTGAATACACATTTTAATACATGAACTTTACTGTTTACATTTGACTTAGAAGTTTTTCAAGGTTATTCATTATTATTGTGATGGGCTGTCTGTGTGGAGTTTTGCATGCATTTAATATGTCTGTATATATGTCTGTAGCTTCTCTAATTTCTTACATTTCATACTTATCACTGCTCATATCTGACATTTAAATGTTTTATAGTAGGATAATCAAACATGGACTGGAAATGTTTTATGATTTAAGAATATGGTAGTCATTTCAGTGAAATATACTTAAATGTATACATTTGCCTCTTGATAAATAGAAAGAAAAGAAAGAAAGTGAACTATTTGCCTACTGGGCTTGCACACAGAGGAATGTGACCTCAGCATTTAACCCATCTGTGCAGTGAAACACACACAAACCAGTAAACACTAGGGGGCAGTGTACACACTAGCCCAGAGCTGGGGACGGCAGCGCAAAACCACAGCACCCGGGTAGCAGGTCAAGGGCACCTCAGTTTTGTCTTGCCCTGTGCAGGGATCGAAGCCGTGACCTTCCAATCATGAGACTGCTTCCCTAACCACTAAGCCATGGCTGCCTAAATAATGGTTCCAACAACATTGATTTAGTAATGTTTTATTAAAATTGTTATATGATTATACAGTACAGTATTTTTCAGTTACAGTACAAGTTACAATAGTACATGATTTTGTACCAGTTTATATATATTTTTGGGATTTTATGGGCTTTTATTGACAATTAGACTAGTTATTGGGGGGTTGGTGCAGGAAATTGGGCTGATTTTGTCTAACTGATCTGGCAGCCTCATAACTGTGTGGTGGGTCATAATCTTCTTCAAGTTAGTTAGTCGGTCAATGCAGGTTCAGGCTGAATGGTGTTGGAATTCAGCCTTTTGGATCCAGTCTCTACTATATTCACTTCTCTGGCATCGCTTGACACAGGACACGTAGGATTGTAGAAGCCACATGATATAACCTCCAAGGCCATGTCCCTGTACTGGATGGGAAGATTGTAAATTGTCTTTGATGGATCATCTAGTACACTCTGAAGACTAAGAAACTATGAAACATAATTACCTTAATTTGGTTTTGTGTCAAACTCACCATTCACTTACTTTTACATTCACGTCTCTTACCTTTTTTTTGGCTTTGAAGAAAATGATTGGGTTGTACGCTGGACTGTTTTTAGCCAAATGGGAAGGCATGGAGGCAAGAAGTGGGGGTACATGGATATCTGGCACCAGGATCACAAGCATTGAAACAGTAGCGTAGGGCAGCCAACATAACAAGTAGGAACCAATAATGGCAGCCACCATGCACATAGCATGCCTGTCCTCTTTTTGCCGTGACTTGCCTCCCTGACTCTCCACACTCTGGTTCAGCTATACATATGTACACATAAGGAGATTAATATACGTTTATACTGAAAAAAAACATACTGCTTTTTCCTCCTATTTCTTGTTCTCATTTATTTCTTTTCTTACCCTTTTACTGTAGGTCAGTATGTGGTAGTAGCAGTAGATGATCAGCCAGGTGGGAAGAAAGAAGCAGAAGAGCCAATACGGGATCAGAAAGCTGTAGCTGACCCAAGTGCGTTCTTCCCAGGCCAGAGAGCATGAGGTCTGGACTCCTTCAGCACCATAGGATCCCCAGCCTAGTAGGGGTGCTGTGGCCCAGAACAGACAGTAGAGCCAGACTAGGAGTAGACCCTTAGCATTGCGTTGCAGCGTTATCTTGAATGCACCCATGGACTTGCATAATATGTGGTAACGCTCGTAAGCCATCAGAGTCAGTGTACACAGGGAGACTAGGCCTAAGGAAATTGGAGGAAATGAGAATTGCTAGAGAAGATTTGGTAATGCTTCTCAGTACAGGAAATGCTTTACTTTGAAATAATTTCTGGCGTTTGGTTATCCTGCTTAGTCATAGTTGAAGAGAAATCAAGACTTATCTAAGCTATAGTTGGTGCAAGGCAAGAACACAACCTGGATGAGATACAGGGCATTGCAGGGCACCTCTCTCTCTCTCTCTCTCTCTCTCTCTCTCTTATTCATTCATACCTAGGGCAAATTTAGAGTACCCCCTTTTTAGAGGTTGAAGGAAACCTAAATCCCCAATGAAACCCAATCATTGATGAGGAAAGATGGCAAACCTTGCAAACTTTACACAGAAAGAAACTGGAGGTTAGGATTAAACCTTGAGCTTCAAACTGATTGAACATTCATAGTTTCATTTATGTAGTAAAAATCGATAGATAGATTTAACTTCATTGACATTGGTCAGTTTAACTACAAGAAAGAAAGATCCCATTAACAATTTGCTAGGCTGTCTGTGTGGAGTTTTGCATGCTCTTTCTAAGTCTGTATAGTTTACATTCAGATTCTCCAGTTTTTCCAACTGTCTAAAACATGTATGTAGGTGGATTAGGTACAATAAAATTCCCCCCTGTGCATCGCAGGTCATAATTTTCCCCCTGTCCACTCATTTCCAATTAATTCCCAGATCCATTGTGACACTTATTGGTCTTACCAGGTTTAATCCAATGTCATTAACACCCCCTGATGTCCAAGCCAGTAAAATGATATACTATAATTAAAACACTGTTGCTATTTTGCTCACCTGATACATCATCATCATGTTTATTGTAAGAGGAAATGGCCTTTATTTGTGACACATCACAGCCCAGTAAAACTCTTTTCTTTGCATATATCAGCTTGTTAGGAAGTAGGGGTTAGAATGCAGGGTCAGCCATGGTACAGCCCCACCGGAGCAGAGAAGGTTATTGCTATGCATTACCTTTCAGATCAGTAACCTAGAGCTTTAACCAATAGAATACTCTACATGCAGCAACTCACCGAAGTAATTGACAGCGAATCCCTGGAAGACACAAAGTTCTCTCCCCATGAAGAACTGCCCATAGTAGTTGGTCACGGTGCTAACAGCTGATCCACAGAGGGTCATAAGCAAGTCAGAGATGGCCAGACCCAGAATGAGGACATTTGTTGGAAGAAAGAGCTGTTGTTTCCGTAACATAACCACAATAACCAGAGAGTTACAGAAGACAGAGAGAAGAGTAACAGTCAGCATCCAAAATGACAGAAGCCTGTATCCTAATAGTGACAGTACAGGAGCATCTACTGGTGCAACTTCTGTGACTTCCTCTGCTCTTTGTTCCATGCTCGTGGGACCAGTGTTCTCTGTTTGCTCTCTAAGATAAAATTTAAAGACATACAAATTAACATGTTCAAAAAAGGAAGATCAGGGAACCAACCAAAGATGAGCCTTAATCTAATCCTATGATTAACCAAGACCCAAATCCAGATTAAAATGGTGAAATTAGATCCATTTGTAAAATTGTTTTTTAATAAGATCAAGCATGATAATGCCAACAAGATTTTGTAATTCTGTTTATTTCATGGTAACAGATCATTATAGCTACAAGTGTAATGAAAAATAAAGTGGAAAGGTAGAGCAGAAATCAGATGCAATGTAAACTGAGTCTCTTGAAATTCAGGAGCTCCAAACAGCTCCACAACATCAAATGACTCACTTATTATTCGTGTAGTTACAGAGGCTCAGGTTGTCTGGCCAATCAATTGGTCCGAAAGTCTGTAAAGTTCTGAAGTCTGAACTATTTTACTGATGGAGCAATGACTTCAGAAGGTTGGAACTTGGAAGTTCAGTGTTCATATTTCAGTTGTTCTTTTAACTTTGATCACTATGACATTGAGTATATGTACTTTTATTTTGTAGCTACTGTAACGTTAAACTAGAACAAATATTTCTATATGTAACGGCTTGCAGCTATTTCTAAATATGACCTTGCACAGAAGCTTCTGTGGATTGCAGCTGTAGATGCATGAGCATGTTCATTAACCAGGACAATACCATAATTACTCCATATCATTGCCCATTTATTCTATTTGGTTCATTCAGATATAATAACAAGAATGTCATCAGGTTCATTAGTTGACTCCTCAGTGTCCTTAAAGAGGTTTGATATCAGGAAAGCCCCTAACCTTTCATGTCTTTCGTGCAGTGAGGATAACAATGAAGGGCTCAAAGGCCAGGCTTGTCATGGTACACATTTTAAAGGAAACAGGACACAGTCAATGCATTAGAGACACTGAAGTTTACTGAACAGTAAGCCCAGGAAAATGCATTCACAACTTCAAATGTGACAATAAATGTGTCACTTATTAATAAATCAAAATTGTTTTTCTTATGTTGGCCGATTGCTCTGGTAGAAGATGAAACCGACACTTCAGAACTGTTATTCATTGCTGTTACTGAAAAATAATCTGCTTTGTAGTAGTAAAGGTTAATCTGCATCACAGCACTCTGTCATTAATTTAATTATTATTCCTTATAGAAGCACATCCAGGTGTTTTATTTCTTGCTTAATTATTATGATTGTTTTATATGTATATATGACTGTATATATGTATAGATTTAACCTGTGTTGAACAGTGTTTAAAGGTGTAGTGATGATTAAATCTCACTTCAGCAATCTGCTGTCAACACAACAGCTGTCATGAACTAATATCAGCCAGACAACAGCACTGTTACAAATGTGCATTCATGACATGCTTACACAGCCTAAAATGCCGCATCTCATACAAATGTGCGGAGCGAGGAAAGTTCTGACACAGCAGAATGTACAGGAAGTGTGTGTGAAGCAAAACTTCAGGCTGTTACTCTGCTTATTTATGACTGAGGACATCCTGTAATTCTGCTGCCTGGAGGTGAAACCATTGAGTACCTACCCCGTACACACTGACACATACATACAAACACAAATACAGTTGTAGTTTTTAAATTGTTTATTTATTTATTTGTTAGGAAAGCTGGTCTTGTTGAGACTGAAGGTCAAATTAGGACTGGGATACTATGGGATGCAGCTAATGAGTCATATTAGAGGTTTTACTTTTACTTTTATGCAGAAATGACTGAAACATTAGAAACCAGGGCCATTAACATTAGCAACACATTACTTTAGTAACTGCCTGGTCAGGACCATGGTGGTTTACATTAGGCAACTAGTTCAGTTCTAGTTATATTTTAATAAACAATTACATTTGCTCAAATTTTGCAGGCAGGTACTAATACCCAACTAGGTACCCAAATAATAGATAAAGATGATGAAGATGAAAGTGAACTATTTGCCTACTGTGTTTGCACACAGAGGAATGTGACCTCCGCATTTAACCCATCCGTGCAGTGAAACACACACACACACCAGTGAACACACTTGCCCGGAGCGGAGGGCAGCCACAAACCACGGCGCCCAAGGTGCAATTGGGGGAGTTAGGTGCCTTGCTCAACGGCACCTCAGTCGTGTCTTGCCCTGGGTGGGGATCGAACCCAGGACCTTCCGGTCACAAAGCATATAGTTGAGGCCAAATTCTGAAGTCCAGTCATGTAGCAGATATGTGGGCATCTAGGGGGAGTTTCATTATTAATAATAACAAAAAATAAATAAAAATGAAGGGTTTTTTTTAATTCTGGTTTGGCCACACCCATGTTTAAATCTGAATACAAATATTTTTTGTGCACTTAACAGATACGTCATTTTTATTACACCGCAAATGTCCCCAGACTTACTGTGAATAAAACCAACCTCACTTTTATAATAACATCTTAACCTATTAATTTTACTGTAGTCATTAAATAATCCAGTCTAGTGATTAATAAATATGACTGAGATCAGTGTAATAAATGTCATGATTTCTTCTAACATGATGTCCTTTACCTACAGTGCTTTAAAGATCATAGGTTGCTGACGGTGCATGTTTGCTGAAGGAAAGTTCTGGGAGGAAGGTTTTGGTCCCTGATTTCTGGACAGTTATGGCACAGGAAAGAGAGGAGGAGAGGAAGGGAAGTTAAAAAGGCAGAGTTTCATCCCGAGCAGTCACAGACTGGAGAGGAACCTCAGAAAGTGCACGTGTGTGTGTGTGTGTAAAAGATAAAGTCATGGAGTTCAGGACGAACTCTGTGTGTGAAAGTGGAATGCTCCTCCTCTTGATCCTTGTAGGAACAGAGATACAGTCGACTGCAGCACAGGTGAGACACACACACACACACACACACACACAGTAAGTTTAGTGAGTTCTGGAGATGACTGGCACATTACACCACTGCCAGTTATTTAGATACTTTATTTATTTATTTAGAACACATTTTATAAGCTTTACATTACATTAGAAACATTATTTAAGAACAGGAGAAGAATCCTAGCTTTCGGACATGACTGATGCTCCATTGGGGATCTCTCATCAGTGCACAATGAGTTCATCAGATATAGCTGTTCCTGTTTGTGTGTCGTTTTCCTGAGACAGAAATCATATTGTTCTCGAACAGTTCTGAAACTAAACACTTTTTTTCCCATGTCTCTTCTTGAATTGGCTCTTCTGTAAATTCACTGAGACTCATAAGCCCAACCTGTAGTCTGGGTAGTATAGATACAAATATAAAAATCAAACGAGTAACCCAGATATGAGTGCTAACACTTTTCTAGTGATGTGCTGATGAATCGTTTTTTCCTCTTCTAATTAAGATAAAAACGCTTTTTACAGTCAGTATACTATAACAATTCAAGAACTAAAGTGAGAGATGCACACACTGGTTAATGTAATAGGACCACCATTATTCACTATCCAGTTCTGATTGTAGTCTCAGATTCCTGTTTTTGTTTGACAGACGTGAAACTCACAGTCTTCTGCTGTTGTAAATCATCCACATCAAGCTTTGAATTGTTGTGTGTTCTGGGATTTTTTTTGGCTCGCCACAGATTTGTTAATTTGGCTTACCTTATCCACTGTGCAACTGTGCCATGCTCATTTTTCTATACCTATATGTGTTGCACCACCACTGCACTGCTGCTGTATGTGATTGGCTGACTGGATGATTACATCAACGAGCAAAATATACGAACGTCATGGCGATGCAAAAATGCTGCTGTTTCAGGTTTTACTGTAGGAATTTTTTTAAATATATTTTCTGTGTTGCTGACTTTAAGCTGTTTATGAACCTATTGTCTATTGGCTTTCTTTTCTTCTGTCCTTCACTACTGTTATTTCAGTGCAATTAAAAAGTAGCCTGACAATGTTATGTTATACTGTACAATGTATTGGAATAATGACAGTAATGTTCAACTGAATTGAACTGAATATAATAATCTGGACCTGGGATGGATTGTTTCTGTGCTTGACTTCTTATTTAATCTCACTAATCAGATTCAACAGTAGGTAGCAGATGGTGGCACTGATACATAATGAATTAAAGTATGACAGCAGATTCATAAAAGATATTTAAATATAATTATAAAAGGTGTATTATTAAAAGCTGACCTAATTTGAAGCCAGGCGTGAAATGGGATTAGATGAGGATCAGATGGGGAAGCTACTAATTTGAGAACAGTGCTGCAGTAAAGTAGTATATAAAGTATATAAAACATATATACTTCATATAAAGTATATATGAAGTATATAAAATTACAGTTAATTGTCTTGACCATATCGAATATTATTATCATACTCAGGGGTTATTCTTTAATCTAGTGTGGCCGATTAATATACTGAGACAAGTCTATAGCCTGGAACTGTATAACTTGAACTTAATATGCAGTGCAATATGTATCGTGTGGCCTCTAGTTTATTATTAAGTCCTAGATAATGTTACACATCCAAGATTTAAGCCTTGTATCGTCACATGTCATCGCATGTCATCTTCATGCTTAGAATCCTGATTGTTCTTTAAAAAAGAATCAGTGTGTCATCTCAGGGGCTATTGGAATGATCACTACTGTACTGTGTACTCAGTAACTTTGCGCATGATCTATTGTCTGTTTGTGTGTGTTTAATAGAACCGCTGTGACAAGAACACACAAGTGATGACAAAGTCAGATTGCCATTTGTGCTCTGTAAGTCAAGATATGAACTGTCCAGAGGGCTATAACAAGAAGACGTCTGGCAAGGGGCAGCAGGACTGCAGGTGTGTGTGTGTGTGTGTGCATGCATGTGTGTGCGTCTACGCATGTTGGGTTTTATGATTTGACAGGAAAACTTATGTCCTGATTATGATGGAAAACAAAAAAAAATTGATGGCTTTGTATTGAAGTTGTGCTCTTTTTGTATAAATCGATAAAGCAATCAACCTATAACCTTTGTGGATCGGTAAAAAGGACGATTAGGGTTAAATTTGGGCTTAGATGTAAAATATTCAGTACTGCGCAAAAGTCTTAAGCATATGCAAAAAGTAATGTAAAGATGACTTCAGAAATAATGCAATAAAGTCTTGAAATGTGCAGTAAAATGTAAAGAGTCAGAAGTAAGTGTGACGACACTTTTATATGAGAAGACCTTTAGTTTTACTTCAGTTTTACTGAGTAAAACTCAGGAGCCTTTATTATGTTTTTCTTGAAGATGATCTCTGATAGGTTGTTATGTCTTGTATATAATTCTATATACTATAAAAATATAAAGAATTCTATAAACTTAAATATACAACATGTATTTAACTGTTTAGGGGACAAAATGTGCTGGGATTTTTTTTCTCTTTGTTTTAACTGAGGCCAAGTTTAGGTTTAGTCCTAGCATTAATTAATTAATTAATTACCTGTATAAATAATTATGTCTAAGATCCTCACAAGAATCACAAGACAAACTACATGTGTGTGTGCTCGTGTGTGTGCATGTGTGTGTGCCTGTGTGTGCGCGTGTATGTGTGTGTGTGTGTGTGTGTGTGTGTGTGAAAGAAAGAGGGAGAGAGATTTTTTAACTTTTGGTTCATGTTTTTAGATATGGGTCCCCATAAGGCAATTTTTGTCAATACAAATGAATGAATGAATGAGTTGTACATTGAGGTTTGTGTTTTTAATGATTTATAGGAAAAGCATTAATTAATGCATTCATAATAATGTCCTCACAAGGATGGTTAAAAGACAATCATGTAAAACCAGTTTTATTGTTTTATACTTTATTTTCTTCCAAATGTTTAAGATTTAAAATTAATATTATTAAATATCACTTTAGCTGTTGTATTCACAATGTTTTTTCTTTTCATTTATACTTCCAGGTATCATATAAAAACCTCCTCCACATTTGCTCTCTCATTCCGCGGCTGCTCACACGAATGTTTTAAAGACGTGGTGGAAGCACAGTGCTGTTCAGGGTACTGGGGCTACAACTGTCTCGGTACGTTTCACTTTTTTTTTTGTCCCCCTAAATGTGCATGCAGATTTATTTATTCATGGTGTTTTTGTATTAGTATAAAGTCTACTAATAATATCTACTGCAATGCAATTTTTTAGCTTTCCGCTCATGAGGATGTGTTCGGCTTCTCTTAAAAAAAAAAGCCTTTCCTCTGTCTTGTTATCTGTGCTGATTTGGATGGCATTTCCTTCTTTTTCTCCGCTGTGGACAGTGGGGGACACTAAGGGAATATTTTGACAGGAAGTGCAGGATAGCTAACAGAGTCAATGGCACACACAAAAAGGAAGAGTGTATTCCATTTAGGCTTAGGGAAAGAAGATAGTTTGTCGAATGTAGAAAAAAAAGTTATATTTAGCATTTCAGGAACTGTGCAGTGCGTGTGTGTGTGTGTGTGTGTGTGAGAGAGAGAGAGAGAGAGAGAGAGAGAGCAAGAGAGAAAGATTTGGTGTAAGTTTTGGTGTAAATCTACCTCGGTACACACAACACACACACACACACACACACACACACACACACACACACATGTTCATATGCTTTGTAAGGTTTTCTGAAAGCAGGAAAAATCAGACACTTCCTGTTCTAGTAAGCTCTCAGACATACTGAGCGTCCTGACTGCTGGAAAGAAAATTGCTGACAAACTCAATGTAAAAGTCTTGTTTCCAACACTTCCTGTCAGTATGGTAAGGTCACAATGTCATGCTGCTTTTTCTCAGTTCTTGCTGGATTAAATGTTGTAACTCTTGTTGTAAATGTTCTGAAGCTTCCCGAAGCTTTCCAGGAAAATATTAAGCACAGTGTGATTCTGTGAAATCTTGATTCTTGAAACCATTGTGTCCTTCATACAAAAATCACATACATGTATGTGACTATATATGTGACACATATATATATATATATATGTGTCTTTTCCATGAAATTTCTTTTCATGTGGGAATATGCAAAAACAAATCTGCAAATCTGTGTGACATACATGTCAATTTAAATGTAGTGGGGTTTTTTTAATGACAATTTGATTCAGCATTCTTTTATTTGTGATCCTTAGATTTAGAATTCTTCAATTCAAGATTGATTCTGAATTCTTCGATTTATGATTCTTTCATTCAGAATTTTAAGACTTTCTCTCTCTCTCTCTCTCTCTCTCTCTCTCTCTCTCTCTCTCTCTCTCTCTGTGTGTGTGTGTGTGTGTGTGTG
>JAOVVF010000014.1:11855030-11871125 GCA_028565595.1 Duopalatinus emarginatus | reverse complement strand
TAAAATAAATGTCTACAACAACATTTATACTAAACACCATATAGGGTGCCTAAGACTTTTGCACAGTACTGTATATCACTAAATATATTACAGCACTGGACAACATGCTTTAAAATAAGTTAATATTATAGACCAATTTATTCTCTTCACTACAAACAAAACTTTGATAGTGTTCGATTGTTTGAGGTGTGACACAGTCCAAGCCATAGACGTCTAAGCTAATGTGCTTGTTGTTAGCGTCAGAGAGGAAATGTTAGTTTGCTCGGTAGAATAAACACATGGGTGCGGTGGGCCTGTCTTCCTGAGAACTCGCCGAGGACAAAAATAAGCATTAGCAGGCCATGTCAGGCCAAAACCTTTAAAGTATCTAAATTTAACTATGCACATTTTACATAAGAAAGATTCTGTAGTTGTTGTTTTTGGTTTGAAGCTTCAGAGTATCTTTAGATAAACGAAAGCTTGATATCGATCAGCAAAGTGCGATTACTAAAGTAGTAAAACAGCTGTAATTGAGGTATTTAAGATCTAGTTTAATGCTTTAATTAGAGATTGTGTGTCTACACGATGTGACCCGGTACAGGAAATGGGTGTTGGTTTATTAACAGTAGTCTACAACTTTGCAATGTCCACACAGATTTTATCTACTATTACCCTGTAAACAGTGATTTAGTGCACTTTAGTAAGACTGATTTAGCTTCACAATAAAAGATCAGTGACTGACACTGAGCTGTAGAAGTACAAGGGTGTCAAACTAAATATCCAAGGCATCTAGAACATGCAGTACATTTGAGCTTAAATACACTGTGCATGACAGCATTTATTTAACCATAATCTTATTTCAAAATGCAAAAAAATGTTTTATAATGCTTTTAATTATTGGCACCTCATGTACAGGTCAACAAATGGTTGACAACTGGGGAAATGTTCATTACTGAAGCTACACCTTTTCCTTAGTTAATTTTCTACAAACCTCCCACTTACTCTTTCCTCACACCCACTACCTATTTATTTCCTTGCAGTATTAAAATAAAATCTGAAACCAATGACTACATATAACTGTATATATTGCCTACAATATATTCCCTCTCTTGTGATCTACTTTAGAGGTGCACATCTCTGGCCCAGTACAGTACAGTGGTTTCGTCAGATCAATGTCAAAACTAGGGGGCATAAAAACACAAGGTGAAAAATATAAACCTGCAAGTTTTAACAGTTCACACGCATAAATATTCCTCCCACGAGCGTAAAAGTGAAACTCGTGAGCACAGAAAGAAGTCCTGCGCGCATATTTAGCATTATATCACGCTCAAAATGCCTTTTTCTGCATTCTCGAATGTTTTTTTTCTTCTCGATTCAGCAGTTGTCCTCATGCGCCAAATGAATTATCCTCTACTGCTTTTTTCGCTCGGGGGAATTTTTGGGGCTCGAGTATTGGATGGGGTGGTTTTGACAGTTTGGGGGCGGGCACATGGCCGTTTCTCTCAGTGAATGCTATTGGCTGATGGCTCCTGGTGTTGTGGCTGACCGTACAGTATGAACAGCTCTTCTCCGGAAGACAAACATGGCGGACGACGCTTAAGTTGGTTACTTACTCTATAAAAAAGATTCATCTATATTCAAGTTTTAAATTATTTGCTGAAGGAACAAGGTGTAGTTGCATAATGCTGTTAACCATCCAAGCACTCCTGAATCATGAGCTGCAAATGATTCACACCCTAGTTTAAACTAGGATTTATGAGGACGTATCTTTGTATGTAGTTTTAGTTTGTTCGCACATGAAAATTGCCTCGAATGATCTATAGTAGCATCAGTAGTTTTGACAAAGAGACTCATGACAAGTATTTAAGTAAATGATTGCCTTGGTCATTTTCCACAATGGTCTTGTCTGGTCTGGTCTGGGTAAGTCTAATGCAGACTTCTTGAGAAAGTGTGACGTGTAAGATCTTTCTACAGATGCTTGTACAAAGACCAAGCAGCCTATTTGCATGTGTATTGAACTGAATTGCACGGTATGCGTGTTGAGGCTTTAACTGTTTCTCTAAGGCGCTATTTGGGTGAATGTGCCGTCACTGACAATGAGCAAAGCAGTGAACGGTAAAAGATTCGGATCTCGCCGCGTATTCTGCAGTCTTCGCAATGCCCTGATCTGGCATTCAGCTTTTAGAATTCCTTCCCTATTAGCTCGATCAAGGGGCTCTGAAGGACCTTGTTTCTCTCACTGCTAACTGGAGGCCCTGAATGCTGGGAGTATTTCAGGAATGTGAACGTACACGTGCATGAGGATTTCTGCTGCTTTTCAGACTTCAGTTCATCTTCACTGATGTTGTGCCAAGTATCGGAGGCACATATTTGCAGTGGGGTCCTCCCTCTGACGATTCATTAGGCTGTTTCACCCTTTACACCCAAATTTTTTCCCCAGCAGGTCGCAGTGCCATGCATTCTTGATGGTGATGTAAACCTCCCTGGACAATGACAGATGAGCGCAGAGGGAACATAGGAAGCAAATTCTTGAGCTAGAATGTAATGCCCATTAAGCTAATCTTTTCTTTTGTGCATCGTTGTGTCATTCCTTTAATGCCTCCTTACTAACACTTTCATGTATCACTTTTACATGTAAAGATTGGAGAATTCAGAGTTAGGAGATTCCTGAGTTTGAAGACAGGCTCCGATTATAAGATAGATCTGTATCATCTGTGCAGGAGCATGTGAGCTTGTCCAGGGATGAAGTATGGAGAGGGTGAGTTGTAGGAGTTGACAGGACACAGAACACTATGTACCTTCTTATCAGACGCCTGGTACCAAGTGGAGCCGATGCCTGGGGGGAGGAACCCTGTGTGTGTGTGTATGTGTGTGTGTGCGCAAGTGCTTAAGTACCATGCAGGTATTTGATGAAAGATGTTTCTGAAGAGTTTCTCTTTTTAACTGTCTCTAGCAGTTCCACATGCTTTAAACCTTGTAAGTGAGTCATGCTACAGGCCATGTCATACAATATTCGCTCTAAAAAAGTCACTGTAGATGATAAAGTAAACCAGCCAGACAGAATGCACTTCATGATCGATGGTCCGAGGCTCACTTTAATCTGAAAATCCAAAATCTGTGGATTTGGAGATTGAGTGGAATATCCAGACATCCTTAAACCCAGAAGGTCTCCAACATACCAAGCATGCATCATATGTGGTGGTTAATAGGAAGCTCTCTGTTTACCAGTTAATTTACGCCCATGTTCTTTTCTACGGTACCCAAGTGTACATGTGGTAGAAATGCGGTTCTTTCTCAGAGCCTGCTGGGAGGTTAAAGTGGAGCGATGATATCAGACAGTGGGCTTGGAAACATCTGGGAATCCCCTTGGCAGAAGGTTGAGGGTATAAACTGAAGTGCCAGTAAAACTGGTACAGAATGTAAACCACCCAGTACAGATTAGTGGTGGCTCCATAATAATATGAAGTTTGTTTAACTGGTGTTCCATTGGACCTCTGGTTTGTCTACAAACAGGTGAACACTATGTGCACCGACGAGATACACACATTTATGCTCTGCATTCATTTTGATGTGTTTGGCCTCTTCCTACCTAAGTCACAAATCTCATTTGTTATCAAACAGATCTGGGATGCCATGCAATGCGCTGTGGAATTTAGAAGTTCTGCACGTCGGAATAGAACTGAATTGTGGGCCTTTCTGCAGGAAGTATAATGTTCACTATGAAAGGTCTACAGAATCTTTCCACAACATTCAGTGTGTTTTGCAATAGTTATCACAGTCTATTTATTTGAAATGAACTTAAAACAGGGTGTGATACTATTTGAATAAAAGGAAAATAAATGTTTAGTGTTCCAACACTCTGAAACTTAAAAGCCAATAATTTACTATTACTGTGACGGTTCATGTGGTAACAATAATTTGGCACAGTCAGTCCTGCTTTTTTTTTTGCATTCACAACAATAGAACATTCCACGAAGCAGCTCCAGCCCACATGGACAGGCTTAACGATGACCTTTGACTTACCGGCTTTCTTTAGACTGGATATCTGTCTTTTTTCCTGATTGCTCAGTGCCATATGGATTTTACTGTAAAGCTCCCTGCTGTGACAGATACAGCAAAGACAGGAGATCCACACCAGTCCTCCACTCATCATACTGCAGATGTCTTGAAAGGAATGACCATCACAGGACTTCACCCTGAAATGACTAAACAAATGGATGGAGCTTGATGAATGATATAGGACAGAGTATACGACACGTCACATCGTACTCATAGCATGTAGTCTTCCGGTTAGTGTGTTCTTATATAAACAGTGGGAAACTGTGTGGGGATAAGGATGGTTAAGAAACAAAGGAAAAGCCTTTTTTGGAGAGGTGGAGGACTTTTAGACAACGGTTCTGACATCATGGTCTGATTTTGCACATGTGGGAGTGACACAGGAAGCAGGCAGCAGGAGCTTCCCCAGGAACAGGAGCAGGGCGATTCCAGCCTTTCTATAGGAGGAAATGGCATGCATAGGCGTTGGTCTAGCAGAGGCCATTTCCAGTCTGCCACCCCCAAATAACTCACACAGTCCCAGCACAGGAACTGCGTATCACATTATATATATAAGTTGTAGCATATATATATCACCAATAAATCAGTGAGGTTGCCTCGGTCTGCTTCAGAGCACTTAAGAGAGTTTAGAAATGTGGTAAACTTTGGGTGTAACCCAAAGTGAAATGGCTGATGGAGATAACAACGTCCTGTCGCATACAGAGAGACTGCTTTCAGGATTTTGCCCTAACGTTTACCTACTAGTTAGATAAGGTGCAACACACACTCAATATATATACAGAACATATCTGCAAAAAACACAATGAGGTGTACTGGAAAATACAGGACAATAATCAAAAAGGTTTTTTTTTTTCCTATAGTGGGTCACATCACATCAGCTTGATGTGCCGAAGTGTTTACAGCACCAAGCTGACAACACTATTTTGTTAATTAAAAAACAAGACATTTTATAAGTTTACTGTGTAGCTATACTTAATGTGGAATATCAACAAAGTAAGTCAGTTCCCATTATCATGTAAATTATGGTAGCTTTAAACTGCCATAAACATCCCGATTAAGTCATGACATATAGATAGATAGATAGATAGATAGATAGATAGATAGATAGATAGATAGATAGATAGAGACAGACAGAGATAATTTGGTGTCTCTAGATGTGTGGTGGTGGCATATTGTCCTGTTGGAAGAGGCCAATACTATCAGAATGAATGCAGGACATGAATGGGTGTAACTCATTATAAAGGAGACGCACATAGTGTTTGTAGATGTTCCAGGGGTCCCATAAAGAAAAAATAAAAAAATAAAAATAATAATAATAATAATAATAATAATTACAACAACAACAATAATATTTTTTTAAACAGCACAAAAAGAAATGTGTGTATAATTGGTGGATTATTTTTTGTTGTAACAATGCTTCTTGGCAATAAGTCTTATACCGCTGGAAAGCCTGTTAATTTCACTTTTAAATGGTGCCACAATTGTAAGGAACATGCATTTGTGGGATGGAGGAGCAGAGCTGAGTATTTGGATTTGCGCCCATGACAAATTTGCCACATCTTCTCTGCCATTGCCAAACAGCTTATTCTGCCATTGACTCGTTTGGTGTTTGGTCGACTGGATGATTGAAGTTTGAAGAAACAAAACATATTAGCAATTTAACAATTTATTCATTTAACAACCAGGAGCCTCAGTAGAGTGTGGAAGAACCACACACAACCACCACAGCCTGGCACCTCCTCCTCATGCTGGTCACCAGCCTGCTCACACACTGCTGCGGGATTGCATCCCATTCTTTAACCAGCATTTGTCGCAAGTCAGCCAACATGGTTGTGTTGGTCAATCTGGCAAAAACAGCACGCCCAAGCTGATCCCACAAGTGTTCAAAGAGGTTGAGGACAGGACTGCTGGCAGGCTATTCCATCCTCTCCACTCCGAAATTCTGGAGGTAGTCTCTGATAAAACCTGCTTTGGGGGGTTGAATGGTGTCAATTTGAAGGATAGTGCTCAGCCCCAGGCTGTGGAGATATGTGATTGCCACTGACTGCAGAATTTCATCACAGGTGTGGGCACCTGATTGGCAGCACCTGGGGGTATCAGAAGCTCAAAACAAGTGTCAATAGCAACAGCAAAATAAGCTGTTTGGCAATGGCAGAGAAGAATTGGCAATTTTTTAATGGGCACAACCCACATACTCAGCTTTGATGCTCATCCCACAAATGCATGTTTCTTACAATTGTGGCACCATTTAAAAGGGCAATTAACAGGTTTTATAATGGTATATGATTCATGGCCACAACGCATTATTACAACATCACAATAATCTACCAAACACAAATTTCCTTACTTTTTGTGCTATGTTTATATAGCACTGGAATGCCAGCTAAACAAACTATAGGTGGCATTGATATGTGGGGTATAGGGTCATCTGTACCAGTTCCAGTGCATATACATCACAGAGAAACAATAAAGCACCAATCCCCTGGTCCTGTAGAGTCGGAAAACGTAAAGCAACACTCCTTCAACATGTGTTAAATAAATGCCACCTTAAAAATGTTGACGATTAAACCTTTTTATTTGCTAAACAACACATTTTTTAATCCATTAATGATTTGTTTAAGAGCAATACATAATCAAATCTAATCTAAAATACAAGACTAAATCCCTCTATAAGCTGTTACTGTAGAAATACTGTTAGGACAAGATATATGATTTGTCTTACACCAGAACTACTGTCAGAGATGTCCTTAATGAACTAATCAAGGCATTCTGACCAATCAGAATAGAGAATATAGTAACTTCAACCTGAAATGGTGTAGAGTAGAGAAACTAGGTAAAAACCTCCAGAAACTCAGGTATTCTATCAGACGATTATATTTAGAGCTGTCTGTTTGCAGACTTCAGAAATGCATGTGACAAATGATAAGCATTTGTATCATATTACACGCAGGATGGAAATGGTCTGTAATACAGATGCAGTTTTTCCCTGAGCAGAGCAGATAAATAACCAAAGCGGACAGTTATCTTGGAAGTTAAGACAGATCCGATGATGGATTTGTAAAATGTCTGGGAAAAACATCCTCACATGTTTCACATGATAGCACGATAAACATACTGCAGTTACTGGAAACACTAAACAAAAGACTTTAATCAGATTCTCCCTAAAATTGTAAATATAACCCGTTATATCTCATCTGTGTCAAATAGTCAATTAATACTTTTAAACAAAAAGTCATTAAACTGCTACCAAAATTGTAACTACAAGAACAACATTTGCACTTGAATCTGTAGCCATTTCATTTCCATGTCCCCTGATTTTAAATTAAAGCCGCAAACAGTGTTGCCATGACAACAGATCAGCGGAAACACTCAGCTTTTTCCTATCCAGCACAAAACTATCCAAAACGCAAACAGAGCAACAGCTGAGCAGCTCACTGTCGTCCGCTTTACCCTTTAATATGTGTGCGATAATAGACTTGTGCATAAAGCTACATAAAAATATATGTGAAACATAAATAATATTTGAGTCACTTATTTAAAGTAACAGTAGAGACACGCAGTCAATCAGTAGTATGGTTTTACAGCTACAAATGTCATGAATTTTGATAGAAAACTTTATTAAGTGCTTTAATTTGAATTTACAATAAAATAATTTGGGTATTTGGTCTCCTACACACAGACTAGACAGGACGATACCATGGCTATCACCCTCTAAAAGACTCCCACTTCCAATTAAAAATAATAAATAAATAAATAAAACAAAACAAAACAGAATTAAATATACTATATATCCGATATACATATTTGCAACTATTATATATTTTAACATAAAGCTCATAAAAATCAACATTTAGATACTAATGTCTGCTTTTCATCCCATTTCAAACTGTATTTAAAAAAAAACCTTTGCATGTACTATGTCAAAACAATGTATAATAAATGTGTTATAAGCATATAATTAAGGAGTACAAGAGTAGTTCTTAAGATATTAATGTCTGGTTTTCATGCTATTTTAAAGCTGTATTTAAAATCTTTGCATGTACTATGTCAAAAACAATGTGTTATAAATGTGTTATAGGTGTATAATTAAGAAGTACAGAAGTAGCTCTGGAGCTATTCATGTCTGGAGTACAGAAGTATTTCTTTAGATATTAATGTCTGCTTTTCCTCCTAGTTCAAACCTGTATTTAAAAAAAAACAACTTTCTGCATGTACTGTCAAAAACAATGCATTATAAATGTGTTATAATCGTATAATTGAGGTGTAATAAAAATTATTATAAGAAACACAAGCTGTGAATAAAGATGCTTGTGCAGCGAGTAGAGATATTTAGATAAAGGGATTGTGTTATTCTAATGAGAGCCCCACTTTGTGCAAAAAGTGTGTGAGATTGTAGGCTCTCCAGATACCCAAATGAATGTACACAAGGTGGGTAGGGGGATAGATGGACATAGACAGACAGACAGACAGACAGACAGATAGATAGATAGATAGATAGATAGATAGAGAAATGTGGAAAGGACCATGATGTACAGACTGAACAGGAACTGATTCAGCTTGCATATCATTTCTTTTGGCATTCAGAGCCTCAGTCTGACTAGTGGAGTCTATTGAAAAGCTATTACGCCGGTCCGGACCTTTGCATAGTAATAGGGGTACTAGTGACAGCTTTCAGACATGGGCAGGGCCGTGTGTGTGTGTGTGTGTGTGTGTGTGTGTCCATCCCCCCCCTGGGTGTGAGTCCAGACACAGAACATACTCGGAGGGTAAGTTGCTCTGTAGGTCAGAGAACTGCTCGCACGCTCTGAATAGCACCACCAGCCAGTGCGCAGCCAAGGAAACCCGCAAACACTCCAGACTCAAATCCCCCTGCTCAGGAGGGGGACGCACACACACACACACACACACACACACACACACAAATTCAGAGAGAGTAGAAAGCAGCCACGAACAAAAGAGCTCTGGCTTTGGGCTCCACACTCAGAAGTTATTTAGACTAGTGCAGAGAAAGGTGCAACAGGGCAGTGGGTCACCTCCAGCATCATCAACTTTCTTTAACGCACAAACTCCACAACAGACGAAATATGCGCAGCAACATGCAGATCCTGTGGACTATCCTTGTGTTAGGTGAGTCTGTCTTTAATATTCCTGACTAAATAAATGATGACGCACTGCTTAATGCTGAAACAGCGTGACGGATGAGCAGAGAACTTTCAGAGAAGTTCTTTCAGAGAATAAGGCTGAATGCTTCACTGGCACCTACTTGGAAATACTAGAGAGTCCTTTCTGACTTACATAAGTTTTCAGTGATGCTGTCTAACAAATGATCTTTTAAATAGCTGGCCATTTGTGCTATTGCTTATTTTGTTAGTATAAATGGCAGACTAATAATTATATGTATCAATGACAACATGTATGTTTTTGTGTCCGAGTGTTGATTTTTTTTAAAGTAAACTTAATGTTACATTATTCAGAGGAGAACAACTGACATTTATGGCAGGTTTGTAGATCTGTCTCAGATATTGAAAAAAATACGTTTTACATTTGACTAATTGTTATTTCTTTTTAAAACTAGTCAGGTAAGCAGGATGGTTCACTTAAGCACAGTCATTAATATTTTCCATTATTTGCCCGGTTGATTGTTTGATGTGGCTTCAGTAAAACCTTGACTTTATGACTTGGCGATATGAACATATGTGTAACACCTGCATAAAAGACAACCTGGGAAGTGAAACATCTGCAGAACAACATTTTCTGATATTTTTTCCCCCTCCCATGCTACAATGTTTGCCCAAACACAAGATAACAGTCTGAGAGCTGAGGGCGGAGAGCTAGAGGAGGAGTGATGTTATTGTTAATTACACCAGCTGCACCTGCCACTTCAGAAAGTCATCAAAAACTGAGCAGCTCGGAGTTTACGATTCATTGGCATTATGGGTCATCAAGTCTTGTTGAAAAGCGAGAAACTATGTTTGTACTGTAACCCACGTCACAGTGTCTGTTAATGTGACTGAATGTAGATGAATTATAGACAGTCATAGACAATGTCATGTTCTTTGGGTGGTCACAATTAAGTCAGTGCTTATGAAAAAAAAAAAGAAATTTAAATAAAAAATTCAGACACTCCACATCCTGTTGATATTCATCATCTAATCATTGTTGTGCTGATGTGTGTAGGGAGGTGTTTACTTAACAAGTATGGAAGGAGTCTCAAGTGTCAGCGTTTTGTTTTGGGTTTTTTTATCATGAGGAGTTGCCACTGTGGTTTTACTAATGAGGTCACCTGTCTTGCAGATGTTCAACAATATTAAACGTAACTACAAATTGGAGTTAATATGTAAAATAAAAATAATATAAGAATATTTTTTTATTCCTTAAGGAATGAAATATGTAATAATTGGCACATTTCTGTGGTGTAGGAGGAATAAAACACTACCATAAAGTTGATTTGTTTCCAATAACAGTCGGGGCCACAGTAAACAAGTTCCCCATGGATTATTTCCCTATAATCCTATGATCCTATAATCCAATTCCTGCAGCACATTTCTTCCTGATTTACATGTAAGATGTGGTGCAGTACCACAATACCAGCTTTACCTTGTATCAATGAAGTGCATCTCTGAACAAGATCTCATTCATCCGAATTGAACCCTACAGCCGGGATCACTTCTCTAACTGACTGACTTGTTCTACTTCAGTTTAACACACCTGAGGGTGGGTTAGAACAGCAATTACATCAGGAATTGTGATTAATCAATCCTTGGATGTAACAGGTGTGACATCAGTAACAGACTATTACATTGATTGAGCAGCAGAGTGGATTTTAACAGTAGATCTCGTCTATTTGAGCTATGTTTCTTGGACCATGTGGGAAAAGTGGGAATATTAGCATCAGTCGTGATTTCAGGAAAGGTCTTGAATGGGTGTTCTGGACACTAATCTTCTCACAGAGTTAAATAAAATACAAAAAGTTCTAGCAACAAAGGTTTGTTATGGAAGCCTCTTGGCAAGACCTCCTGGCACAGACCCTGAGAATAGAGAACAATAGATTGGAAAGCTGTCTATCAACATCCCCTTTTTCCACGGAGGGTGTGACTACATGTTATATTCTGCTTTCCTACTTGTGTGTCTGGTCTGAAAAGTCGATGATGCAGACATCGTGCTGAAGGTCCCAGCTCTCTCACAGACACAAAACAAATGAGTTTGCTATCGGAAGGAGTCTCCAGTGTCAGAATTTTATAAGCCAGCAGGTTTTCCGTTATAGGATCGTCTTTGCACTTTGTTGCTCCTCAGAGAAAGATGGTGATAAAATGAATGAGTGGCGAGTTTGGGACGGATAACAGGAGCAAACTTGTCTTATGGACTTCCCACAACATTAAATGCAACTATAACAAGCAAATAGAAATTTAATCAGCAAATTACTGTCATAGTAGATGAATAAAATACACTTTAATTTAACTAAATTGTAGCATTTCTAGTCTACTTTCTACTCTCCTTTAGAGTGCATGTTAAGAAACAGACAGAAGAGGGTGTGTGTGTGAGAAGGTGCCGAAATCACTTGTCTTTCTTCAAATTCCTGCAGCGGAGCCGCCGTCATCCTGTGCGCCTCCTTCTCAGCCGTACTGATTATTAATTACTCCTGTGGCTGGCAGTACCATCGGCGTCATAGCTCCATAAATCCCAGCTCATGCAACCTGCTCGTAAATACTGTAGAAATACTGATAATAGAAAGAAAAAAAATTTAATTGAAGCAGATTTGTACCAGAATTGCACTACACTGGTGATATATGACCTATATTTTTTCCTTGACTTCCTTGACTTCCTTACTCTGACATTTATAACATAGTAAAATGTGTTAAAATGTCTTATCCAGTAAAAAAAAGTCCATTAACACAGACAAGATTTGAGAAAAGAACAAAACACATTTCATACACAAGTCTTTGAAACAATTTTATTTGTAAATTCAGCTCTAAATCGATATATTTTGTCCTGCAGTAAATGGACTACTTTTTCACAAAGAAGGATATGCACTTCTGTCTTATTACGTTACTTGTTGCATCTGTGACTAATCAAGAAAATCTTTAAAAAAGTTGATTTTATGATTGTCTTGTCCTATAAATCCTTTGCCTGGTCTAGCTATTCTATCTGTCTTTAATTGCTGACTGAAGACATGCCTCTTTCAACAGCACTTAATTGAGCACTTACAGCAGTTACCGTGTATATGGTCTTGTTTTCTCCACGTTTTGCATAGTACCTTCAGGTTAGGGGACTTGACTTGCTTGTAAGTTTTGTATTGGGTACTGAATGACTCATTTCTGGCAGAATCCTAGCATCAAGTACTTTGAACTCAGGCGCTAGCTTTGGATAATTCAAGTTAATTACAAAGCACTTTTATAAGCTGTTCTGGATATTAGTGCCTGCTACATAAACATAAATGTAATACCTTTACTTTGCATGTACAGATTATAGTTTTAAATCTACGTTTTTGTAAAATGTGTAGAAATTTAACACACAAGCGGTATCTCGAGATTATGTTGAAAAACACTGGATTATTCCTTTAACGCCTCTGATGAAATTGCTAGAAAACCTGGTTGAAGTGTCTTCCTCTGAACATCCATTTGCATACTTTAATGATGAGGCTTAGCAGTGTGTGTGTGGTGAGGAATGTGCTCAAGGAAAGCCCACAAACACCCAGCGACCCCATCCAGACTCGTTCCAACCTTCTTCGCCCCCTCCTCCTTCTCCCCTGCCATCCCATTATTCATCCCAAACGTCTTTACATTCACGTGCGTCTTCTCTCGTTCCTCCTCCCTTCACTGTGAATCAGCCCCATAAAGGAACTCCCTCCCTACAGGCCTCTTCAATTAGCCTGAATAGGACACCATTGCTGGAAATAAGATGAGGAAGGGAGGGGTGATGGGAGAGATGGATGGGCGACAGAGGAGCCCTGATCACAGCAGGGAGCCGATAGTGGGACAACACAAGAAAAGAAAACGAGTGATCTGAGGACAGGATTTTTTATGTGCACTAATGCAAGTTATTAGCTATAATGTTTGTAGGGAGAAAGGATATGTTGTGACTCAGATGTCATGCCTGCAGTGCATGACAAGTCAATAAGGCACATGAAATAACGGTCTGAATCTCCTGTCTCATTCTGTAGTACAGCCAGCCAGGAAAATCTAATCATTGTGTTTTTTCAGTCTTACAATAAAGTTAGTGTAAGGATAATGTTAGCTTGGGTGGCTGTTTCTATGAATAGGTATTTTCCTGCATTTATAAAATAAAGTGGAATTAGCTTATCAGAAATATCAACAATTTGCATGACATAATATGTATAAAGATAGTACGTTGATTTAAGTTTACAGTAGGTGCATGTTACCAGTGATGCAGGAAGCGTCCTTTAAAACACATGACGCATCACTGGGCTGTGCAACACTCAGAGGAAAGCACTCATACCTCATACAGGAGCTCCATTGGCAAGAGTTGGATTGACAGAGGTGAGACAGTATGCCATCCCTCCCACACAGACAGCATGACTAACTGTACCACCGTAGGTCTAAGCATCATGGATCTCTTTAAAATAGGATGAATACATATCTGATGAACCCACTCAGCATTTTAAACTTTAAATACATTAATCATTAATTATTAGGCATCAGAATGCACTTGAGTGTAATTATCTTATAGAAACAGCACCAATATTATCAGCAGGACTATAAATCATTTTTTCCTGCGCTTTCCTCCAAAAGTTACATTCAAAAAAGAAGAAATAAAAAAATGTAAATATTAAAATATTGAATTTATTTTTAATGCAAAAAAGTAACACTAAAAAGAAGGAAAACAAAAAATAAATCTAAAATATTACAAAATATTTATTTTTTATTTATTTTTTTATGATTATTTTGATATTTATTATTTTATTTAATATCTACCTCAGAACATTTTACTTCTACAAATTATATATTAACCAATCAGTTGGTAAGAGTTGAAAGATAGGTAGACAGATAGGTAGACAGACAGACAGACAGGTAGACAGACAGGCAGATCGACCGACAGACAAACAGTTAGATAGGCCAATCGACAGACACAGGCAGACAGACAGGTAGATAGATAGGCAGATAGACAGACAAATCCTTCTCCTGCTTTAAAAACATGGATCATGACAAGTTTAGACAGACTAAATAGTAATTAGTAACTAAAGTAAAAAGCAAAATCACAATATTGTATATAACTGATTATTAATAATGTTGTGTTACCATAGCAATTCAAACCCCATTGTGTATTGGGGGGGGGGTGATTGGGGTTAGGTGGGTTTTATGGCTTTGTTGTTATTTTTACAACCACACCAGCAGCAGGAACATAAACATTTCAGTAGGTCTCCACCCCTAACATCCGACTGGTGTTCTCATTCAGCTGCTTTAACAAAGCCCTGTACGGTCAACCCAAGAACATGCGGAATGTACTTATGACACGACTCTTTTATCCGAGTTATTTCTAGCCCATGCACTAAATGTATCACATATTAAATTATTATATTACAATAATTAACTTTTCACCCAGACAGTAACCCAAGCTCAGGGTCAAACCAGGGTCCTGAGAACTGTGAAGCAGCAACACCACACTCACATCCCACTTGGACACTTCTCATAAAATACTACTAATAATGCTTTGATAGGTGATGATAATGCTTTTTATAAGTTAGCTAAAGACAGAAGATCCACATCCCGTTTCATCAGAGGTCAACAGCAGACAGGAAGACCCTGAGGGAAAAATAAGCAGAGAAAGGTTACAATACAGTTTACATGCTCTGGGGTTAAGAGTGGACAATATGACTAAAATATTATATCACTAGAAAGACACAGTACATGCTTTTTGTGAAAGGAAGAAAGAAAGCTAGCAAAACAACTGTCCTGCATTAAAAAAAATAAAAAGTTTAATTATTTAATCTACACAATATCTACAAAAGTAAATTATTTAAGAACAAATATGACAAATATATGATTTTTTAAAGATAATCTGTAAAGATTATTGTATACAGATATAGTATTGCATATGTAAAAATTTAACTTATTAAAAAATATTTATTTATAAAAACTGATTTACCTCCAAAACAGATGGAAGTAATAAATGTAAGCACATATATTTTATTTAATTTGTGCAAAAAGTAACTATTTAACACTAAAAAAAACCAACAAGCAAATCCATAAAAATGACTAATGTTATAAATTATACATAATTATATTTTAATATTTAATATTTGTATTTAATATCTACAGTATTAATGATTAAGAGTGAAAAGGAAAGGGGAGTTTGGTATTGCATTATTACATTATTTTTCCACAGAATAGACAAAATAGCCACAACACTATGTATTATGTTGTGCCATTAGTTATCATAATAAAAATATTGTATTGTTACATTTCTCAACCCAGGTTGTGACAAAGCCAGTGCAGTTAAAGAGTTTTCCAGTTATATGCTCTGTGGGAATTGGTAGATTCAGAAAAAGGAGCCCAATGCTCAAGAGTAAAAATAAAAGGAAGGTCAGTGCATCTGTTTCCTGTCTTTCATATCTACAGACTTCAGTCACTGGGGCTGGTCTAGAGGGCTGAGCTCCAGTTATCAAACTCAGATGACACGTAAGTGTCAGTGTGGGAGTTTGTAGCACAAAAAGAAACAGAGAAGAGGTGGAAATAAAAAAAGAAAGTGTCTCTGAGGATGCTCAGGTGGGACTACAGAAGGACTCTGGGAGGCATCTCTACACTGTGTCTCTGCTGACAGGCTGATCATCAGCAGCCCTGTAAGTGAATGATAGTAAAGTTAATAAGGGTCAACAGTGAAGACATGCACAGAAAGTAGAGAGAGATGTGTGAAACATGAGAGTAAAGAAAAGATGACACACTTAACCCCAGTCACACAGTGAGGACTGCTGAGAGGAGTCATTTGTAGAATGTGAAATGTCCTGTCTTGGGGAAGAGTTGGATTGTATTAAAAGCTGTATATATATATATATATATATATATATATATATATATATATACGTACATACATACATACATATAT
>JAOVVF010000014.1:11842320-11853106 GCA_028565595.1 Duopalatinus emarginatus | reverse complement strand
CGTATATACAAAAAAATTGATTAAAAAAATACTATTAGTTTTCACTATGAACTAGTTTTATCTTTAATACAACATGACATGCTGTTTTGATAACCCTGACATCTGGTCACATAGGTGGGAATGGCAAACCAGTCCTCTGACCATAATTTGGCATCTTTAGATGTGTGCAGTGGGGCATTGTCCTGTTGGAAGAGGCCAAACCCATCAGAAAGAATGCAGGACATGAACTGGTGTAACTTGTCAGAAAGGACAGACATATTGCGTTCACCTTTCCGACACATTTTAGACATATCAGGGGTCCCATGGAATGGCAGCTAAACAAATGCCAGTCTATTTATTTTATTAAAATACAACAGTTTTTATTGTACAGGCTATATTTTCTCCTGTGCCAAATGCTACACCTAAAGCCTGGTGGTTGGTGTCTATACAACGTCCTTGCAACGTACGTGCAGCATTAAGGGTCATGTTGTGTGTGTAAAATAAGGAAATGGCATTCTTCTCAGCCTCTTGAGGCTGCCCACCATTGTTTAGGTCTATCCAGTAAGATTAGGTGTGTTACATCCGAGCTTATTGTTTCGCTCACTTTGTCCTGTAAACTATAAATAGAGACGACTCTCAGTAAAACAGCTGTTAAACAAAACAGAATAATAAAATTAAAAGAAAAGAAAATACATTACGGGTCAAGGATTCTGAGCGCCACTGATGTCCCAAAGCCAACAATAAAATTCAAATAGCAACAATGCTTGAAAAGGCCGGGATGATGTGAACCCTAACCCAGTGGGTGGAGGGCACAGTACATTCTGACCTACATAATGTGTTTATGAATTTGGGTAATAAATAGGTACAAGTGGAAAACAGTCAACAAAGAAGAGGAAGTTTTATGTGGTCAAGTGTGAAATTCAAGTTACTGTAACCTCAAGCACCTATACCTACATCCTAAAATCCACTTTTAAAATTAAATAAATATCACACGCATTAACATCTCATTTCATTCAGTTTCAATATCTCTGGAAAGCTTGATATAAATACTACAGAAATAAAACGAATCACTATTAGCATGTGTAGATTCAAGTCCGAGTTTTCAAACATCTAAATATTAGTACTTCCATTTTGTGCTTAGAAAATAATTGAACATATTACTACCAGCAAAACTAGTAATACCGTTTAGTAAGAAATACAGTACTGTACAGTAGTATATCATTTTTACAGTAATGACTTACTCACAGTGACTTGTGTAGTGCTCGGGTAAAATAAATAAATAAAAACCTTTACAAAATGAACATTTTAACAGCAGAGAATCCCATGTATGAGACCAGTCATAGCTAATCAAACTGAAAACCATCCAGTTCCCTTAACTAACTGAACAATCTGTGCATTTTAGTATAGTTTTTGTATTTTATAACAGGAGGGAGTAATCTGCGCAAATCTGCGTAATCTGTGATGTCAAGATCTAAGAATTAAGCAGTAAACTTGTGTCACCAACATACAGAGGGTTTACCTTGTGTCAGTTATTAGCGGCAATACAACCGAACAGTGGTTACAACAAGAAAGAAAAAAATCAACTACTCATTTTGTAAGCAGGGTTAATATGCTGGGTAATGATGGTTTGTTTTCCACAGGTTCTCTCCTCAAAGGTGCATATGCTGATAAAGATATCTTATCTATAAGCTCACCAAAACCTACTTCAGGCAATACTGCTAAGAGCACAGTTGTAATATCTACAAAACCATTTGTGGTTCCAACAAGTGAATCAGCAGTAATAACACCACTGCAAACAAAAGCAACATCAATACCACAGCAGACAGAACCACCAACACCGCAGACAACAACAGTAACATCAGCACCAAAGCAGACAGAAACATCACAGGCACCCCAAACAGAGAAGACAACAGCACCAACAGAGAAGACAACAGGAGCAACAGAGAAGACAACAGCACCAAAAGAGAAGACAACAGCACCAACAGAGAGGGCAACAGCACCAACAGAGAGGACAACAGCACCAACAGAGAGGACAACAGCACCAACAGAGAGGACAACAGCACCAACAGATAGGTCAACAGCACCAAAAGAGAAGACAACAGCACCGACAGAGAAGACAATAGCACCGTCAGAGAAGACAATAGCACCGACAGAGAAGACAATAGCACCGACAGAGAAGACAACACAAACAGAGAAAACAACATTAACATCCCAATCAACAGAAACAGCCAATAATCAAGGTTCAAGCACCTTAAACACAACTCTGCAAACACCTGAAACCACTAAAGCCACCACGCCAACTCTTACAACTTCAGAACACAGCATCTTATCAAGACCTAAAGAAAATAAACATCCTACCACCACTGATGATAAACATGACAGCCAAAATATGACAGATAAGGTTTTTACCTCTATTCCAACCCCCACCACACGTAGTACTACTCTGTTACCTTTCAACTCTGCTTCACCTGGTGTGGGAACTTCCCCCCTCAGTACCACCTCTCCAGGGACCAACAAAAACCTCAACATCACTTCTGTGACTCCGAACACCATAACCACCATAACTTCTAAAAGCTCTACAGGAAATACTGCAACAGGTAACAATTATAAATGACAGTAAATTCTAGCCCACTAAACCGACAGTTAAGCCGTTTTCCAAGGATGCTCATGTTTAGTATAATTGCACAGCTAGCCTGTTTTCACCACATAACATTCCACTACGTAATTTAAAACATTTACTACAATAGACTTAGTGATATCATCAGTAGACGTGCCAAATTTATAATCAACATAACATTTAATTTAAAATACAAATACTCGTAGGATGAAAATGAAAAAGAAGGAGGAAAGCCAATTTATATAGCATACCTATATAAACTATAAAGCCTTAAATATTTATACTTTTTACTCCATCAACTGACTTTTTTTACACAGCAACTCAATAAGCATTTTTAAAGCTCTTGATAATAACTGTAACTTATAATTAAATGTTATTTTTGTTTTCTTCAATATGAATGTTTCCGCGGATTACATTATGTGTTTTGCTATATGTTGTATTACAGGATTCCCTCGGTTATAGATGTTATATGTTTATAACATAGAATACGGTCTAACCACATATTGAACAATCTTAAATCTAGTCTTTGCATTATATTTCTATCCTGATTAATTTTAGTTGACTTTAGTCACAAATCTCACAGCTGAATGTTGTTCTTAGTGATAACCTGAATGCAGGTCCAGTCGGTGTGCGATCACATTTAAATCTAGAGCAAAAATAATGTGTAATCCAAGAAATTTGGATCTTTGTGGTATGAAAACGTGCCATATTCTTATTTAAACATTAAGAAATTTTATGTATAAAAGCTTACTGAACTACTGCATACTTTTAACAGGTTAAGTTCAATTCAGAATAAGAATAAAGGTAACACTTATTGTGTACTGTGCTTATTAAGTGTGGACTAAATGTAAAAATCTATTTAATTATCTTATTTCAGCTCCAATGCCTTTAAATGGAGGATCCACCCAGGGTCAAACATCAACAACACCACATATGACATCATCAAAATCCCAAGAAAAAGCCTTTAAACCAATACAATTCAATGTAAGGATTTTTTAATCTAATTTTTAAAATAAATTTGGATTCTCACTGCTTCATGCTCATTAGGAAATTGGGTTTCTTTCCTGCAGAACACTGTAACTGCAAACAAGAATGGGGTAAGGTCACCTTTTTATCTGTTCATCAAGCTACATCCACAATTGGTTGAATGAGTCAAGTTAATCCAAATACACTGAAGTGCCAGTAATAGTGGTACAGACAAGCCAATGTAAATTACACAGCAACGCCACCTATGCCTGTCATTAATTGTGCCTGACAGTGCTTTGTGTCATAAACTGATACATCTAGGAAAACATCTATGGAATTATTTCCACCAGTTCTTGAAGTCCATGCCCCATCATATTTCTGCAGTAATACATTACTACCAAGTAGTAATGGTAGACTGGTGTACCAGTTCTTCTAGCACTTCAGTATATATGGTATATAATTAATGTGTAATATTTTTAGCATGGTTATGGCAACGTTTGGTTTGATTTTAATGCTAAGAATATCTAGTCTGAGTTAGGTATGTATACCGTTACCAGAACAGACCAGTGTGGATGTTGGTTTTCATTCCAACTAAGCAAAAGCCACATCTGGATATTCTTTTAAAAGCCATGAGCAACTGATTTAGTTATGTTTTGGATTTATTTCTGTTAACTTGGGAACAGTGTATGGGGTTATTATGAATGATCCATCTACAGCCTCAAGATGATTGTATGTACTTGTAACATTCACAGAGCATACTTGAGCGCAAATGTGCATGGTTAATGGATGCAATAAACACAACTGTTAACTGCAACATGGTTGGACACAAGATAAATGGTGATTATAAATTCAGCTCTGTACTACTGATTGGTAAGACGACTTCTTGCAAACTTCGAATTTATACCAAATTCACCTTCTTCAGATACTAAAGCAAATCTTTTCCATTTAGCAACTGAGCCATTTGTGCCAACGAATAATTCAACAGGCTCAATGGTAAGACACATGATTGTAAGGCAATTGAGACCTTGATTACCTTGATTAAAAATAAGGTAATGTTCTTGCTTAAAATTCCTATTTGCATTTCATACCTCTCTCTCTCTCTCTCTCTCACTCTAATAAAAAGAATGAAAAGCAGACTGAAGAGATCCAAACGACATCAATCGCCATCCTGGCTTCATGCGGTGCGCTGGCACTCATCCTAATAGCGTTTGCTGTGTATTGCAGCTGCCATTGCTTATCATACAGGAAGAACCAGGTAACACTAACACACAGAAGAAGTGCCTGACTTGGTCCTTCCCACAGAATGTTTGTTCAACAATGAAAAAAAAGGTGTCAGTGATTTCTAGGGTGGATATAAAAGCATCTTCAAAAGTAGTCTGGTTAGGACTCCACAAACAAAAAAACAATCCAAGAAATGTGGATCTTTGTGGTATGGAAACGTGCCATATTCTTATTTAAACATTAAGAAATTATAATATAAAAGCTTACTGCACTAATGAAAAGTTTTAACAGGTTAAGTTCAATTCAGAATAAGAATAAAGGTAACACTTTTGGTGTACTGTGTACACTACTTATTAAGTGTGGACTAAATGTACAAATCTATTTCATTACCTTATTTTAGTTTCAAAGCCATTAAATGGAGGATCCACCCAGGGTCAAACATCGACAACACCACATATGACATATCCCAAGAAAAAGCCAAGAAAAAACACAGATGGTGATTTACACTGAATTCAAGTATACATATTAAAAACATAATAAAAAATGTACAATCAGCTGGCCCTGTCCATGCCCAAATTCACCTAAAAAAAGCTGTTACTAAAAATGTTTAATGGCTGTTTATATTTTCATTCGCATTAGTTTCTGTATTAAGTAAATAATCGTAAACCATCTTCACATTTCACACCGGTTGTTTTAAGTCAATGCTGACAACCAAGTTCCACATGTCCACTTACTTTCTTTCATCGCCTTCCTTCTTTACTTTAAGGAGTTAAAAGCATTGAAAGCTCTTTTTCTATATTTTTGTATAACATATGAAGTGTCAGAAAAACTGGTACAGACGAACCTATGCAAAAACTGTAGTGGTGGTGGCTCCATAGTGGTATGGGGTTTGTTTACTTGGCCTTCCATAGGAACCCTGGTACATCTGCAAACATCTCTGACAGGTAAACACTATGTGAACCTGTATTCTAACAAGTTACACCAGTTCATGTCCTGCATTCATTCTGATGTCTTAACATTCACATCTGGGATGCCACACAACACGCTTTGGAACAGAAATCCTACACCTTGGAATATAACAGAATCGGCAACCGTTCTGCATAAACCTTGTATATGCAAGAACATGTTAAATAAATGCTGCTTGCTGCACTAGCATTTAAGATGCTGTAGTAGTCATTGCATGCTGAAGTTATGTATTAGACTTCAGCTCAGTTTTCATAACCGGCTCAATTTATTTAACTTCCACACTTCTCCTCAGCAACACCTGACCGAAGAGCTGCAGACGGTGGAGAACGGCTACCACGACAACCCCACGCTGGAGGTGATGGAGGTGCACCCGGAGATGCAGGAGAAGAAGCCGGTGCCGAACGGCGAGTTTAACGACAGCTGGATTGTGCCATTTGACAACCTTACCAAAGACGACATACCTGATGAGGAGGACACGCATCTGTAAAGTGTTCGAGTCTGTCGGCTCTCCAGACACGTACCTTATGAAACAGACGTGTGCATGACACAGACTGTGTTGACGATTACAAATGGCCAAATAGCAGGTGGACTACAGGGTTTCCTTGTGTTTTCTATAAAGTCGCTTAAAAGGGCACAAGCCTTAGTGAGAAATATTTACGAATACATAATAGGAAACTTAACGGGAGCTGTTCAGAGGTAAACCCGGGCTGTTTATAGGCTACACGTATCGATTTACCCACAGATCTACTGGTTTTTCAAATATAATACTCAAGACAAATGTACACTGATGCACCTGTATATAGCTGTTTGTTATTTAAATTTCCTGGTAGCATGTCAGTCTGAGCTGAATTAGTTTCTAGCCGTCTGTCGCATCACTCTAGACAACAGATTCCTACACTGACCTAATCTGTTCTGAAGAGAGAAATGCAGCAGTCTGTCCAGCTCTCTTACCTCCACATCTGGACACAAACAGATCAGCTTCCACAACTTCAACCTTCATGTCAACGCCATCGCATCCAGTTGTCATGATGTCATTATGATCGCTTCAGACGAGCACATGCTTGGGAATACATGAGAATAATACACACAGCAACAACCAACATATTAGCAGCAGAATAGCTAAACATGAACATGTATGTTAACATATTTAATGTGTTTCAGGGTCAAGTTTTCAACATAAACAACATAAAGGTGTCACTAACAACACAAGTCATAATGACCAAAGCACTCTGTAATAGTTTTATGAGGTATAGAGTCTTTCCTATTCAACACATAACGTGTGTCTAGTTTCCTTACAGGGCAAGAGTACAGTTTATTCACCAGCCACCAGTAAGCCGACTTAATGAAATGTTCATAATTAGGTTGACAATTAATTGAAATGCATCCTCAAGGACTCCCAAAGTTAAGTCATCTATTAAATGTTATCAAATCCTCCCACAATCCTTGGGTTTAGTAAAATATTCTGATTCATGTTTTTTTCCCCCGCCACATACCTCTTACTTAAATATTTATATTGGTCTCTAATGTGATTCATGTCTTTAATTTCTATTATATTATGTTGTATATATTTTATATTCTTTGTTAGAGCTTTGCCTTTTAAGAAAGGCAAAAAACAGGAGTCTGATACACTGGAAAACTGTCACTGCTGTTGCATTGTCCTTTTTTTTTTTTTTTGGTTACCATTTCAATTTTTTTGACAAAGGAATGAAACATGTCCATACTGAATAAAGGTGTTATTTCACAAAAGATCTCAGTGTGTAATATGTGAGGGAAAAAAAAAGAGGCACCGTTTTTAGAAAACCTGAACAAAATACAATCTTTATTCATTATGTACATTACATACAATGATTTTGTTTTAAAGTATTTTCTACACATTCATGTCTGCCACAGTGTAGTGTTCACATGTCCCAATATCCTCACTTAGGAGACGAGAGGAGAAAATTATTTCCATGAGGGCATAAAAAAAAAGATTTTTATAAAAGCTGCTCCCACTGTGTTTTTCCTCTTTTAGATTTTTTTTCCATAGCCCACATGTTTAAAGATTCTTTCTGGCACAAAACCCAAAATTTCCAAATGAGTCAGGCTCTAATTGCACCCAAGCCCAGGAAACACACAATCAGAGATTTAATTGGAAAACTGAGGCTATGAATGTGAAAATAAATGTAATTTGCACGCTATAAAATCAGCTTGACAACGGTAATTAAGCTGTGTTAAATGTGCTGCTCTACACTGGGTCCTCTAAAAGTGAGTGCTGGAATGATGAAATGGGCAGATATGTAGCACAGGTTAAGGCAAGAGCCCCTAAGATTACTATTAATATGTTAGAGATGTGTTTCCTCGATTATTTCATTAATTAACTGATGCCCACACACCATTTGCATGGGATAAACTGTACTTTGATATGCACCTCCAGTAAGCATAAAGAGAAAATAAGCCAGTTTTGAACATTTTTACTAATTATCAATACCAATATAGCCAACACGATGTCCCAATATATTACGCTTTCGGGAGGGAAAACCTTCAAAATCAGGTCATTAATAATACTTCAATCGGAGATCTTATATATACACACACATTTATACATGGCTATATTTACACACTATATGGAAGACTATCTCAAAGTAACATTCCGGTTTGTTCAGTAGTGCCGTCACAGGATACCTTAAAATCATCAGACGTTGCAGTATCGAGTACCTTGACTCCCGAGACGAGTGGACAAGTGCAAGTTTCAACACGCACGCAGACAGACAGACAGACAGACAGACACACACACACACACACACACACACAGACTACTGGTGATAGAAGTCTCCAGTGAGGTTTAGCGGACGATTTCCCACTGCAGGGGTTTGTTGTCACTAATCCAATAATGTTCTGAAGTGTTACTGTACTGTTCTTGAGACAGTTTAAGTGAGAGATATATTTTAGGAATAACATTCAGACAGAGAAAAAGACGCATGAAACTGCTATGGCACAACGGGAAAGGAAATAAGTCTTACTACCAGCGAGGAGAGAACTTCATCTGAAGCAGGTCGATAAAATAATATCACTATAACGTGCTCCAAAAACTACTTCTTATTTCCGGTGTAGCCAAGTTGACCTCTTACGGTAAAAGCAGCAGGTTCAGAATCAGGATGTTATTTAAATTTATTTTTTACAAAAACAAACAACACTTTCACACAATTTCCATCCTTTAAGCTTAGAAATAAAGAGTGCAAACCTGCCTTGTAATCACACTTTTCTTCATTTGGCAAAACTTTACCAAAACAAAATCAAATGGTGCAAATCAACGCCCACGTTCAATGAACCAACCTCTTCCACTGCCTAAGTGTGTGAGATGTAGAGGGCTAGACAACGCCCCTTCCACGCCCCTGCCATCATCTCTAATTTACTATAGCGGGTATTAAATCTTCATAGGCTGACAAAGATGAAAGCTAGACAACTGCAACTGAGTCCGACTACAATAAAAGAGGAAAAACAGTGTTGGATTTGTAGCGTTCACCTCCCTCTGACAACTTCTAATAGGAAAGATAAACATACACAAAGTGCTGCAGACACTTCAGGGACTCCAGATTTCAGATTTGGGTGAATAAATTAAATATCATAGTGAGCAGGTATGTTCCAGTTTTGGTTACATTACCATCATGGGTAGTTCAGAATACCTTCCTGCTTGTGAAGAAACCACATTCGGTCGGTATGGCGACTGTGATGTGGATGTAGAAAAATAACTTCTGTTTTCAGTGGGACAAGTCTTAGAGGCATAAAGAGTGAAGAGACAGTGCTGGGTAGACGTGGCTACAGGGTGATGAGGTCGACGAGGTTACCCTTGGGTGGGGTCATGTTGTCGGGGAAGAAGTTTACCAGTGTGTCAAAGAGCTGTGTGCGCTGGGCATACGTCTGATCTACATCTGAAAAACCTGAAATGTGGACACATGAGTTCACAACAGTCAAAACTCACAGTTTTATAAACACAGATTGTGAGTTTTATGAAAAGTAGGTAAATCCAAATGAATGACCAGAGCCTTTTGCTCAGGTTCTTCAGACTAATCATGACCAAGATTGACTTACCTAGTGGGATGAAGTCTGAGCTGGACTTGAAGAGGGCTGAAGGCAGAAGCTGAAACTGTAGCACACAGACAGATACAGACAGATACACTTTACTCCAGACTCTGATTACTTAAATAATTTACACTCCTCATCTATTTTCTACCACCACCTGCACACTCAAGCAATTATCCACTCGGCCAATCACGCAACAGCAGCACAGCACTGACTGATCATCTCTACAGTTCAGGGGATTCTGTACCTACTGTACCAGATGGAGTGGAACCTCATGTGGTCGTCTGCCGTTGGAGCAAACAAGACTCCACTTTCTGACATACTTTTCTTTTCCCTAGTGAAAACTGCAGCTATTTAAGTTACTGTATCCGTTCTGTCAGTGAAAAACCTGGACCTGTTATTCACCTCTGACCTTTTTCACCAATGCAGTGTCTCCACCTGCAGACCTGCTGCTCACTGAATGCTTTTTAGCACCATCCTTTGTACAGTCTCTGAAAGCAATCCATCAAACGGTGCCAACAACCATGTCACAGAGACGACATTTTCCCTTCACTCTTATCTTAACATTAGCTCTTTATCTGTAGCTGCATGATTCAGCAAAAGGCCTCGCAGACACTTGAATGGCTGAGTGGATAACTACAGGAGTATCTAAGAAAGCTGCATAACGTTGATGGATCAGGCTTTACCTCTTTAGTCTCATCAGGGTCAGAGTGGTCCACAGTCATAGAGAGATCATTCTGCAAGTACTGCAGGGCACTCAGTGGTTCAGTCTGAGCCTTCTCCTCAAACCTGTGAACAAAACAAGCACTCAGGAATTCAATTTCACTACTTTTTTTTTTTTTATAATACTTACAGCTACAGCATTTAACAGATGCCCATATCCCCATGTCCGGATCAGTACACTGGAGAGCCCAGCAAAATCTACTAAAATATATTTTCTATTGCTAGGCCCCAGTCTGAAAATACCTAAAATATATA
>JAOVVF010000014.1:11817735-11842220 GCA_028565595.1 Duopalatinus emarginatus | reverse complement strand
TTCACATTTTAAAGGAATAGATAGGTCAGTGTCTTGATGTATACAGGGTAAGGTGGTGCATTAGTACATATATTCATGCATTAGTGTTAATAAAAAGTCTGTGTAGCAAGATGAACTAAATCAATCCAAGTCATTTCATAACCTTGTTGGTAATTTAGTAACGGTAAATTATTACTATTATTAAACATCATAACTACTGAACACGACACTGTAATGAATAGAAAGCAATAAATAAATTGAACCAGCAGAGGGCGCAAAAGTAAGCAGAAATGGCTCTGGTTCATGGAAAATTACTGCCCTAATCTGATTTAGTGCCAAAACTGAGACGCATCGACCACAGCTCTAATTACCGAACAACACAGAAACCAGGCTGCTGACGCAAAAAAAACATCCAGAACAGGTATTATATTCAGGAAGTATAACACCATAAACAACCACACACTAACCGAGTGTATGCACCTTCAACATGCAAATAAATGCTACAAGATACAGCCGCTCGAGATTAGATTCCCTGTACCAACAGAAGTGCCTTTGAGGAAGGCCTCTAACCCCCAACCACACCCCTGGTGTTATGAACAAGTGCATTCACTGCCCCCTAGTGTGTGTCTTTACTAGTGTGTTTCACTGGATGGATGGGTTAAATGTAGAGGTCAGATTTCTGTGTGTGCAAGCGCAGTAGGTCAATCACTTTACTTCTACTTTCACGTTCACATTTCAGACTTTAATCAGTTATGTCAGAATGTGATTTATCATCTACAGCAGAAATACTGGCTGCAAGGCAACTCAGATTTTTATAATGCTTCTTTTTAGATGATTTTTATTAATACCTTCTATAGTCACCACGTATTAACAGGCACAGGTACAGTAAACTCTCGACATAATCTTAAACTAATGGAAGTTTTTTAAATGTGTTATTTATACATTGAAAAACAATTATACAACATTTATGAAGGAGTCTACAGTGCAGTCAGATGTAAGGCTGTAACTTGTCAGTGACATCATCTAGGCAGCTGCAGGTTTTTTGCCATGTGAAAATCTTTACAATGTAGGTTGTGATTTTAGTGTTAACAAGCTGTATTTTTTTTATATGTTGTTCACATCCAAGGGAAAGTGAAGGGATGGCTTTGTAGCTGCTTTAACATAAATTATAATAGGAATGTGAATGCAACTAGAAATGTTATGATGTATAAAAATGCATGGGAAATAAACAAATAATAAGTAAATTGCTGTTTTAGAAAATGGGGGTAGGTAACTCTGCTTCATGTCGAGTCACATCGCTCCACCGCACCATTCATTATTTCCGTATAACAGCATACAGTTATGCTTAATTCCAAATCTGTTGGAGCCAGTTAACCCTTGTGTTGTGTTAGAAAGCTGCATACATCTTTAGTGTTAAATTTGATCTGATTTAAAACAGCCTGAAAATACTCAAAAACAACAGTCATCATCGAGTGTTGTTTCTCACCTCACAGCTAACTTACTATGCATTTAAATCCACATAAACACTGTATTCAATGTCACGTTTTTGGATCCATGTACTTTTCATCTCACAAAATACCACTCATTTTCATTTCCAAAAAAAAGCTCATTACAGAGAATGTTCTTAGAGTAAAGAAGAGGGGTATTAATATTATCTGAGTCTAATGGGATAATATCAAAGCACATTGACCAAAAATTGTGACATCTGTGCTGTTACAGGTCAATGTTGTTCTGTATACACAGAAAAAAGGCAAAAAGTCCTTTCTTTATCATAAAACCTAATTTATTTTACTCAGAATAGCTGAAAAATGAATGCTAAAAACCAGTTGTGTTCATGTGTGAACCATAAACTGAACACTGAAAAACAATAGTGTGTGTGCAAGTGTATTGATATTCTGCAGGAAGGTTTGTGTTCCAGAGGGAGAGGGGTGGGGTAGGGTGTGTGTCTGTGTGTGTGTGTGTGTCGTTCTCTGTGTGTCTGGTGTCACAAATTGAACCATATTTAATCCACAGAGCAACCAACACCTTTTATGTGATGGATGCAACAGCCAGTATTCTATGCTCGGTCATATTTGAACCATAACTCCACAAATGTCACTTCTTTATTAGAGACAATTAGAATTGAAAATGAAGTAAATATATGTTTTGTTGTGTTAAAATAGCTGTTTCTGAGGATATCATCAAATCGCGTTCCCATACAAAAAACAAAGCTATACTTTTTACATACCTGAATTTAAAAATGGGTCAAATTTGATCCAAACACAACATTAATTTTAAAGACACTGAATTCATTGTAATCATTAATGAACATTATGAAAATGAAAATGTCTGGTATGTTAATGTGGAACTTCTCTAAGCAAACAAGAAGCCACTTGTACCAAGGTTACCTGTATTTGCGGATGAGATATTTGCAGTGTCTCAGTAAGTACTCTTTAGAAGGACGACAGAGTTTCAGAGACCAGAAGTCGTCCAGTCGCATCTTAGGAGAGCTTGACTTGCCTGGATTTCCTCCAAACAGGTAATGCACCTGTCACAAGCACACAAATCAGTCAGCATGCCTAATCATACACAAAGCCAAGCAACAGTGTGTTTTAAGCATTAAAAAAATCAAGAGCTAAATATTATTGCATGCATTTTGTGGACACTTGTCCACATTTAAGTTGTTACCTTGTGCAGCTCATCATACACGAGCTGGTGAGCAAAACGAGGGCATGGCTCTTCCTCCTGTAGTGTCTTGCTGGGGTTCTCCTTCACAGCCTGGTCATTTTTATATACACACGACCTGTAGGAATTTAAACAAGGACATTAATATCAACTGCATATCTATCATATTATCATATCATCGTATGATTAGGGGTGCTGAAAAAAATTAGATTTTTTTAAAGAACCTCAATTCCTAGCCCTGGCGATTCTGAATCGATTTAAAATGACAAAAATCTATTTTAAAATGCTTTAAAGTTTTAATTTTTGCTGCTCCTACTGCCGAGCGTACTGCATATCGCATTGTGTGTCCACTCGGCCACCGTAGAAGAGGGCCATCTAGGCCACTGTACAACAAGCCAGTTAGCCAGTTTCCTTGCTAGCGGACTCCATTCAGACAAAAGTATACAAAATATAAATGCAGTAATGCACTATGACTTTAAAATCTGTATTTTATTTTCAGTTAAAGGTGGTAGAGTTATTTGTTATATATATATATATATATATACACACATACACACACACACCTAAGCAATAATGACAAGACTGTGTCAATACACTTACAGCCATCTATTGCTTTAAAAAGGTCAATCATTCTGCACTCAGCAGTGTCATTAGCATGGTAGTAGGCTGTTAATTAATGTGATGCAATGCTAGGCTAATCAGTGAGACTTCCCATTTGTGTGCTGCACAGATTATGATTTACTGGGGAAGACAGCGATAGAGACTTCTCCACATAATTTCTTGACACTGCTGGTGAATGCAGCCATTTGATACAGGGCTTGGGGATCTTATGATAAAGAGATGGGCTGGTGGTTCGACAATGCTCACTGTACCACCTGTTAATTCTTGGCATCCCTCCCTCAGGTTTATGCGTCTTGGGTTAATGTCTTCTGGCTCTTTTCTCTGAATAGAGAATATTGCTGACATATTTTTGCAGCTGTCATTTTTTGCAGCCGTCATGACCAGCGGTGTCAGCAGTTTAAAGGTTAAGCACCACCTAACAGACCCCCCCTGATGATTTCACATTGTTTTAGATACTGAAATATATAGACATGAACGGCATGTTTAATTTGCTTTAAAACTGACGATTTAAATTATATTAATGGAAAAACCTGAGCTCACTGGCAATTCTGAACGTTACACGTGTGATGTCACTGGTGAACTACAACGCGGTACAACACCATTATGACTGGACTTGGACTGCGAATGTACTAGTGCTGGTTCTTCAGATTCTGATATTATTTCTGAATTTGATGTAGGGGATGAATTTGCAGTTACAGCGGGGTTGACTGGATGTCACAAAGAAATAAAACACCCCTTCGCACCAGTGCTAGTGACACGCGACACCTAAAACTGCTTCAATTTCTTGAATTTGTAAAAAATAAAACATTTTCTGACTATTATCACACGAACTCAAATTCCTTTCTATTTACGTTTGACACTTTTATATTAGCTGGTGCTTATTACCCGCTAAAAAAGCCATACATGATGATTCCCTTTTAGGTATAAAGGCTAGCTTTATCATACACACATAACATAGCCACAAAAGCCACAACAAAACAAGTGTAACTATAAGAAAGACTATCTGATTTTTTTTCATAATCAGACAACAGCAACAAAAAACAAAGGGGGTTTTCCCTGTTAGGAAACTAGTCCTGGGTTCACCCACAGGCAGGCAAGAACATTGTGTGCTCTTTAACAGGAACTATGGTTATGAACTTCCTCAAGTTCACTCTCTTCATTATGCGCTGTCCTTGGTTAGAAGACACTCGTCTGTAAGTGTGGAGTTTCTGTTACAGGAAAAGCAAAGCCTTTGTAATAGTAAACTAACTTTCGGGTCCAACAGTTTCAGTTCAAAATTGTTTTCTTAAGTCTCTGTTTCACTGGAATATTTACTTTGGTAATGCTTCATAGAGAATTAATTGTGTACAGGACAAAGGTGGGGGGAAAAAAATCAGTAGCTTGGGCAACAAGGACAAACAGATTTCATGACCAGAAAAGCTCTGTATTCATAATTGTGGACAAGTACAAAAACAACCATAAAGAGAAAAAAACCTTTTCACTGACTTCCACAAAATAAATGCTTTAAATATACTGTGAAGAGAATAAGGCTGGCCTGAATATTTGGATAATCGTATATCCGTTCTTTCAGTAAGTGTTTGTATTTAATTTTAGGAATTGGAGCTTTTTCTTTAATAAAAGTAAAATACACCTCGGCAGCAGTGCCAAAATGTATTGTTTTTCATTGCACTGTTAAAATATAAATATCCCCTCAGCTTGGCCGCACTCATGCTTTAGTTCAGGTTGGTGGCAACACTTCAGATTTAACCTTACAAGGCAAAAGCAGTGTGCAAAACATGTGATCTTAACCTCTGACGTCACGATGGCACAACAAGCTTAGGAAGTCACCTAAACACAAAGTAAAAATGAGAGCATTCCAGTTAAACTTGGCTAGTGTCTTTTCTCTGAGGCTGCTTCTGTTCACCATTGAGGTACCATTACACATTAATAAAAACCTGCACACACTTTACAATTGATTCATGACATCACACAGGTATATTTTATTTATAAGGTCACTAACATTTTTAAAGAATCTGTTCGTGTTTTAACATGTGCTGTACTATAAAAACAACGCTACTTGTAAATAAAGGTAATTCATTTATTATTCGCCCTCTACAACTGTTACCTGTCTGGAGGGCTGGTTAATGAACTTAAAATTCATCCACCCCTGTGCAGACAGGGAAAGCTTTAAGTGCACAAATGCATGTATGAGCATGGATGGTCTTATCCAAGCATTTAGACAATTACATAGTAAATAAGATCTGTATGTAATGCAACAGAGCTCCTTTAGGCAAAGAAACAGAAAGAGAAAGAGAAAGAAAGAGAGAGAGATAGCCTACCAGTTGTTGCGGGCGATGTCGTAGATCCAGAAAGAGTTGCGGACATTCTCCTCTCGTTTATCTTTGTCTTTGCTCAGACCTGACAGAACATGAATCTCGTTCAGGTCTGGGTCGATGGTGGCACGCTGGGTGAAGCCTGTCATTGGTACTGAAACACAAAAGTTGCAGTGTATTCAGCATCGCAACTGTTCCAATCCCTAGTCGACTCATAGGCATGTAGAGGATAACCGAGTACACTGCTGCTTGATGGACAGTGTTTTTTTTTTACAAAGGAGCTCACACATGAATGTACCACTGCTTTATTTGTATTCTCTTTTCTACTACACTTGGCAGCAGCACATTGTTTACATCGCGACCAAGCTAAAACTATCAGCACAGGAAAATACATCTTCATAACAGCCTGGTACACACCACTAAACAGCAGGAGACACACTCACAATAGGACATAATCTTACTATTGACAGTACAAAGAAAATGGCTAAAAAAAAAAAAACAAATCCCAATGCATGAATTATAAAACAAATCAACTGGCTGCTGATTTCATGCAAGAACATCATATTTATTCACAAGCCTAGAATATTATGGGTGAAGTCTTTAAAGCTGATACATGTATTAATCACAGGAATTGTCTCTACAATATATATCTTCATTTCATTATTTGTTTTATTGTTAGCAGACACCAAGTTATTAACCGAATTTACTGTGAACAGCCCTACTTTAGCTAATCACTGCAGACATTCAGTTAGAAAAACAGAAACTTACTGGGTATCATCACTAGCAATGACTGAATTGTTCAGTGAGAGTCTGAATGGTTCATTTATTTCATGCAGTCTGCTTAAACAGATTCATTTATTTCATGCAGTCTGCTTAAACAAAACTGCACTTTGCGTTTGACATTTTTCCAATGGCAGACACTCAAACAGACAAGTTGATGCAGATGTTTATGTAGTTTAGTTTCAGAAGGAGTCTCCCGTGTCATGCAAAGTCTGATGTAAAGCTCTAACTTATGTTTTCTATCATGAAACTGAGAGCTTTGTGGTTTCTTGCTAACACTGTCTTCCTATCATGCGGATGACAAAATGTCATGGTTTGAAAATTAGTCTGTTACCTGTTTGCTGTGGTATAAGAAGAATTAAACACTGGGTATGTTTACACGCAAAGATTTTCTCCAATCCAATTTTAATTCATTCCGATTACAGATTCAGACTGAGGTGTTTATATGCACACACTACTCAACAATCTGATTCAAATCTTCATTTACATGCACGCTACAAGTAATCCGATCCAATATAGCACGCATGCGTAGAGTAACATTTACTGTACATGTTACCATGGCGATGAGCTTGACGCAAGTTCAATCAGACAGGAGACACAAAACGACTCATTCACATTTGCTCCAACACTTGTCTGAACAGCTCATTGTTGTAAGATTTTCTATCCGGCTGACTGTTTTCAACTCTTTTAAAGTTTAAAGCATAAACATCGTCTCCACTGCTGACCAGTTTTTCGCTCTCACCATGTTAAAGACTGTAAGCTTCCGTTATGACTTGTGCATATGCACAGAATGTAGATAAACTGTTTGGGAATGTAGTCAGATACAGGTGTTTACATGGCTATTATTCTTCTATTTAACAGATTACTACCTTGTTCAAGTGGAAAGAAAATGTAATCGAAATGACCACAGTCAGACTTCTCTATTCCCATTGAGATGTATACATGGACGCATTCTATTCCAATTAGGCTATTAGCCGGATTATTAACGGGTTATCAGGCGGCATGTAAAAATACCTACTCTTACACGATTTTGGGGTGGTAGTGGTGGGATGCATCATCAGACCATTCTTTTTCTTTAAAAGGATGTTTCATTCTTTACACGTGGCATAAAAATTACAAGAAAAGGAAGTACAGGTTCTTCTGATCATTCCTGCTTCATGCTGCTGTGAATATATTAAATCCACTTATAATTATAACCAAATGGGTATTCAAAGAAATGTCACAGGGATAAGCGAGGTCTAAAGACTGAATGCCTGATTTCGTTTTATCTACAAAGCCAGCTTATCTGATACAATTAAGCACGAATGTGGGATTTACCAAGCTGAGGTTACAAGCAACAGAGACCTGTCGCACATCACATGCTTGAGCACATGCGTCAATGCAGTGTTTTCACAGGAAATAGCACACGCGGCCTGAAACAGCACACACAACTATGCAGTGATACAAAAACCGTCTCTCGCTCCACTGGATCGGATCATGGACCGGCCAAGATCCCGGTTCTGAACACCGAGAGGCTTGGCGCAGAAATGGAAATACTTTTCGTTACTGTGAGAGGAAACAAGATAAACATTTGAGACTGATTATGTGCACAGTGTTTGGACTCGCTGTTTCCTTGCTGGCAAAAAACATTCCGTTCTTTCTGTGTTCTTGCTCCCTTTATCACCCCTCTCTTTCTGTTTCACTCTCCTCCAGACACACACACACACACACACACACACACACACACACACACACACACACAGACCAACACCACCAGAGAAAGAACACAGAGACCTTTTTATACATATTGTGTCAAGACGCCTATTGAAGTTTAAAACTGTTTATGAGGACAGGAAGTGTGTCACTACCTGTGTCTGGGTTTCTTTTATGGTCTCTTGGGCTTCACTTCTACAGAGATGACAACAACATCTACTTGCTTCATACTGGTGACATAAGGCTTATTGATGCAAAGTTTTAAAAATAAATAAAACAAAAAACAAAAAGAGCAGCGTTAAAGAGCTAGACACCACATCAGACCTCCTTTTAGCTTTTCAGATGAGAAACCTTGTTTTCTTTAGAAACGCTTGAACTCGGTGCTGTTTGTGACACCACATGCGCATGAATGTGTGCGGTGTCATGATTGAGCAATGAAACTGCCGTCAGGTTTGGAAATTACCACAAACAGCGCTGGTGTACGAGGATTTCTAAGAACTTGGTTACTTCTCTAGAATGACAGTCAGCTTCTCAGAATCAGACGGAAGACACTGTTCACTCACTGACTTCGAAATGAATGATAACACAGCTGATCACTAGAAAAAAAAAAAAAAAAAAAAAACATCCCTAGCATTGTCCCTAGAATTGTCCCTAGCAACAATTCCATCAAAAATTACAACACAACGGCTCATCAGAGGCTTGTCAATGTATTTAGTGGACAAGCAAAGAGCCCCGTCTGCCTAACCCACATCGTTAACAGGATTGGCATTGCTGGTTCTTGCTAACGTGACAGATGCTGTGGTTGTTAGAAGCACCAAAGCAAATATAAATGTGCACAAGAGACGCCATCCAACAGAAATGGCGTCTCGTATTGATTCAGTCAGGGACAGTGCATTTCATTTTTAAATAAGGAACCATAAAACCACAAAAAAAAAAAAAAAAAAAAAAAAAAAATCAGTGTGCATTTTGCAGTTAGTCAACTTTGGTTAGCCAAAAGAAAGAGAGGCAGACATTGGGAGCTACTTCACAATAAGTCAAAGTGCAAGTCAAAGAAAAAAAAAAAAAACTCAAATGCTTATGTGTAGTGACAATGGCACAACAATAACACTTAGCAAAGCCATAAATGTTTTATCTCAGACAAAAGAGAGGCAGGGTCAACCCTAATGTCAAATAATGACTTGGGGATATGTTGGTAATGAGATTCAGTCTTGTAACACACGTCGCAAATGATGAACAGGTTAACATTATAACATTGATTCATTCTTGAATTCAGTGTAAACTAAAAACCTAAATGTCAAGAGATAAAACAATTTAAATTAAATGAACATGTATCTCAGCTGTGGCAGAAACACTCCTAAAGTTCAATCTCTGAAACTCTAACAGCGGCACATAGAGTTTACTCGCTCGAAGTCTCATCTCAAAGCACACCATCTTCCCATACTTACATATGTAGTGCACTTAATGGATCATGAAATTGCAAATCATTGACTCAAAGAGTGCATGAAATGTTTGACTCAGTCATCTAAAATCAACAGTAACAACAGATTACAGTTTCCTATTTAAATCTCAGCTGCTGGTTTCTGATTGTGTTTGTTTGAAAGGTAGTGCTATATATAGTGCTAGTGTTATTCTCTTCTCAGAAGGGGAGCTGTGCTTGTGAGACTGTGAACACATTTGCAGCTCATTTTTGGAGACACAGCTTCACGCAAATAATTTATATTATTAACGAACCACACAAAGCAGAACATTTCTTCCTAAGTCCCCACAGACCTGTACGTTAAAAGTTCTCTCTATAAACTAGCTGGTGGTCACAAAGATGTCTCATAAGGTCTGATGTGTTGTCCCCTGTCCTCTTTCTACTCTACACACACAGCTGCACCTGAGAGAATGATTCTGTCCATCTTTTACTCCTGCAGAGTTTTTTACTGCGGTTTACTGTGACACAGGTAACTGTTTCATCTCTACTCTGAGGTGGCACCATCATCACATCACCCAGTCATTAATTATTTTGCTACACCAGTATACCCATCATAATGTATTCCTTTCTAAATGATTTTCCCTCTCAGCCGTACAAACCGTCACAGAGTATAACCGGTTTTGACTTTGGTTAGATTTTGGGATGTTTATAAAATGTCAAACATTTCTGATGATGCTTGTGATCTATAAACTTTTACAGTGACTGTCACTAAAGAAAAAGAAGGTAAGCTTTTTTGATTGCAGGTGTCTTATCACCGTGAAGTGGGCTGTCGACTCATTCCTCATACCTCGCAGTCTGTCATTTAACTAATAGCTGATCAAAAAGGGATGGTGTACATACTGCTCAGTAAGCGACGAGCTTAAATTCTTCCCACATCCCCGAGTTACAATACAGTGACATCATGCACTCCTGACTCTTGTCCGTTTCTGAGAATGAGGTCATTTCTCGTTCCCCAGCGTCACTTGCTTCCTTTAATGGCAGGCTTTCTGATAACATCACCCTCCAGGAGTCACCCTTCTTACCGTTACAAGATTTTATGATGAAGAATGAAGTCACACCTGCACTTTGATCTGAGTGCAAACAAGTGCTGGGAGCTTTTTCAAAATGTCACACAACACAGAAGCCCTTGAAACCAACACGAATGCTTTATATTAGCATGGCAATGTAATAGTATATTCTTACCCATGCCAGAGTCTTTCTTAGTGCCGTCGGAGATGATTTCAACGTGGTCAGCGTCCACATCGTAACTAAAGAAATCGTTCAGGTACGTCTTGGACCTCTGGCCTCCAAACACATATAGGCAGCGATTTCTCTGGAAAGAAAGATGCAAGTAACCCAGTGTCATCATCAAGAAAATAAACTACCAGCCTAACCAGAACAAAAAGCAGTTACTCAAGAAGCGACTTTGAAATTTTCAATGATTTGAAGCAAAAAGTTCCGGTTATCACTTTTATCTACAGCAGCTAAATACACAAAGTACTATCAAGTCTTTGACATTAAGGGGGAAAAAACTTCTGATTCGTTGTTCAGTCCTAACTTTTATCAACGATAAAATGTTAGACATCATTCTTACAGTCATTTTATAAGTTATAACAAATGCTTGATCTCCGTCAAGCAGATGAACTGACCGTGTGAAAGAGCATGCAGTGTCCAATGCGAGACTGCACGTCCTCAGGGCCGGCGTTGCACGAGTCGTCCCTCAGAAGGCTCCAAGTACCTGCTTGGCACTGATAGGCATACAGGCCGCTGAACTGCGGCTCTGACGTACGTCCGTCGTCGACGCTGCCGTTACACGTCAGGATCCGACCGCCAAACGTGTAGATCATGTGCTTCTCAGAGTCCATGCACATCTACATGAAAGAAAGTTCTAGTTATTTGCTGCACTATTTACACTTACAGAGCTTAAAGCGCTAAATACTGCACCTGTCTTATATAATGCATCATGTCCAGGTCTGGACATTGAGGTGATTACCTGATGGTCAAATACAAGTTTGGGGCCCCCATCTGCAGACGTGTCCTCGCTGAGCAGCGTCCATGTGTTAGCATCAATGTCGTACCGGTAGAAGTCGCTTTTCAGAGACTTGCTGTTCCGTACAGATGAGTCCAGATAGCGGCCCAGCGTGTAGATCTGCCTTCTCTGGGAGTCGATGCACATCTTATGGCAGGATCGTGCACTGGGGCCGTTCTGACACACACACACACCACAACTTCACTGCTTACTCTTACAGTTTATCACCCGCATTTTATCACAAGAGGGTCTGGCTGCAGACCTCCACTGTGAGGCTGGGACACGCCTGATCTGTGGGGACGGAAATGATGTAAACACTGTGTGCGTGTTTATGGGAGCAGAGTTGTCTGCTGCTGCTCATGAGTCTGGTCAGATCACTGCAGTGTGTTAATAATTAAATAAAATAAATAGGCTATGTTGTGTTTTTAGTGGAATTGATTGATATAAGGAAGCAGTCTGTTTAAAAGTAGTTTCATAAGATTTATTGTAAATTGAGTTTGTATAATTTAAATAAATCGTGTTTTATTTTTAATCCTGTTATATTTTCTGTTCTAGGTCAGAACTTGCATGTGTTATGTATGTAAGGGAACCCATTTATATACTAATATGACACTGTTTTGTTAGATTATTAATGTATGTAAGTTAACTAAAACTGTGCATTGCTGCACACAACTTTACCACTACAAAAAAAACAAAAAACAAAGGCTAACAAAAAAATCTCTCGACTTCTACAGTTAATATTAGGGTCAATTCTTAAAAGAATCGCGATTCCTAGACCTGGTGATTCTGAAGAGATTCAAAATGCCCAATTGATTTTAAAACACATTTAAGTTTTATTTTCTGCCGCTCCTACTCCCGAGCATACTGCATATCACATGTCCATTCGGCCACACCAGAAGAGGGCTGTCTAGGCCATCGTACAGCAAACTAGTTAGCCAGCTCCCTTGCTAGCGGACACCATTCAGACAAAATTGTATAAAATATAAATGCAGTAATGCACTATACTGCAGTATATTAATTTCAGTTAAAGTTTAATTCACTGTGGTAGACTAAAGTCTATGTTTACTTTGTATTAATATATTTTGATTTATTTGTTCACTGATAAGATTTTTTATTTAAGAAAAAGCCAGACAGCTAAGATAACCTAATACTGGTCATTCAAGTTACAGAATTTTAAGCACAATCCTGTTTTTGGTATAAATAAATAAAATGATGCAAAAATATTTGATACAGTAAGGAACCTAGAAGTACTATTTTAAATAAAAGTTCTATTTGTTTGCATAGTCTTTTCATCTTTTGAAAAGAAAAATCATTCCTGAATTGTCAGCCAATTTCGCACCTTTATACAGCCATGTTTAATAAAGACAAATTATTGAAATGTTGTTAAAGTAAACAAAGATAGTAATGGTGATATGTAAAGCCATCTACTATTAATTCAATTAAAAATAAAGAAACACAATTTACTAACTATATCAACGCTATTCTATCAGTAATGATTTTATCCATCTTCTGATTTTACTGGTTCTGTAGAAAAACAGTGCTTTTAAATACAAATGCTGCTAATCATGCTAATGCTAATTTACATCCTTACACAAACTAATAAAACAGTCTGTTCACATAAATAATATTAATATTTAAAACATAATAATTAATTAACTCGCTTGTTAGAAAAACATGCAGACTGATCATAGAGTAATAAAACAATTATTAAACCGGCACAAGGCCACACTTCATTTCCATTCCCACAGATGAGGTGAGCCTCACAGTGGAGGTCTGCAGCCAGACCCTTCTCTCTCACGGCATACCATTTACAATGTACGCAAGACAATCTTATCTTCACAACTATGTTGTGATGCAAATTTGGATAAAATTGATAGAAAAGCCCTTTCAAAATGCCCAAATAGGGCTAAATTCTACTGTCTATGTAGCTACAAGAGAATGAGTGAAATCGGGCACTGAAGCTCACTAAGGAGGTCTGGGGTTCTGTCAGCATTCCTGTTCATCAAAATGTTCAGTTGGGTTGACTTCAGAGATCTTGTGCAGGCCATTCGGGTTCTCCTAGTCCTTTGGATATCACGTCTTCACAGAGAGCTTTGTGCACAGGTTCACTGTCATGCAGGAACAGGTTTGGGCTTCTCAGTTGCAATGAAGGGAAATTGTAATGTGATAAATAAACTCTGTATAACTGTGGGGTTTTAATTTTGAAAAAAAAAAAAGGTTAAGGGAAGACCCATATATGGGTCCATGAATATTTGGGCATATAGTGTTTATACATGGCTCAAGTTACATGGGAAAGTGGGCATTATGCTGCATACCAATCAGCCACAACATTAAAACAAAACAAAACAAAAACAATACAGTGACAGGAGAAATTAATAACATTATCTTGGTACCATGGTACCTGTCGTATAAGTAGCAGGGTATATTAGGCAGCAACCTGTCAGTTCTCAAAATTGAAATGTTGGAAGCAGAAAAAAAATGGCAAGAGTAAGGATCTGTGTCTAGACGACTGGGTCAGAACATTTCTAAAACAGCAGGTCTTATAGGGGGCGTACCCAGAAAGCAGTGGTTAGTACCTATCAAAAGAGGTCCAAAGAAGGACAACCAGTAAACCAGTGACAGGGTCAGGGGCCCAAAAGTCTCAGTAATGTGTTTAAGGAGTGAAGTAAAGTCCCATCTGGTCTGATTCTACAGAACATTCACAGAGGATCTGTCTTGGCACTGGACACCACAGAACACCTTCAGAGGTCTTGTGGAGACCATGCCTTGATGAGTCAGAGCTGTTTAGGCAGGAGGTTTTAAAGTTATGGCTGATCAGTGTGTACGACAATTGACGGAATTGTTAACTAATGTCAACGTCACAAGTAATCGCTAAGGGCCTTCCAGATGTCGCACAACGCATTATAAAATTCAGCCTCCAACCTGAGCTAACACTGCTGCTACTACATTTTACTTCTGTTGGCTGGTGGAATAGGTTTAAGCACCACTATGGCCAAGATCCAGTTTCACTTTTCCCTGCTGCATGACAATCTCCTGGGGGAGTCAAATTCGGATTCTCGCTAGATCAGCAGAGAAAGTGTTCAGCATTTGCTGCTGAGTCACCATCAGAACTTCCTGTTTGTCCTCACCTCTTTCTCTGTGTCTCTGGAGATACAGGCCCACTGATTCTCCTGCACACTATAGGCCCAGAAATCTGCCAAGTCCTGCGTGCCATCCCAACCTCCAAACAGATACACAGTTTCTGAAAGGAAGAGAAAAAAAGAAAGAGATGGGAAAAAAGAGAAAGAGAGAGAGAGAGAGAGAGAGAGAGAGAGGGAGAGAGAGAGAGAGAGAGACAGACAGAGAAATAGAGATTAGGTCTGGCGGAACAGTTATAGCCGCGGGTCACTTTGCGTGAGAAGTTGTTTGCAACCAGATGTCTTGATGCCTGACCTCCCAAGCAAACAGTGCTTCTTTATTCTCGTGTTATAAAAAGCATCAGACAACAACAAGACTATTACAGGATTGCTGCAATAGTGGCCTTTGTTACATAACATCCTCACATATGACAATACTGTCAACAAATATACTTCCATAACTACAGAAAAGCCATTTGAGGTGAAATAAAAATCTAAAGTGGCAGTGCAGCGCAGTGCAGCACAGCACAGCAGCGGAGTGAGGGACAGGTCTCCATGGCAGCATTGCTATGGCGATAGGAATGAAGGTGTTGACGCAAACAGAGCTCAGATGAAGCAGGGTAACTCTAAGCCACTACAGCCAGAGGGGCTACATCAGGTCGCTGGAATTGATTTCTTGCTCTCAGAGGATAAATCACTAGCTCAGCCCAATCTCAGAAATAAAACACACCATGTGTTTGTGTATATACACACACAAACACGTACACAAACACAAACACAGGGTGCTTACATCTAGAGCTATTTTCTGCTAAATCCAATGATTTATGTTTAGACGAGACATCTCACCTGTCTGAACGTCTATTACCATCTGATGACCACCTCTCATCCCAGGCCTACTGTCATCCCCATCACCTTGGAGAGAGAGAGAAGAGATGAGAAGGATTAACAGGACAAAAACGTAAAGTAAATTTAAAAAATCAAATAAAATCACAGTAGGTGGGAGACAACAAGTGGGAGAGAATTAAAAAAAAAAAAAACAGCAGCGGAGAGGCAGCAGAGAGAGGAGAGGAGAGGGCAGAACAGGAGAAGATAAAAACAGTCTTTAATCTTTCAGCCATGCAAGACATTTAATACGATGCCATGTATTCTCAGAGACGTTGACTGTTAGTATTAAGGCTGCGGCTCAGTGGAACAGAGGTAGTACCTTTGGTGCATTTGGGGATGATCTGACTCCAGCGTGGCTTGTACTCCTGTTGGCTGATGTACTGATTAAACAAGCCATCTACAGAATGAGCACAGGAAACAAGAGACAGGGGAGTCAAACAGGGAGAGAGATGCATGAGCCAGTTAGGACTTTAATCTTTGCTATAAATACTTTTAATCCTAGAAACAGTTATTGGGGTTATCCTTGGATGAAAGATAGGAAAGTCTATCAGGTTTTTTTTTTGTCACTTTTACCTCGAGACCTTTTAAATGGGTTATGAAAAAAATATATTTAACAGAAAGTGTGCGTCAGGCCAAATCGCAGTGCAACAGCGTTTATACAGACAAGAAGAATAAAGCTATTAAAACTATTAAAATTAAAGTAAATCATTTGTTTATATTATATCTATAAATACACAGCTTAGATTAATACAGTACAAATGGGTAATGTGGACATATGTGACACCGGTAGAGTTAAATTGATAAAATAAGCATGTCCCTGACATATGCACAAAATCAAACAGGTCACTGTTCCACTGCGTGTGGAGGTGTAGGAAGATGAAAACGCTTTGGGAAGAGGTATGAAATGCAATTGGTTTGCAAAAAAGGTTTTAAGGTGTTCTTACTGGATCCTGAGCTATTTCTGCTAGGTCTATATCCAGAGAAAAACAACTACAGTAAGTGTGAACAGGCGTTTATAGATCTCGGCTTGCTTCATGCCAAAAAAATGCATAGCATTGTTATTGAAAATTATCCATGTACTGCTCAAAGGATAGTTATGACATGTTATGTCTTCCATTAGAAAGAATATCCTACATATTCAATTCAATTTTATTTGCATAGCGCTTGTAACATTGGACATTGTCCCAAAGCATATTAAAGGGGAAACAGAATGTTTGAAAATATATGGAGGCCTTTTATTAATTATGTTCAAGATTTAGCAGATGATCAGATGGGGGCCTAAAGTTACTGAGCTTTGTTTTAGTTCCAGCAATTAGTACGATAAATGTTTCCCTTTTATTTTCGACTGCCAGTTAAGAGGAACGTGTCTTCTTGTTTTATTTATTTTTATTATTATTATTATCATCATCTTTTTCAATGTAAGAATTTAAGGTTATTATTCAGGAAGTGTATCTTAAGGCTGATACTTGATGATAAAATGCAAAAAAAAAAAATTGTGGGAAAAATATTTATAATTATTATTACTTTTCTCGTTAAAAAGCAATAAACTATAAACATCTTCATAGACGTCTTGACACCTTAACTTTGAATTATTTCATTTCTAATAAGCTCTATTACTAATCTTTCTAAGCTTTCATTTCAAGCAAGTCAGCTGATTTTGATCTGTTCATTGCTCTGTTGACTTGTTTTTGCTAGCATGCACCGACCTGTGTCTTCAATATTTACAACTGTGCACATTGTCCTTTATTTTTCACATTATATAATCGTGCGTCCCGTGCTACATAGCAGCACCCTGTGTAGTTACTGCCTCGTGCAGTCGATGCATAGTTTGTACTTGTTTCACACTGAAATTTATTTGCACATTATGTCCCTTGCTACTGTATTGTTTCACACACCATGGTCCTTAAGAAATGGAATTTCATTCTAAGGAATATAGGTTACATGAAGGAATGTCACTAAAACCATTCCTGACAAGGTGAAGAATGGGAATTTAATAGGTTAGCATAAGCACCACACACACCTGAGGTAAGAAACTGAAAAAAGCAGCTTCACATTTGCAACCCACACATTCAGCACTACTCTTACACAACACATTTCATTTGTTATTCCAACAGTACAAAAAACTGCCAGGCTGCATAACAAAAACTCCTCACGTCAGGTTTATTAAATACAAGCTTCACTTCTGCAGCCAAATCTGCTCAAACAGAACGGATCCCTTTGCCTAAACAGGTGCAGTGTTAGGCGTGCTACCTCTCACAGCTTTGTCGATGAGCTCTTCACAGGCATCGAAGTCTCCACGGAGGACCAGGCGTTCATGGAGGTGTGTGAGCATGGGGTGCTCCAGGGCTATGCGTGTCTTCTTCTGCAGCGATTCGAAGGCCTCGGTGTAGTTGTGTTGCCGGAAGTGCTTTAAACACAGCCGGATGGCCTCCTGTTCACGGTACTGCACAGAAGATAGGAAGAGGTAAACATTAGAATGCTGTGTACATGTACAGATGGGGCTGTGATTACTGAAGAGATCGCACTAATCTTGGCTGTGACCACACAGTCAGTGAGAACTCAGTGTGAAAAAAGCATTCATGTAGGAAAACAAAAAAAGGAAAAAAAAAAAAAAAAAAAAACTTTAAAAGTTTATGACATATCTGTAATATCATGAGTAAAGACAACTACAAAAACACTTAAAATAGGACATATATATATATATATATATATATATATATATGTGTGTGTGTGTGTGTGTGTGTGTGTATACACATATATACAATGATAAGGCTTGAGAAAAGATATCTGCTCTGAATAAAATCTACATCCTAATGGTGCTGTCAGACTTTTAATCCAGAAGAAGTGCAAACAAGTGCACCCTTTTTCAATTCCTACCCACCAGCAAACTCTCACCAATCATACAACAGCTACAGTACCAACCAGAGAGGGTGAAGGCCACCACGTGATTCCACTGACGCACATAAAGCCAACCTATCACATCTTTTCAATCTGTTGCTCATACTGTGTCACAAGGAAGTATAACACTCTGATAAAAGTGCTACCTACCCTCTGCTGCATAGGCTGGCAGGCTGTAAACGAGGTGGGGAAAATAGCACCTGCCACTGGCTACATGTGGGTAAATTTTTAAAGTTGCGGGTAAATTTGATCAACTCAAAGTGGCAGGTGCTCAAAGCAATGTGGGCAGGAGAAGCAGAGAGCATTCAGTGCAGTAATACAAGTGGCCTGTCAGGGGCAGTAATACGCCTGTGCCGCAAATGCCATTGACAATAGAAGAACAACTGAAGATAAATGTGGCAGTATGTTACCAGTGTAAAGTCCACAATACGGTCTCTCTCTCTCTTTTTCTTTGTGTGTCTGTTTACTGCTCATGAGTAAAATCCATTCGGATCACTTCAGTGGTGTTTTAATAAAAATAATAATAATAATAAAAATAGGGCTCTTAATAGTAGAACTGATTGATACAAGGAAGCAGTCTGTATTTGGTTTAAAGTAGTTTTATAAGATTTATTGTAAATAATTCAGTTTGCATTATTTAAATAAAAACTTCTCTTTTTAATCCTGTTATATTTTCTGTCCTGACAATTAATGCTACTGCAACTGCATGTCTTTCACATCTACATGCATGTCTAATTTTAATAAAGTAATTCATTAAATGTATAAAATGTCATAAATAAGTATGACATGTTGCTGTTTTAAAATTATTAATGTTTGTAAAGTAAGTGATAAACTCTGCAATGCTCCTCAACTTTTTAAATTAAATTTAATTAGAATTTAAATTCCAACAGTGCTGTAAAACACTTTCGTCTGACACCGGTATGTTGCTGAAAGCAAGTACATCTTATCGTACATAAGCTCACAGACAGGCAAGTGGATAGTGTTGCTGTGACTGACTAGAGCGCACGCTAGAGAGAGGGATATCTTGTAGAATCCATGCCTCGAAGGGTCAGAACTGTTTTGGCAGCTGTTTAGGTAGGGGGTTTTTATGTTATGGCTGATAAGTCCAAGTTGTAATGTAACATTGCTGAACAAAAATGCTTACATTTGCTTATTATGGAAGGGTTTAATGTATGATTTTCTCAACTCTACTCCACTAGATGAACAGTTCACACAGATGAATCTTGTCAAGTAACAGTGTAAACACCCAACAATCAACACAACAATGTAATTAACACACAAACCATTCAAATGTCACAACAGCTCTTATTCATTAAACTTTTAGAGAAACAAGTGATGATTCAAGGGCAGGAAATGACATGCAATCTATTGTGATTAATGATGCTAAGTAACGAGTGCAAAACTCGGGAATCGGCTGCAGTCGTGCGGAAAAAAAAGCCACATATCAGTCCTGAATTTATGTTTCAAATGCATGAAGACACGCCTGATTTACTGCATATGCAAATCATTTACATAAAAAGACCCAATTTATGCAGATGATGTGATACTGATGTGATACTGATGTGATACAAACATGAGAGAAAAGGGCAGGAAACTATGAGCAAAGAAGAATCAGACTGCTGATGCTGAGGGTGCTGCAGACACAGACACACCTAATTTACTCTCAGTAAACAGCATTGCACATTGTTATTATTATTATTGATGATAAAAAGAAAGGGTAAGCGATAAACTAAAGAGCACCAACAAAGACGAACCAAAGAAAAAGCAACCAAGAGAGCAAAACTGCAAAATAGGTGTGAAAGAACGAGTGAGAAAGAAAACGAGAGTGAAAGCAAGCAAAAGAAAAAAAAGAGCAAACGACTGAAAGAGCAAATAGAGTAAAAAAAGTGAAAGAGAAAGAAAAAGAAAAAGCAAGATCAACAGGAGGATAGCATGAGAAGAGAGCGAAAGAACACTAAACTGTAGGATGGAACACAGTTACAGAGCTAGGACTTGTCTGACGATTCTGTCATATGCAATGGTTGCTATGCTGCATTATAAGCATTTTAATCATTAAATGAATTCGTTAGTTCAAAATGAAAATAATGAACACAGGTCTCATCTGTGAAACTGGCCTACACGAATTTTAGAACCAGACTGTAATACGCGAATGGAGTAACTGGCATCTGACATCACTCATCTGAATAACAAGCCGTTTAGAGACTTCTCAATGCCAATCCAGTTTACATGAACATTGCAGAGGTTGTTACAAACACAATGGTGATAATAAATATAATAACTTACCTTACTGTACCAGTTAAGGCAGGGCTGGACTACATCTGGATCCTCTATACCGTGCAGCTCAATATACCAGATACTGAAGTTAAAACTGGGGCCCCAAGACATCAGAGGTACTGAAAACACAACAACAAAAGAAATAAGAACAAGATCATCAGCATCTGCCACTCCAAGATACCTGCTCTACACACGATTGGAATTTATAGACTTAATAGAATCTTTAGAACAAGAACAGATCTGATTTGTAGAAAAAGTCGGAGGTGAAGGTGCGTGATTTGATTTTATTTTCCCTCTATAACAACTACTCTGCAATCACTATAGTGCAGCATACGGCCTGGACATTTTTTTTAACATCAGTAAACTATTGTCACGCCCACAGAAACGCCCACAGACCAGTAACCAGTCTGGCTGATGTGTGAACGTCGATTTAGGCCTGTACATCTCGAAATCAATTCAAAAACATCAGTTCAACATTGTTCAATAAGATCATAAGCACCATGGTTTTGTTATGTTTGGTTAGCATGCCGCATCTCTCACTCTGCCAAATCACTAGTTGCGAGAAGCTGCCCTCACTGCCTGTCTTGTGCAAGAATTAATAAAAATGTTTAAACTGGCATTTCGACCAGTCCTGGGTGACTTCTCTCTGTAGCAGTTTAGATGAAAATCCATTAGCTGAGATGTCTTCAAACGCACTTTACAATACAAAAACACTAAAATGCTTTTATACCAAAAAAAACACAGCTTGATTTTTCCCCCCATCATCATCATTTATGCACAGAGTGATCCAGAGTGCGTCACCCAGCTGAGTTTACTCTGATGTCATTCTTTTAGTGAATCACTCACCTATTTTAATGTATCTGCATGGGAACATCTGCTCATCGATCTTGTGTTTCAGTGTAAATGTCTCCTTGTTGAAGTCATTCTTAAGGCCACTATGGTAAAAGAATTAAAGCAGAGAGTTATAGTTATAGCAAAGAGCATAAAGCGGTGATTAATTCATGTTCTATGAATTAATCTCTGACTGTAATGCATGTCATAGCAGTGCTGAAAGCACTCATCATTGCTAACAGACTAAAAGACTAGCAGACACACCACATAATCAGCAGATGTTTCTGAAAGCGCTGTAATTTAATAAAGTAAAACATACAAGCGTTTATAAGATGAAGCTCTCTACAAGGAGTGGTTTATGTGAGTTTTATAAAAGAAGTCACCAGTGCTTTGTAACAGGTAGTAAGGATTACAAGAAAGGGGGGGGGTATGGGGGCTTTCTGCGTCAGAGAAACTAAATCTGCCTCAAAGATGAAGTGACTCATTGACCACTGCACTTGTACACGGAGCAATTTTTACCTCCGCATTTAAACCAAACACACTTAAGGGGCAGTGAACACGCATGCCTAGATGGGTGGGCAACCCTATCCATGGTGCCTGGGGAGCAGTCTGGGGTTGGGTGCCTTGCTCAAGGGCACTTTGATCGTGTTTTGTTGGTGCAGGAATCAAACCGGGGATATTCTGGTCACAAGGCTTACTAATTAACCACACAGATTGTCGTGGTATACAGCCCTATTCAAACAAAACTGAATGTACATCTACTCTTCTGAGAATATTACAGTCCAAATTACCCAGCATTCATCTGAATTTTCGTCCCACCTGAAATCAAATCTGTGATGTTCTATGCAGGTTTCACTTCTCGTTGGGGGGGGGGGGGAGCTGTTTTGTAGCTTCTGCTTCTGCTGTATTTCTATCTCATAGCACATGTACCAGTAACTCTCCCCTAGATTTCAAATACTTCCAGAACCTTCCGATGTTGTGAGGCAAACATCCTGGGTCTGAGAAAATACAACCCACCAGAAAAACTACCTGCTCCTGCTGTAATTTTATTGGTGTCTGGATGTGAGAGTTTTATGACTGATGAGAGGTGTAAAAATCTATTTGCGATGTGCCCCAATAAACTAATTCAATATGAAGAGAGCTAAAGAGGAATAAAACACTTCAGAGAGTGCTGTTACTGGAAAAAATAAATAATCAGCTTTTGGGTGGTAACAGTATCCCCACTTCACCCTACCCAGATGTTGATATGTATCATCTAACACTATGTGCCAGTGTTTTATTCCTTATCTAGCAGTCCCCTGGACTCACCTGGACAAGAGTTCGGTCATGTTTTCCTCACTCATGCCTCCAAACACCTTAAACTTCTTCAGGTTGCAGACGTGCGTCTTCTCATACTTGCCGTAGGTAATGCTGAGTACGATAGCTGGTCTTTCCAGTTTTAAGATCAAATACTGTAAACGGCAAGAAAAGAGATACATTTTAACAAATAAACATGTGACCTTTGACATCCACAGTTGTAGCCTCCTGGTCTAAAGCTGCCATTGTAGACATAGATTATTAAAGTTATAAATCAGTTTGTAAAACCAACAGCTTATAAATCATGATGAGTAATGTAAACATTGGGTTGCATTACAAGAAGTAGTTGTAGTCATTACGCCATCTGTGCAGTTCTGCTGTCAATAAGCCCATCACTGTAATACTATCAAGATTTGAAACACAAAGAAAGCGAAAGTGAACAATCTGCCTAACTTAAATTACTGTGTTTTCACACAGAGGAATGTGACCTTTACATTTAACCCATCCGTGCAGTGAAACACACCAGTGAACACTAGGGGGCAGTGAACACACTTGCCCAGAGAGGGGGGCAGCCCCAACCCACAGCACCCGGGGAGCAGTTGGGGGAGTTCGGTGCCCTGCTCAGTGGCACCTCAGCTTTGTCTTGCCCAGTGCGGGGATCAAACCGGAGCCTTTCAGCCACAAAACTGGTTCCCTAACCACTAGGCCACAGGTGCCCCTAAAAGGCATAAGGACAATCTACATGAAAGAATGCTTCATCTACAGGACTTATGTATAGCTGGTCATTTATATGTAATGAATAAATGTTGAAATAAAGATAGATATTGCGTTTTTTGATCTTATTCGATACATGTTAAACTAAATCAACTGAACTTTACCTTTAAAAAGGTCAAAATGAAATATTCTCCCTGTACCCTCTTTTAGAGGTGACCAGACTTTTATTCTGTTAAAGAGTAATTAAAAATAGAAGCCATTTTTCAGTGTTTTTTTTTTTATAAAACCTAATGTTAAAATCTCACTGTATTTCAAGCCTACACATATTTTGCTACAACCTGCTGTAGCCTGCCAGTCTATCACCCTTTGAAAGCACACATATGGCAACATGATCTGGGAGGAAACAGAGTTTGACAAATGACACCCCAGTTTAAAACAATTCCAGACAAAGCTGTTTACATGAACAGGCCGATGTCTGTGACAGGCCACTATTGTACTAATCAGAGAAACAACGCCATACTTCACATCAGGGTTATTTACGGTCATTTAGGGTTTATTGTAGGGTAATCCCTACAACCTAAATATTACTACGACTTTTGCAAGTGCACTCCACAATAAACCAATCAGCCATAAGATTAAATCCACCTGCCAAAAAAGCTCTGACCCTTCGAGGCATGTACTACACAAGACCTCTGACGGTGTCCTGTGGTGTCTGAGGCACCAAGATTTTAGCAAAAGATCATTCTGTGAATGTTCTGTGTGATTAATGTGCGAGAGCGACGAAGCCTAGCCTGTCTGGTCAATGAGTCTTCGAAGGCCCATGACCCTCTCGCTGGTTTTCCCCATTGTCATTTCATGGACAACTTTCGGCAGGTACTAACTACTGTACACTGGGACACACCCCAGAAAACTTGCACAAGCACACACTGTGTGTGTAT
>JAOVVF010000014.1:11785900-11802030 GCA_028565595.1 Duopalatinus emarginatus | reverse complement strand
CATACATACAAATATACATACATAAGTACATACATACTTACATACATACAAATATACATAAATAAGTACATACATACTTACATACATACAAATATACATAAATAAATACATACATACATACATACAAATATACAAATATACATACATACTTATGATCCCTCTTTCTATAAGTTAGGTTTTGTATCTGAAGACTCTTTAAATCTAATTAAAACTGATCACTGATAATCACAGTCTGGTTCACTGGCAACATGCAAGAAGCCATAAAGCTTGCAATTCTTCCGCTATGCTTTTATTGCCAGTCCAGCAAAACATTCATCTTGACTAGAGCTTTAGAGAATGAGTGTGCTTGGCTCTCTGACACTGGTGAGTGCAGTACTGGCTGTACTCCAGATTCAGTAACCGGAGCATCTAGTCAGAGCAGTTTCTCCATCTGAACAGCTCTTGATTACAGTGGGCTACAACAACGTTGGACCGTTTAGATAGAGTACATTACAGTATGGCGGACCTGGAACTGGTCTGTATCTGGCAACCCTACATGAAAGGAAAATGTTTACTACTACTACTATTATTATTATTATTATTATTATTATTATTATTATTATTAGTCTGCGTAGGTCATCTTTCTGCTGGCAACACAACCACCAGCATCACACGAACACACAGACAAATCAATATACTGCTCCATTATGAACAGAATAACAAACCTAAATATAACATGATGACAAGGGTTTAGACATGATTGTCCTAAACGCACACTAGTGGGAAGTGACAGGACTTTAATGAGTCCTGATGTCTGATTATCATTCCCTGCTAAGAAACGACCTTGCAGATAAAGGCACTTTGGCTCTAGTAATTCATTCGATGACGGTGTCTTTTACCGGAAGCCAGCTGATGTAAGAAGTGGGAGATAATTCAATTTCTGCTAAGTGCATGGTTTGGACTTGGCAAGAACTTTTTACTATACCGTAAATGATGCGGTATTGTAGGTGGTTCTGATTCATAGGAAACCTCGGCTCGATTACGTGGAAATTAAACATACAGTGCAGCATTAAAAAGGCAAGTCTCAAGTCTCAAAGACTGGTTCCAGTTTCACCAAACTGCTCATACTAATAATCCACATTTACACAGCATTTGTCATTTGTCATTTAAATATTGCAATGAAGTGAATTGTCTCTGGGTTCTCTGGTTTCATCCCACGTTCCAAAAACATTTAAACTCCTCCTAAGTTTACATGAGAATATAAATGTGTGTGTGCAAGGCACCATGGGATAGACCGGCATTTTATATAGGATGTATTCTCAACTCAGTGGAAAAGAGCCCCAGATCTACCATGACCCTGATGAGGATTAAGTGTTGAATAAATCCATAATCAAGTCTTTGTCATATTGACATTTACATAGTATAGTATAGCTATAGTACAGTGAAGTACTCTACCATCCGAATGATACAACACCGCCAGAGAAGAGAGGGTTAAGGGCCTTGTTCAAGAGCCCAACAGTGGCAGTTAGGCAGTGCTGGGGTAAGAACCCCTGACGTATCCCAGCACCTTAACTATTGTGCCACCACTGAATACTGATAATTGTTCACACTAATTGTTTTTTTTATTCCACTTGATGTGTTATGTGTATCTTCTCCTACAGCTTTTGAGATATTGACAGGGGACGAATGCTAAACTGTCCTGCATATTAAAGAGAAGTGTGCTTGTATACAGTTTGTGAAAATGTTTATATCTTCCCCCACTGCACTTGTTTTTCCGGAAAAAAGCTCTTACTTGCTTGAAGCGGGAAACTGATGTACTTTGGTAAATATTTGAGCTACAGCCTTAACAATTGCCATTCTTTAACCCAGGTACACCAAGACCACAACGCAGGAACTGCCCTTTTTTTCAGTTGTTCTCTGATTTTCTTTATTCCGGTCCAGTCTTTATTTCGGTCCATATCTTCTTGTTTACCGTGTTAGGAGGATGTGTGCTTCTTGTATGCATTTCTTGTAAATGTTTCTCCTTTCTTTCACTAAACTTATTTATCAGGGAAATACCTTCCCATCCAGATAAATGGGGATTTTGGGGGGATTCAAACAGGGAACTACTGTCAATTTTCGAGCTACAAGCATAAAAAAATTAACACGGTCAGACCCGGAAATGCAGAAACCGCAACTCATAGTTTCAGCAGGAACTACATTTTCTAGTTTTTATTTGGTCAATCATCAGCTTGTATCCCTAGCAGAAGGAGAACTTAACTTACCAGCAGTAGTCCTCCATGACATGAAGCTGTCACTGCTGCTCTAATGGCTGTGACAGGCATTGGGTTAGGGTTTAATATTCTAAACTACTGAACCATATTCTTTACAGCAGGACTTATCCACTTATGGACCATGGTCTGGAGACACAGCAAGTGAGTGGTTTCAGCAGATTGAACCAAACGCTTGAAAAACGCTGTAGCAGGACATAGGAAAAAACCTCTTGGCTTTATGAAAGCATGAACCAGTATGTATCATATATCTATGTATTTCTGTATCAGATCCTGTTGCTGGTTGTTGCAGTCAATCACATGCATTTCTGTAAATGATTAACCAAAAAGCAGCTCAACAAGAATGGAAAGTGTCTTTTTTATTATCCCCTCTGCTTTCCCTTACAGAAACGTCTGGTTCATCTGAATTGATTGGTTACACCAATTTAGCACTGTTTTCAACACTGTTTGTGTGACGCATCACATATTTTTACACCTTTGTGTTTTTATGTTTAGATAAAAAAACAAGGTTGATGACGAAACCAGAAAGTTTATTTTTATGACTAAACAAAGATGCATGCATTTATTTAAAAAAAAAATCAATAAAATAAAATAAAAACAGAGTGCCAATATGAACAAAACATAGCCATATCAAAGATAAGACATATTCATTATTAATGGTTAATTAAAAGGTTGCACATTGAGCCATGTGAGCTGTTTTACCATGCAGCTTTATGCAGCTGCACATTGATCAAGTTAAATACTCCTGATATAAAGGGTCATTCTGGAGACTACTAAACTAGAGACTAGGGTGAGACTAGGATGGATTTAACTCCTTCATCAGAATTGTGTAATTCTGTAAGACCAATTAGATGCAGTTTCTTCTTACAGGAGGAAGTTTATCTATTATAAAATAAACCTCGGTCCCACAAATACATAATAAATCACCGAGTCACGTGGGTGGTCCCTTTAAAGCTGGGCTACGGCCGGCCGCGCGCGCGCCGTCACATGACGATCATGACATAACGAAACAGCAAACCGGAGCAGCTAAAGCGCGCCCATGGCTACCGCGTAACCACGCGCACGAGCCCAGACGTTCCGGTGTGTGCGTCTCTCTCAGTGGACTTGGAGCTTTCCGTTTGAGCACTGCAGCTGCTGCGGCACACACACACACACACACACACCGGACGTGATGGTGGACTCTGCACCTGAGGCACAAACAGGACCAGTCCCTGCTGTAAGTAAATAAAGTTATTTTTAGTGTTTAACGAGAACTGCGCGCGACCGGACAAATCCGCTCTGGCAGGTGTGTGTGTGTGCGTATGTGTGTGTGTGTGTGTTTCTGTATGGGCTTGACTATAACAGATACACAGTGTTTTACCCCTAACTACTACACGACACACCGGACCCCCGGGGTTGCTACGAGATGCTCGACTGGCACGCGGCTCCTCTTGCACAGTTGCGCGCGCTGCCAACGTCCGCATTCCGAGCGCTGTGGCGCAGATTAAAATGGAAAAGCCGTGCGTTTTAACGGACACCGGCGGCTTTACAGCGGCTCTACTGAGGCTCTAGGAGGGGTCTGGTGGACATTATGAATGATAACTTGCGTGATTTATTGTAGTATTTATAACCACAGACCTGTGTTTAAGAACATCAGTGTGTCTCTAAGTGCGTAGTTAAGAAAAGGACGATAGCTGAGGAGCGCTGTGGGGTAGAGAGGGGCAGTACGAGTCACTGAATCGGTTCGCTCGAACTGTCACTTTAAACGAGTCGAGTCGTTTTGAATCATTCGTAGTCATAAACATAATCAGATGATATTTTTTCTGTTTCTCTGTGTCTCCTTATGTACACACACACACACACACACACACACACACACACACACAAACACACACACAATATATATATATGTTTGTGTGTGTGTCCAGGAAGTGAGTGAGCAGTAGGCCTCAGAAGAAGCTGACGAAGGACTTTTCACACACACACACACACACACACACACACACTGTATACAGATGATGATATATATATATGACGAATGGCCACACTTCCTTGTGAATCCAAATCTCCTTCTGAATCGATTCGCTCGACTCCCTTTAAAGAGTCAAAGAGTTATAGAACCGATTCGTGATTCCTTGTCTCATCAGTACTCCGGCAGCAGACCGCGCGTGAACGCGGACCTGAACTCACACGTCCACTGTAGTGTTTGTGTAATGAGAGGTTTAAAGTACGTGCGCGGATTATAGCAGGTTTAGAAAATGTAGACGATGGCGAGGTTATCACACACACACACACACACACACACACACGCGCACTTTACTAAGTTGCGATGTTTTCTGAGGGTTCCTTGTCTTTAGTACCGGAGTCATCACTGAACACGGTGCAGCGGAACCGCGCGGCTCGAGCGGGATTACAGACTGCGCACGAGACGGATGAAAGGCTGCTCACTGATCCTTGTGTAAGATATTTACGTGTGTGTGTGTGTGTGTGTGTGTGTGTGGTTGACGGCTGCTTTGCAAACTACACTGCCAGATTTACTCTGAAAATAAAAAAATGCACTACTTACCATGTTGTTTTATTGTTCATTTTGATGATAATAGGGGTTATGATGATGATGATGATGATGATGATGATGATGGTGATGGTTATGAGGATGATGAAGATGATGGTGGTGGTCATGAAAGTGGTGTTGGTGTTGTTGCTGATGATGATGATGAGGGTAATAATGGTTATGATAATGATGATGGTGCTGCTGCTGATGGTGATGATGGTGATGATAATGGTGGTGATGATGATGATGATGGTGATTATTTTGATGATAGTGGCGATGTTGATGATGATGTTTATGATGATGAAGATGATGATTATGGTTTTTTTTAAAAACTTCATCATTATGGGCTATTATTATAATAACTATAAACAGTTGCCATGAGTGCAGTTTATCTGTACCTGGTTCAGACACGTCTTCAGTTGTTTCATAAAACTTCTCTGTTTTATGACTCGACTACACAGCCCTGAGATTCGCCCATCTATAAATATCATTGCTTTTAAAACAGGTGAATTGTGTAAATGATGTGCATGTAGCTGATGATGGATCTGAGACGGATGTAATGTGAAAAGGAGATTGCACAGACGTTTTCTATTATTTTAAGACTTTATCATAATAAAGGCCATCGCCTTTCTACACCTGATGACCGGCTTAAGAGCGTGCACTGCTTTCTGTGGAGACGAGCACGCGCAACATGTAGGTCGGGTGCGGTGCATACCAGTCATAGAGAGAGATAGATAGATAGATAGATAGAGAGAAAGTGTATACATACTATAAATATACAAATATATACAAATAAATGCAAACCTGCATCTCTGGAGTCACAAGGGTTAAATCGGGCGAGTGCACCTTTTGGTTTATGGGTTGGACACGAGTTTTGCATGTCAACATGACATTGCTATTGTGCGTCTGCTGTTTTACCCTCTCACACTGAGTTTGGTTTGTTACTGTGTGAACATTAAAATCAGATCAATATCAGGTGTCATTGAAACACAGAGCTCGGTTATCCGATCCGACTCAAACTGGTGCTTCCCTGTCAGTCTGTTAGTTTAAAGACGTCACGTTGTCTTTTTTTTAATCAATATAAATTATATAATATAATATATAAAATATGTAATATATATAATATATAATATATAAAAGGTGTTTTGGTATCATTTTGTTATCAGTGCAATTGTGGTAATTTCTTTAAATGCATCCTATATAACAGGAACACTCAGTCATTATCTAAGCCACTTACTACTGGGTTGTGAGGGTATTGGGGTCTGCCTCAGGGCTCACAGGGTGAAAAGCAAAAAAACAACCTTGGCAGGTCACTAGTCTATCGTAGAGCAGAACCACAGACACACACGTTCTTATGTAGAAGCAATTTGGTATCTCTAATTCACTTGACTGCATGTCTTTAGACTGTGGAAGGAAACCAGAGCACCCAGAAGAAACCCCCAGAGACACGGGGGGGAAACGTGCAAACTCCACACAGAAAGGATCCTGGCTGCCTGGTTGGGGAAATTAAAAAGTATTGTTCCTCTGTTGTTTATTCGTACGTCATTCGCAAAAGGAATTTACACCAGAAATTTGTTATTTATGAAAATAAGTCAGTAATATTTCTGCCAATTTGATTTACACGAGCAAATCAAGAACCAAAGGAAGAAGTAATGGAGTATCAACTAAAACAGATAAACCACTGGAGATTATTGCTATCTGTGTAAATCATGTTGTGAACAAAACAACAGCAAATCCTTCTCTAAAGTTCCCACAGCATAGCGCACCAGAGAAAACCATAATTTGATTTCACACCGCCTTTTTGCTGACCTTTGTGTTACCAATTCAATTTAATTAATCGAATTAAAGTGTTTTCATGCGACAAGTTCACAAGCATCTGGAGTCTATTTGAGAAACGTATTTATAGACATTGAGAAATCAACATTACTGGTGTTGCTAATATCGGCAAATAGAATCCTGAACGATGACACAGCCATTCGTCACCAAGAGTCGAAGAAGGCAAAATTGGTCATGGTTTCTATTTGGGGTGACGTTATTCTCTTTCATCAGTTACAGTGACAATAGTCAATTCTGGTCATTCGTGAGCTCATGTATGTGGAAGAGGGCAGATTGCGCTTTCTTCTGGGTGTAATCAGCTGTTCTGTGTCATTCAGGAGATCAGGAAAATGTAGCGTCTGGCTTCACATGTCTCAGAGGAAGTCTTAACCCTCTCCAGTTGGTGGCTGCTGTGTGATGTATCCATACCAGACCAGAGCAAAAATTTTATACTGGTAATTTTCTGTAGACTTCTAGTACAGGCTATATCTTGCTTCATGTTATGTTCACTTCAGAAGCCAGTCCAGGAAGTTCTAACTGTCCAGACAGTCATTTGCATTTACAGAGATCATATATCATTGCATGTTTTAAAAGTCTGTCAGTTGACTTATAGCAAATGTAAATGTAAATCAGTAAAGGATAATAGATAGCATGAAGGCTGACGCTGTTCCTAACCTTTACCTTAACCTTGTGTCTTTTTATACAGCTGGAGTTTTGGAAATAGTGATGAAGGAATATGCTATATTCAGTTTTATTTCTATAGCGATTTTAACAATAGACTTTGTCCCAAAGCAGTTTTACAGAGATATGAAATCCAGATTTTACGTTTACATAAATTTTATCCTCCCTGAGATGACAATTGGAAGAAAGCTTGAGAGGAACCAGACGCAAAAAGGAACATATCCTCTTTTGGGTGACACAGATAGTGCAGTTATAAATAATCCCATGGTATATAAAAAGCACAAATGTACAACCAAAAAAATGTTACAGTAGTAACATGAAGTCTGGTGTTTGTTGAGTTTTGTCAACTGTTCACTGTGACTTATTGAGAGTAATACTGTTCAGTCTTAGTTTTCCCTCAATGACTCTGTATAGCAGTTACAGTCAAAAATAAGAATTTATGGTCTCTAGACTGTCCATCTTGTTAAAAACATTGGTTAATAAGGTAAATAATACTACTGGTGCCTTTATTCCAGCTTCCAGTGTGCTGTTACTGTTTATGAAGCGTCACTGTTGCTGCGCCCAATGAATACCGAACACGTTTGACACGAGGCGTGAGTGTTGTAAACATTAGCCTATATGATAAATGATCTGCAGGTGTTTTCTACTCAGTAGTACTACCACACCCACCGCCCTTTCTAGTGGTCATGCGTGTGCATTTGTGTGCATCTGTGCTTTAAAGATGCTTGTGTTCAGGCACTTCCTGTTAAACACGATCAATCGTGATGTAAACATTTAGCATTTTGCTAGGCTATGAGTTAAAACCACACACAGGAAATGGGTTTTCCACTTCAATCCATCAGATAAATCAAATATCGACTTGAATTGTCGACTTTGACACCGAAACACAGACTTGAATAGAGACGCCACCCAAGTACAAATGTTTATACTCTCGTACATTTCCTATTGAGAAACTTCAGAATGATTCATCTGCTTTTTTTCATCTGTTTTCTTCATGGTTGGTGCTCACCCGTCATGGATGGATAAATGATAAATACATTCTTTAGCTACCACACCAAGTGTGCTTTATGGGTTCGGTGGCCTGGAAACCTGAATGTCTATGCTGCAAAGGGGAAGCATAACGTAACCTAATATAAAACATAAGGCAAACTAGTTAGAGTGCTAAGAGTATCGATAGAGATTTAGAGAATAGGCTTTGGATGACTGATCCGGAAATGAGGACTTGAGGAAATGATTCCTCTCACGATGGCCATTAGTATGATGATTTAAATGTCTTGTGGAAAAGATAACATCTTTAGCTTTTGACAAAATAGGTTTTAGTAAGGTTTTAAATCCTAGACAAATCTTACTAACTTATTTTCTAACTTTGGAGCGAAGCAACAAAACATCACATAAGGCATCGGTAACAAAACATGTGGGGTAAAACAACTAAAATTCAGGGGAATGACAACGAGGGGTGCGAATATCTCAGTGTCTGGCGATTTGATTTAATTCCGATTTTTGGGGTCACGTTTCTAGATTCTGGAACCATTTTTTTATTTAAATGTGACGATAAAAAAAAGACAAATAAAACATTTATTTAAAACAATACCTTTAGGTTCCTTACTGTATTAAATCTTTTTGCATCATTTTATATTTAATCAAAAAATAGGATTGTGCATAAATTTTTTTAACTTGAATGACCAGGATTAGGTTAGTTTAGCTGCCTGGCTTTTACTTAAATAAACAAATATCAATGAACAAATAACTGCAAATATATTAATACAAAAGTAAACATAGACTTCAGTCTACCACAGTGCATTAACCTTTAACTGAAAATAAAACACAGACTTTAAAGTCAGTGCATTACTGCATTTATATTTTGTATAATTTTGTCAGAATGGAGTCCGCTAGCAAGGGAGCTAGCTAACTAGCTCACTATATGGTGGCCCAGACGACCTTTTACGGTGGCCTACATCAAATCGAAACCTTTGTTTTCTGATTAAGTCATTAAAGAGAAAGCAATTACAGATAGTTCTGTAATAACTCAGACATGTTCTGCCTGTTCTGCTAGTCCCAAGCTCCCCTTCTAATGAACATCTAGATCTTTAATAAGGTGTGTCCACCATGTGTTTTACATATTCTTTATTAAGCACTATTAGTTTCTGTGCAGTCGTGTCCACTGTAGTCGTGTCCATGTTCTGACCCAGTCGTGTCCACTTGCTAGAGAACAATTAGATTAGGAGCAAAGGGTTGCTGATGTAATGGGCGTCTACTGCCTGAGGAGTTATTGTGTGTGTGTGCGTGTGTGTGTGTGTGTGTGTTTCTGTGCATGTGAAAACAAACAGCAATTAAGACAGCCACACTGGGTATGAAGACCTTGAAGACTAGCTTAGCATAGTATTAGCGAAGTATTGTCCGATAATCTGCTACCACCCTACTGCACGTCTTCTGCAAATAACCTGTCTGGTTTAGGGGCATTCAGGCATCACAGAGCTTCAGATGTCAGCTGACTTGCTGTAAGCCGCTCGGAGTTTTGATGAGTCAACAGTGGTAAAGCTACTGATGCAAATGTACAGCAAACCCAAGATCACACGTCCTCAAGAAGAAAAAAGGGACTCGCTACCATTTTCCAGGCAAATCCGTTTTTAATTGACATTTCTGTAGCTCTTATATAATATGTTAAAGTGGAGATATTTGTCTGTGGGAGTTGGAATTTACATTTGTTTATGCAGTGGTCATGTTCTAATATATGCATGTTTGCGTAGGTGTAATGACCGAGGTATAAGAGCATGTCATGATGCTATACACTAATTATGACACACCGCAGTCGGTCGTTTTGAAATCGGCTCTTTCCTGTTCTGGCAGTTTAGATCTCATGCCAGGTTTAGTGAAATGTGTTTACTCGTACCAGCAGCGCAAACACCCATATCAGTAACAGGCTATACATTCATTATAACAGCCTAACAACACAGAGTACATGCTCATTATAGAAAGACACGCGTTTGTGATCCAAGCAGGTCTCGGCTGTAAAGCTACTTGCATGTGTGTGGTCACGCATCTGCTGTTCTCATGTGAGTGCGTATGTTTATGTTCGACGGTGGTGAGCAATGACGCAGGAGAAAAAGCCACGCAGAAGCAGAGGTTGCTGCCATTACTGTGGTGCAGAGAGAGGGAGGGAGGGAGGGCTAAAACGAGAGAGCGAGAAGCTAACTGAGAGGTCGTATATAAAAAAAAAACAAAAAAAAACAAACAAACAGAAAAAGAAAGGCAGAGCAAAACTGAAATGGAGATGAGGAAATATAAGGATGGTCAGGCAGCAGAAAGAAACGGGAGGGGTGAAGAACTGGACAGAACACAGAGAAGCATATCCTCGTCAGCGTGCGCCAAAATTAAACTGCGCAACAAAGCAAAAGCAGTCAGCATTTCAACTCTGTAACAGATCAACGGAAATTTTCTCCTCACATAACCAACCTAGAAACCCAGATTTTACCCCACTCAACAACACCGAGCATCCAGGCACCACCACAGAAGCATTATGACTTGCAAAAATATCATGTTATGATATGTGAAGACTTTTTTATGATCTTGTGATATCGAGTTTAACAAGAAACAAGAGATCAGTTTAACAGTTAAATGGTTAATAACGCTCCAGTCTTGTACATGAATGACTAAAACAGACTAAAAGAAATATTTTATTGAAAACAATTGAACTGTGTTAGTTTTATTTACGATTTTGTTATCATGTCTGTATACTATGTGTGATGTTAGGTTTCACTCACTACCTACAAAGTAAGCCTGAAGATAATGAGTAATAATGCCTGAAAAGCATATTAACATTATGTTAATTGTAGATGTGGAGATAAGCAGTAAACCTTCAAATTTCTTTTAAGGACTACTAGGTAGCTTAAACTCTTAAGTACTGTAATAAAAGTTTCCAATTGTACATGTATATTGAATATTATATTTTAATTTTGATGTACATACATTAAAGTAAAAAAAAAACCTGGTACACCAGTCTAATACTTGGCAGGTCCTCTACAGAGCATGGACTTCACCAGCTTGTTGAGATATGCTGTAGGTAATAAACACCGTAATGCAGAACGGTCCAGAATTCTGATGTATTCTAAGGTGTAGGATTTCTGTGTTCCACAGCATGGCATTCCAAATGTGTTCGATAACGTTGAGATCTGGTTACTTAAGTTGGAATGGCAAAACCCCAAACTCAAATGACCATAATTTATTGTCTCTAGACGTGTGTGGTGGTGCATTGTCCTGTTACAAGAAGCCAAACCTATCAGAATGAATGCAGGACATTAGCAGGAGTAACTGATCAGAAAGGAAAAACACATAACTGTCAGAGACGTTCATAGATGTACCAGAGGTCCCATGAAATGCCAGCTAAACAAACCCCACACCATTACGGAGCCACCAGCCACCTGTACCCGTTTTTTTTTTCTGGTACTTCATTGTATAGTGTATATTATATTTTTATTCAGTAACCTTCGGTAAGTTTAGTAACCTACTAAAAGCCCTAAGATTCTCAGTGTGAACAGTGTGACATGCCTACACTAGCATGACATTAGCACTTGCATGACGTTACACTCTCTTGATTTATTATAAGCTCTAAATACCAACACACTGATGAACTTAACTAACCTTTCCAAACACATACACGCTAACTTACCACAGGCACATCCGGGTCTCTAATGCTACAACAGCTCATATACAAAAAAATAAGATAAGATAAAAACAAAATGTTAGCATAACAGGCTAGCACGAGTTTAGCTACTTATTATAGATGATTTTATTGCTAAATTGTTTGGAAAACCTGTTTTTTTTTGTTTGTAAAAAGATAGATCTCTAACTTATCAATTAATATGGACGACTTCCTGGAAGGAAGATGTCTTTAAACTGACTTTGCAAGCATTCAACCACAGACCTCATGCTACTTACTGCTTCCAGATATATCGTTTGAAGATATTCTGAACTCTGCTTTTGTACTACTGGTTATATTTTGCGAGTTCCTTGTGTCACAGAGTTCAAAATGTTGTTTTCCTGTCAGAGACTGGTGCACTGAAGGAGTGCCTGAGGTTTTTGTTTTTATGCAAAATAGAATTGATTAGGGTTAAAGGATGTAGTGGTGATAGGCTGAGAAAAGTGTACTGAGACACAATTCATCCCAATATTATTACCCACGTTCCCCAGAGGAAAGTTTTTGCTGCACACAACAGTCTTTTCTTTGTCTCATCAGAAATAAATCACATCATTATTTGGAGATTACTGAATTCTGACCCGTTTCTTTGAAATCCACCGTTAGGGAAAAACAAGGAGCGTAAGAATACGCTGAAGTACCAGAAAAAAACTGGTACACCAGTCTAATACTACTTAGGTTCCTCATGCGGCATGGACTCCATGAGCGTGCTGAAATGTTCTGTAGTTAATGGACACCATACTTCCTGCAGAACGCTCCACAATTCTGTTGTCTAGGTCTAGGATTTCTGTTTTCCACAGTGCATCGCTTGGCATCCCAGATGTGTTCGATAACATTATAATCTGATGACTTAGGTGGAAATGACCAAACCCCAAAGTCAGATGAGTGTTCCTCTAACCATAATTCTGTGTCTCTAGACATGAGTGGAGGCGCATTGTCCTGTTGGAAGAGGCCAAACCTATTAGAATGAATAGCGTTCACCTGTCAGAGACAATTGTAGACATCCCATGGAATGCCAGCTTAACAAACCCAATACCATTATGGAGCTACCACTAGTTTGTTTGTCAGTCACCACCAGTTTTACTTAAACTTCAGTGTAAATCAATCCAAGACAAATGACCCTGTCCAGTTTGAGAATAACTGGAGAAACACAACAAAGGCAGCTGTTTTGCTGATAAAATGTTGAATTTAAGACAAAGAAGTCTATATTTGAACGCAAAAAGAGATAATTGTTAAAGTCTTATAGTGATGTTAAATGGTTAAACACCCCAAATCTTTCAAAAAGATTCATCCATTGTTTACACTGCCGATATAAATTAGCAACCCCTGTATTTACCCCAAACTGGTCGAAGGCTAGCAGTGTGGGCTAGGCAATATTTGCCCTCTACTCTGCACGAAAGCCCTGGTTCCCAAGCACTCAGTAGGAGAGGAATGTGGCCAGGCAAGCAGAGCTGGCACAGTCCCGGACCCTGTGCTCCACTCAATGTGAAATCACATCCCCTTTAAAATGCCCCTCACAAAGAGCAACTCTCTACGGGCGCTTCACTCTACCTATTCAAAACCACATCTATCAAGACCTAAGATTGCATGTGTGTGTGTGAGAGCAAGCGGCAGAAAGGGAAGGGCAGGTACGAAAGACAAGCCACGGCTTTGAAAGCAGCCGGATACGTTTTCACAGTGTAACGATGCAAACTTGACTTGGCAAATATCGCCAAAATTCTTTGATTGCACGCAACCAGAGAGGACAAGATGTTCCTATTGCACAACCTGCTGCTGCTCCTCAGCGGGCATCAAAACGTAGCACTGCAGAGATGGGACAGCACACAGGTCAGTGGAGAGCTGCCAGACTACTGCGGTGTACTTTGCTGTTTAATTCTCATCCACGCCTTGGGTCCTGGAATAGAGAATAGAGACCTAGCCTGACAATTGTTGGGTGGGATTGTCTAGGTGGAATGGATGGGGTTTTTTTTCCCTGCCAATCAGATGGACATAATCATGTCCTTCTGGGTGCCTGATTTAGGCAGTGGTAGCTTAGTGGTTAAAATTTTGGATTTCTGATCAGAAGATCAGGAGACCACCTTGGAAAAGCTGCCACTAAAGAGCCCTGGAGCAAGGCCCTTAATCCTCAACTGCTTTGTTGTATAAATGTGGTAAATGTAAGTTGCTCTGGATAAGAGCGTCTGCAAAATGCCATAAATGCAAATGTTTTCTCATTGTGTTACTTAGTGTCCTCTGTTGTTGTCCTCCTCCGGACAAAGGTCGCAGCTAATGGAAATGGAAAGTGTAAGTGAAGTGATTCACCGACTGTTCTTGCGCAAAGAAGAATTTGAATTTCAGGGTGTGTGGCAGCCTCTATCCATAGTACCTGGGGAGCAACTGGGGAGTCAGGTGCCTTGCTCAAGGGCAGTCATGTCTCGTCGGTACAGCGGATTGAACCGGCGACCTTAAGGTTACAAGACCAGTTCCCTTACCTCGAGAGCCTGCTCTCCTGGTTAATGGTTGTGAATTTTTTACTCATTCAGTCCTCAGTAATGGCTTTATGCTATTCAGAGTCATAGTGGATCCTGATACTATCCCTGGAACACTGGGTGTGTGGTAGGAATACACCCTGGATGGGCTGCCAGTCCATTACAGGGCAGCATGCACACACGCATTCACACTTAATCAGGAGCAATGTAGCACAGCCAGTCCACCTACTGGTATGTTTTCGAGAGGGTCCTTGAACTGTGACGTGGCTACACTGCCACCCTGGGGTAGCCACTACATTGCTAATGTTTAAAAAAAAGTCTGTACTTTATAGTCATCAGTGTGATACAAACTGCAGTCTGAATCGTGTTGAAACATGTAAAAGTTTCTTTATCTATTATTGTGGAGAGCCAAATGCCAAAGACGCTCAGCTTGGCCAGCATTAACTAAACATTTCTGGTAATGTGAAATAATCATTGGCCCTTCCATCAGAACATCTTGTGTTGTTCTGAATTAACAGTAATGGGTCATTTTCAGACTTTGGCAGAGCTTTAGTTTGGAAATGAGGACACAGTACAAACAAATTCCAACGTGTTGGACTGTTGATGAGTTCTCTGCGGTACAGAAAGAAGCAGAACGCCGGGGTTGCTTGTTTTCTTGGAGAACAAGGCCTTTTGGGGCAAGTGGAAATCAGGTCAATTCCACCAGGCTGTCTCGCTCAGAAGAAAAAGCGAGCCTCCTCCCATATCTGCAACCACCCCATCCCTCTCTGTCTCAGTAAGGAGTCTGATGGATCTGAATTCCATGTGAAAGGAAAGCACACAAAAACAGATCAATGGGACCCATTTGCACAGAGAACAGCATTTCGTCTGTCTCGTCGCAGAGCTTGATTTGCAACCTCATTACTGTTCACCGGGTTTATCACATCTCAGGCTCAGACACATCTATCTTTTAATTGTGGCACTGCCATGAAACAGCTGAGTCATGGCCGTAGTAAACATCCAGTGATGCATTAGTGCTTTACAGAGTCACGGCCAGGACAGTTCAAGCAAATGATACCCCATAAAGTACCCTAGTATAGTAAAGCAGCCTAATATGGATGAATGCTTTTTTTATTTAAAGATGATGTCTATATATTAAGGATAAAATCACATGCCTTCATTTTTAAATAAAATTTTTTAATTAAATAATAAGTTGCATATGCGGCCAGTGTCTAATTTAAGCATCTATAAAAGATTATTAGACAACCACAGGCTGAGCCCTGGTGCTAGATTTTAACTTTAAAGTCAAGCTGAGAAGGGTGTGCCGTACAGTAAGGTGCTATACTGTAATTATAGAGCGACTTTAAACTGGCTTGTAGTGAAGTGTGAATCTGTAGAATAGACATGTTTTATGAATGTGCCACAGAGTGGGTCTGGGTGATATTATGCATTATATACCACTGAATCCTCTATTCTGATTGGTCAGAAGGCGTCGTGTCAGGTGTTAAGGGGTTTATATTTATACGGTTGTTCTAATTTGCTATTGTTTAGTTCAGTTAGGTTATTGATTTATTGTTAACGTTTCTGGAAGGAGTCTTGTAACAGTCAGGGGTAACGGTGTAAAGTTTTCTGACACCTGCTACACCTGCTACAGATGAGGCACCAGGAGATACCAGCAACCCTGAGTCCTGATTCTTCGTGCAACCCAAACCCTG
>JAOVVF010000014.1:11744796-11771862 GCA_028565595.1 Duopalatinus emarginatus | reverse complement strand
TATGCTTTAACACATCAAAATAAATATTGGCCCTTGACAATCCCAGAAATCAATTTTCCAGACAAGGGTTGACTTGAACTTGTTCTTTGTCGGGCTATTGAGGATGTTTGTTTGTGCTCTTCCATGAATTCTGAATTACTGAGTTAGTACAAAAAAAAACATTTTAGACTTCTAAACATTTAATCAAAAGAAAAGTTGCAGATAAAATGTTTGCATGTCAGTGAAGAAAGCAAACTAGTAAATAGGAGATCACTTTCAAAAAAAAACAAAATATACACTGAATTGCCAAGAAATACTGCTACACCAATTTATTACTTGGTAGTTGCCCCCGGGAATTGCTAGTGGAAATATTTTGTATGCAATGACCTTCACACATGCTACAGAACGGTCCACAATTCTGTTGTATTGCGAGGTGTAGGATTTCTGCGCATCCCAGATGTTCAATAACATTGAGATCTAGTGACTTAGGTGGGAATTTTAAAAACCCCAAACTTATAATCTGGTGTCTCTAGACATATATGATGGTCCATTGTCCTGTTGGAAGCGGCCAAAACCATCAGACTGAATGCAGGACATGAATTACGGGTGTAACCTGTAAAAAGGAAGCACACATAGTGTTCACCTATCCAGAGACGTTTGTGGACGTACAATGGGTCCGATGGCATGTCAGCTTATACCATTATGAAGCCATAGGCTCATCTGTACCAGTTTTCTGGCAATTCAGGGTGTGTCACTTCAATACTTTTTCACTGAATAGTTCTAAAGTTTTGCTGGTAGTCACAGATTGAATTATTTCCTAAGCCTGAAATAGAAGTGCTAATGTGTAGATGTTTGAAAACTCAGCAGACATGAGTTCTGATTTAGAAACCCAGTTATGCAACATTCAGTGGAAAACGACAAATGGTTGCTTTCTCAGATTTCTACCTGCTTATAGTTGTATAATCCATTTCAGGATAAAATTATGTTTATACTCTTTATATTTAGGACACGTTTATTGCGAGGACTGTGAAGCAAACAAACACACTTCTCTCTTTACAGTAATGACATTAAGAAAAGGTAAGACTGGGTCTGTCAGTAAGCATTAGCTGCTCCTCACTCTGCCTGTCCTCGTTTTCTCCGAGCCGATACTTTTAGTGTTGGTGCTCGCACGTGTGCTGTAAGACTGCGTGGTTGCATCATCATCATCCCTCTTCAAACTTGGCATATTGTCTAGTATGACTTAAGGATAAGATTTCCTTGCCAAAGTACCTTCCTACACATTCACGCACAGGCTCACACATGCTTGCACACATACACATGAGCTGGTGTCAGTAAGCCCTGATTAGTGCTGATGATACCACAATGCATTCTGTGTGTCTGGTAGGAAAAAAAAGCTTTCAGGCTTTTATGACTGCTAATAATGAATAAGAATGGAAGCTTAAGGATTGTGAAGAATTGTGTGTGTATGTGCATGTCTGTGTGTGTATGTGTGTGTGCATGGTTGGATCAATGCCACTCAGTGATTATTCCTAATTGACAGCTGCAACATGGAGGCAGTTTTGCTTAGTAAGCTCAAAAAGATGTAATTGTCTGTGAAAGTGCTTTCTCACTTGCTCAGTCCTGTGCCAGTTTAATGCGCACAAGCTCTCCTTTTCTCTCTCTCTCTCTCTCTGTGTGTATGTGTGTGTGTGTGTGTGTGTGGGAGTAGAGATGGCCTGTTGTCCCGCTCGCTCCTGGCTATTTGTTAAAGTGTGTTTTCTCGGCCTTGTTGTGCAAGCGAATGAATCATCAGGCCACAAGTGATAAAAAGGAGACCAGCAGTTTTACCTGTGATGACAGCGTGTGTGTGTGTGTGCGTGTGTGTGTACGTGAGAGAGAGAAAAATAGTGAGCCGTGCTCTAGTTTCATTAGAGAGAGAAATAGATAGTAAGTTGCTGCTGCTTAATCGAGAGAGAGAAAGAAAGAGTGAGAGAGAGAGAGAAAGAGAGAGAGTGAGAGAGGGAGGGAGAAAGAAAAGTGACAGCTCAGTTGAAGGAGGGGAAACGACTCGGCAGTGTGCACTTGTCTCCTCTCTTGCTCTGTGGTTCTTCCCTTTCCTTCCTGCACTTTGGAGAAAGAGGGAGAGATTTACGAGCGCTGAAACGGAGGCGGATTGAGTGATGTGAGGCCGAGGTGAGTAGCCTGAACTCTTGTCTCACTCATCTTTTGCGTTCTGTCAAAACATTTCGTCTTTTCAGCTTTATGTATTTGTACGTATGTATCTGGATCATCTCTTTCTCTCTCTGTTTCCTTCTCTATATCTAAGTCTCTCACCCCTACTCTTTCTATCCACATGCACCTAGGGACAGATAAAAATGCAGGTCAATACATAAGGAGCGTTATTCTGGGTGAAAAAGAACATCTGTCTGCTGTCGTTCGTTTAACAAGCTATAAATGAAGCGTTTATCGAATGCCGTAATGCAATTGTAAGTGCGTCACTTTTTTTCAATTTTAATTTCTTGTTATATCACTAACACCGATTTGAGCTTAGGTGTTTGTTCACAAATCTGTAAGTTCTAACCTCATATAATGGCCCAGCTCTGAATATCTGCAGCTGCTGAAAATGACAGCACCACAGATTGGTGTCTTTCCACCTGTATTACTGACAGAGAACTGGTAAAGCTTAGCGTACGTGTTTGTGTGTGTCTGTGTGTGTGCGTGTGTGGTAAGGAGAGAACACACAGTCAAAACAGCACAGGAAGGGTGGGACTTGTACTACGGTAGACTAGTTCGGAAATGATTGGCTCCTGATTGGCCACATGACACATCAGTCGGTGTGGCGCTGTTGGGTGACGCGCAGTTGGCCTCGTGCCAGACCTCCTGCGGGGATTTTACCTTTTTCTCAGGAAAGAGACGTGTCAGCTGGGTTTCCGGCGGACCAAAGCTCCTTTTGTAAGAATGTATGCAGAGTAAACACGTTGCTGCTGTTTTTTTTTCATTTTCGGACTAGAATGCTTATATTGTATGCTTGATTATAAATGAAGTGTTTATTTCCTTATGCAGATGTGTTAAAATGTCTGAATGTGTAAGAGAATAGGAATCAGAGAGAGGGAAAAAAATCAAGAACAATATGTAAATAAGAAGAGAAAAAAAAAAACCACAGAAGAAATTGAAGGAGAGATAACATGCAAAGAAGTCGAAAGAGATCGAGTGTGCAACAGTAACAGGGTGTTACGCATCAACAGTGGCGTAGCAAGGAATTCATTTCAGGGGGCGCAGGGGCGGGGCGGAAAGATACAAAAATAAAATCATTGAGATCTGTAGAATTACACTGATGAGTACGACACCTTCATACTTTTTGGGTAGATGCCAGACAGCATTGAGAAACTTGAAAGGCTTGAATTTTGTATTTTCATAATCTACTGTCAAATGATGTTAGCATATTGCCAACATTACATTTCCTTTATGACAGTTCCCCTGAATATGATTAAAATTAGAAGCCAGTAACATGAGGAAATGACATTTCATCAGATAAACTCAGGTCTACATTTCTGACTCTCCTCCTGCAAGAAACCTGTACAGTACTGAATGTAGTAGCTCTTAATCAGAAACCAGATGAAAATACATGATCCTGATTGGTTAGTTCAGTCTCTGACCATGACAAGTCGTATCCATTAAAATTAGATTAAGCAAAAGTAAGAACCGCGTTACTTAGCCAGCTATGCTTCTGAGTAGTAGGAAAAAGGCAGAGAAGCTGGCCAGGCTGAGCATCAGAGAGGGAACCTGGAGCCCTGCTCCGGCACGATGGTGAGGCCAAAAAGCACATTCTTTGGCAGGTTAAATGGCTGTCAGACAAAAAAGACACACTAGAACGCAATGTTCAGCGTTGCCCATGCCAAGGGACGCCACGAGAAAAAACAAGGATTACATTTGTGTCACAGTAACCGTGCAAATATGTGTCCTGAAAATTCTAAAGGTGAAAAGTTCAGCATTTTTATTTTATTCTAATTAAACAGAAGCGATTTCCACAGAAACAGAAAGAGAGAGGTTTTATATGGGTGTGTTTACCAGACCTTACATGGGAATGTGGGCATGTCATTGAATCCATTTATGGACGTTTTTGAGCTGAAGAAATTTATATATGTGAAGATTAGCCAGGTAGCTAATCAGAGCTGATGTAACCAGAGAGGATGACTGACTGATGTTCAAGTTATATTTATACATTTTACTAAATGTCACTATTAACACTAGCTTACTGGCCAATACGAGCTAACCTGACATTTCTAAATAGGATTTTAGGTCATATTTATGAATGTTCACACTTGTCTCTGACACTGCTAGCTACTTAGCTAATATGAGTTTTTTTTAGGTTTTTAAAGTGTTAAGTGCATGTAATGCTAGCCACCTGGTTAATATATAAACGCCATATAAGGAAACGAACATAACGCTAACTCCGTACACTGATAAGTTAGCTTACCCGGAATAACCAAGCAGGGTTATAAGAGGAAGTCAAATGAATAAATATTCACTGCGTGTATATCATGCTTCATTGCACTGAACACACATGACATTTTTAGTAGGGGTTTCTGAGGTAGTTTGATTACATATGTAAATATGAATCATCTTTATGCTAACACTGTTTCTTGTACTGAAAGCTTGCTGTTGTTTGACATGGTACCTGAGGGAATAAATCTATTCTAAATGGATTTTAAGTCATAAACATCATTCATAATCATAATTCCTAATGCCACGAAGACCAGGTACTGAATCCTTATCCTGCTGTCTATACCAGCCTCTGTGGATGAGTCTCGCTGCCATTACTCTATCCATCCCTCTATATCAGTCAAATTTGAAAGTGAAACACTAAGATGCTGTGCAACTTGTGGCATCGGTTTGGCTTCTGCATTTCTAATGCTGTACACAAGATGGGAGTACAGAGTCTAAAGTAGCACAGAGTCACTGTAGTGTATGTACCATTAATATAAAAAAAAATTTAAAAATCAGGATCATATGTGTAGTAAAATGTATAAAATTGACATATAGTTGAGCTTAGGAATAAAAAATTATCTTTGAAGTGAAATGATTGACCTACTGTGCTTGCATCCCATCCATGCAGTCAAACACACACACACACACACACACACACACACACACTAGTGAACGCACACTAGGGGTCAGAGGATACACTTGCTCGGAGCAGGGGGCAGGCTCTATCCATGGTGCCTGGAGAGCAGTTGGAGTCGGGGGGGTTGAAGTGCTTTGGTTAAGGCCACTGCAGTCATGCTTTGTTTAATGGGGGCTCAAACTGGCAACCTTCTGGTCACAAGGCTGGTTCCCTGACCTTAAGCCACAGCAGCCCCCAAACTGTGTGGGGTAGTTAGTGTTTTGTATTGTATATGTTTTAGAAATCGACTGTAGCAATTACAGACATACATGTTTTTTTTTTAGCAGAGAACTTTATTACTACCTTGTATCAAATCTAGGATGTTTAATCAAAGGCCAAATCGCTATCCTAATCGTCGTATTTCGTATGACTTGAAACTTCATGTATGTTCCGGTTTAACTGCAGATTTGATAATATATACCAGGAAGAAAGATTTCTCAGACAATTATCTTTGCGTGGTTGCCACCTTGCGTGTATACCAGCTTAATGCATTAATGCATTTCCTCGTCCGGCTGTGCACCAGATTTCGGTATCAGTCATACCAACGACAAGGTGCATGATTACCTGGTAAATTAAATTCATAACGCAATTAATTTTTCTATACAGAGCGAGCCGCGCGGCAGCGAGCCAGCTGTACAGTGAACAAAGAATGAACTCACACAGAGCATTAGCAATTAACATCTCTGATAACCTCAGATGTGCTGCTGTATGAGGAGGCTGTGTGTGACCATTCACAGGCTTTTAATTTGTGTCAGGAAAGGAGATTAATATGATTTTGTGCTTCCTCAGGAACACTGGTAGCTGAGGGGAGGATTTAAATTACATCTTATAAAAATACAACTGTTAATACATTAATCTTAAGTAAAAGCTGGTGACGGTCTCTGACTGGGTGTGACATGGAAATACAGCCGGGGGGATGTTGGGGGGGACGCCAGTCCTTTATAGTCAACAAATACTGTTTACGTCAACCATTAAAAAGAGTTCTTCTGACTGATTACTGATACCTTATACTGAAACATTTCTATCCCAGTGGATATCTTTCAGGATGACTCCACATTGGAGCCGTCCACATTGCACAAGGACTTACTGAAAGATATAATAAAGGAAAAAATGATGTAAACGGCTAGGGTGCTGCGAGTTGTAAGAAGTGTTGGCTAACTCATTTCGATACTGGATGACTAACTCCCACTTCACACATCTGCCTCTGAGCGCCTTTCGACCGCTACAACCAATCCAGAACGCAGCGGTACGGCTTGTTTTCAATCTCCTTAAGTTATCTGACACCACCTCACTGCTACGCTCCCTTCACTGGTTTCCTGTAGCTACCCGCATCAAAACATTGATGTTTGCTTACAAAGCCAAAAACGGACCAACACCCAGTCACCTCAATGTACTCATCACACCCCACACTGTACCACGCTCCCTCTGATTCTCTAGCACTGCTCGACTGATCCTACCATTTCCCAGGGTACAAGAAGGACATGCATCAGGACTCTTTTTTTTGTTCTGGCACCTAGATGGTGTAATGAACGTCCCCTAGATGTCCATACAGCTGAGTCACTGACATTCTTCAAATGACATGAAGACTTTCCTCTTCCTTAAGTACTTAATTTAGCACTCGGCCTTTCCGATTCTTTTCTTTCTTGGCCTGTTTCTCTTTTTATCTCTCGACAGATGTTTAGACAGATGGTATTTTCAGTCTGACCTACTGAACCTGTATCAGGATGTAATTATTGATGGAGACTTCAAAGCACAATGGAGTGCCAGAAAAGCTGGTGCACTGGTTTAATACTTGGTAGGGCATGGACTCCAAAAGCTTGCTGAAATATTCTGTAGGCAGTGAACATCATACTCCACAATTCTGTTGTTTTATCTAGGTGCATGATTTCTGTGTTCCACATGGCATCCCAGATGTGTTTGATAACCTTGAGATCTGATGACTTGACACATATCTTGGAAGGATCGTCACGATGTTTGTTGATGCCACTCATTGCATTCCGATGTTATTTGAGCAAGTGGCAAGTGTCACACGACAAGCACATGAAACGATTCTAGCCAGTCAGCACTGGTCACATACGTCTATCACTTTACATACACACTGGCAGATGCAACCAGAAACGTGCTTTTGTGGCGTCGATATGTATTTTGCATAGGCTCGTCTGTACAAGTTCTTTTGGCAGTCCAGTATATATTGCCAGTTTTAGTAGCTAATGCTAACACTGTTACTATTATACAGAGCTGATGTGAGTACGTTAGGTCAGCTATGCTTGGTATCAATAAAAAGAAGCTTCTCTAGTTTCTTATGACACCCAGCATGGCGGAGTGTAGAGACCGGATTACGTCTACTGTTGCGTTTAATTTTTACTGTCCATTTTATATTTTATTATTGAGAAATAAACACTGGACAAAATACACTTAAAGTATTGGTTTGGTAGCATTGAGGCCTCAGGGGAAAAGGCCACCACAACATTTCATTAACTAATCACAGGCAGTTATGTATAATACTGTTCCACTGCACCCAGTACAAGTCCATCAGGTCTAAAAGGTCAGTATGTATGACCCTTTACAATCACTAGATCTTAACCTCACTGAACACTGAGGAGACATTGTGGAGCGATGTGTTAGACTCTCCATTACCAGCATTAAATCAATAACAGAGGTAATACCTTTCAGAAGAACGGTGTTCATCTTTCCTGTACCGTTCCAGAGAATCCAAGTCAAGACGTATTGAAGCTCTTGGTGGATTGCTGTGGCCCAAAACACAATACTTTATGTTGGTGTATGTATGTCAGTCAGTTTTAACTGAAAGACAAACTCGTGTGCGGATGTTTGCGTAGTGCGTGTGTGTATAATGTACCAGCATCTTTATCCTGAGCCCAAGGAGCACTCAGCAGTGCAAAACCTCTTAATGATCCCATTAGGAGTCCAGAAAAAGACCAGTTAAGGCGTTATTAAATGGCACAGCAGGCTCAGTGCTCCCAGGGAGGATGATGTTGAAGGTTGAGAAAGAGAGAGAGAGAGAGGGGCTGAATGAATCAGTGTATATTAAAGGAAGCCTACTGTAGCTGTGTGTCCATGGAATTGCAGTGTGTGGCTGAGGCTGAGATTCCCACCTAACCACATCTCAGCACCTGAATGGTTTTTGGCTGATAGAGCTCTGTATATGGATTTGCCGTACCTCTCCGCCTCTCCACCTCTCCACCACTCTCAGTGGTGATTTTGTGTAAATGCCTGAGTACTCCCTAGGCTCAGTGTTCACGTGGCTTTTTTTTGCTTTTATTCAAATGAAAGTAAATGGTTTGCAGTCACATGCAGATCTGTATGATGATTTATGGGTCACCCCTGAGTGCAGTTCAGATATGGCTAATCTGCAGTCAATGTATAAGTAAAGCGACTCACTCATTAGTTTCACAAAGTGACCTCCTTAACAATAAAAAAAAAACATGGATGATTCGCACCAAGTCTATTTTTTTTTTCGAGATGTGAATAAATCATTAAAAAAACCATTGTGTAAGCGGTTCAATAATTCATTCCAAGAACGAGTGTAGCGGTGATTGTGGTGATGCGGATGATGGGGGTGGTGGTGGTTCTAGATGGTGATAGATTGCCTTGGTAATGAGAAAGAATCTCCTGGGTTTTATGGGAAATAAAGGGAAAAAAACGAGAAGAGCTATTAACATCTTTGTAAGGATATGTTTTTATAGCTTGATAAGGACTAAGGATAGGAATAGGGTTTTTTCTCACTTTGCGGGGACATTTGGATTGTCTGCACAAAGATAAAACCAAAGGTTAGATTCAGGTGTGGAATAGCATTAATCAGGTGGGTTGTGTGTTACTATAGCTCTTTTAGTGTCCATGCATGTCCCAAACAAGAACAGTATCAATTAAATAATATGATTTTAATGGTTTCCATATTTTATACACACGAAGAATTGTGAACGTTTTTGACATTACTGTAAGAAAAAACATTTTAGCAGCTTCTTGATGATCTCTGTAACATTCGACAGCCCTGTCGAGGCGCTATTTCATTGTCACACCTACACATACACATTCATGCATGCTAAATTCTGGTTATCATTCTCCAGCATGATCAAACACGTCCTTATTCATACACAGTAACACAGCCTGTGTGGGATTTTCCCCTCGTTCCTGTAATACACTACACCCATAGTTTTGGTGCCTGCAGTTACATCTCCCCGACTTGAAGTCTCAATAACTTCCCGATGTTGCTACATGCTGCTCAGTGATGCACCGCTTGCATCCATATTGCCATAGTAACAAAAGAATAAACTTAAAAGGAATTGGTTGTTAAAGCGGCAGCTCGCACCTCCAAGGATGATTATATGACAGAGTTATGTAATCGCTCAGACAAAGAATGTCCTGGTCGCTTCGGTTCAGTGCGCTGACGTGTGAAAGAATGAGCAGCGAGAGGTGTGAGAGAGAAAGAGAGAGAGAGAGCGCATTGAGCACGTTAGCAAGATTTATCTTGTCCATTATGTTATGCAACCTTCATTAAGTGAAAGTTAACGTGGGCTAAATGGACCAGGTTAATCACGTGTTAGTGTGTTTGCCAATGGTCTCAAGGGTACGCCTGGAACAGATGCACAGTATGTCTTCTTTGGTGTCTGTGATATACAAATAAGCTATAGATTGCCAAGCAGGCTGCTCCAGATACATTCTGATACCGTTTGGTGTATATAAAAAAATTTGTATTTCTGCCTCAGCACTGTCACAATCCTCAAATCTGATCAGAGGGCCAGACGGCGAGTCATTTTCTAAACCAGCAGCACTGTCAGTAGGCTCAGCTGCAGTTTAATTCCGTGCACATGGTTGGTGTGGTACATTGGTAACAACAGTGTGACAAATGCTGTAAATGTAAATGCACTTTGTTAAATAAACTGAAGTGCTGGTACAAACTAGTACAAATGAGCCTATGCAGAATATGCAGGCTGGTGGTGGCTCCATAATGGTATGGGATTGATTTGTTTAGCTGGCGCTCCATGGGACCCCTGGTACATCTATAAACCCGTCTGACAGGTGAACACTGTGTGCCTCCTTCCTGGCGAGTTACACCTGTTCATGTCCTTCATTCATTCTGATGATTTTGTCCTCTTCTAACAGAACAATGTGCCACCATGCATGTCTATATACACCAAATTATGGTTAGAGGAACACTCATCTGAGTTTGCGGTATAGCCATTCCTACCACTTACACTGCCTGGCCAAAATAAGTTAGACCGCCTTTACATGTTTGATTACTGTTTCGAATACTTGCAATTCACATAGTTGGAATAATTTTTGGTTGAGATCTTGTTAGTGATTGGCAAGTCGAACCACTCTCCAGGACATCTCCAAGACATTTAGTGGGCTAAGGTCAGGACTTTATTCAGGTACCCAGCTGACTTTAATTTATTGCCACATAACGTTGCTAAGAATCGACCTGACTATTTAAATCAACCCCAGATCATAACACTGCCTCCTTCAAACGCTGGCCTTTTTAGAGTAGCTGTAGGCTTGTTTGGGGTAGCCATAGGCTTGTGGTTAAGGTTTGAGCCCCTCAACTGAAAAGACTTGACTGAAGTGCCCTTGAACAATGCACCTAACCCCCAAATGCTCCCTGAGTGCTGTGGATAGGGGCTGCCCTTTGCTCTGGACATGTGTGCTTACTGCCCCCTAGTGTTCACTATTGTGTACGTGAGTGTTTCACTGCATGGATTGGTCAAATGCAGAGGTCAATTTCACTTCACAGTGGTCAAAAGAGTAGTTCACCTTCACTTTTTTAGTCAGACGGTGTGTTTTGTGAGGTTTCACAATATTAAATGTAATTACAAATGAATAAAAAGTATGTTTTATTGATGTTTTATTGATATAAAAAACAATGTCTGCAATTTTCTGTGGTATAAGTGGAATAAAAGCTTTCAGAATGTGAGGTGATAAGAAATCGGTCTACTTTTGCACACAAAACTGAGCACACTAGTTGTATACGAATGTGTCTACGGCTGGGCGTTTTTTTTTTTTCTCATAGTCTTTACTATGTTTATCACCCGCACAATGCTAGGAATGTGTATGTAAGTGTGTATGGGCAGGTGTTTGCCTGATGGTACCTGTTGTGAAACCATACTTTACTCTTGGCCCATGACTCTCACCACGCCCTCTAAAATGAACTTTGTCTCCGATGAGTTGCGGTAAGAGAGGATTAGCGAAAGCCAGAGGAAAAAATCCCCCTCAGGCAATAAGAAGCACTGATCCCTGATCAGCTGAGTTCCATCAAGCTGAGAACAGCGCTGTGGAGTAAACATGCACCGGGCATATCTTAGAGCGGGTTATAAAGTATCATCCGGATATTATAGACGTATTTACAGGAGGTGAGAACCTGATATCTGAATTGTCAGATGCTGTGCTGGTTTGCAGGCACTGAATGCGAAAAACAGATTGAATCACTTGAGAATTATTTATCCAATGGGGAAAAAAGTGGACAGCTAATACACAACGCGGCATGTCAAAGAGCTTGCCAGTTCCTTTCTTTTCATGTGTTAGACTTTCAATAACAAAACAGGGTAAATTCAAGCTGCAAAATAGGGAAAACTTTTCTGAATAGGAATTTTGCCATCAGGGGACGTTGTTTTTGTTTTTCATAATCAGAGAGGAAAGTCCAAGTTATACATTTATATGATGCATATAGCATCATATGACTAGCATTCATTCAATTCAGTTCAATTCGAATTGTATAGTGCCTTTAACAATAGACATTGTCGCAAATCAGCTTTACAGAAATGTAAAGTTGATTCCCGATGAGAAAACTGGGGGTGATTGCGGCAAGGAAAAACTCCCTTGAGGTGAAACGTTGAGAGGAACCAGACGGAACCCATCCTCATCCAGATGACACCGAACTGTGTGTAACTGTGACAGCTACATCAAAAGAATGTGTAGCCAGGTAATTCATTACAGTTTTAACACAGGGTCAACTGTAGGCTTGTAGTTTAGGCACCAGTTTGATCCCTGCACCAGCCTGACACAACTGAAGTGCCCTTGAACAAGGCCCCTAGAATCCCACCAGACCTCTCTCTGGGCACCATACATAGGGTCGCCCACTGCTTTGGACAAGTATGTACACTGCCCCTTTAGTGTGTGTTCACTAAAAAAGCTAAAAACGCCAAATTATGTGCAGTATGATGGAAATTTGAGATAAAGATTAGGATTTTATCAATATTAAAGCTCACACAAAAAAGAGCAACAGTCAGAACTCAGACGTCAGTAGTTAAATATAAACTGACAAAATGCTAAGATATTTAAGTAGTAAATTCCATACATATCAGAAGAACTGTAAAACATCTCAGAGATGCTTGGGCATGTAACTGCAACAAAACGACTGTTCACATGTTAAACACACAACACTCTGTTTGCCAATTAACACTTAACAGCTAAAACCGTGTCGTGTTTATTGCTGTGGTTTTCCTATAAAACATTTAAAGCTCTGTGTGAATTTTTAAACAGTTCCAGTAAATCCAGGGAACATGAAATCACGGTCTGTCAAACAAAATATCTATCTGGCACTAGCATGGGTGGGCAAGAAGTAGAAAGAAGGAATAAACATTAATAAACAAACTTATACCACAGCAATTTGCCAGTGATTTCATTTGCTTTGCACAAGGGCACTTTGGGTGTCATGTTGGTTGGGCGAATCGAACCTGGGACCTTTCACTCACAAGGCTGGTTACTTAATGTAATATAATAAATAAATATCATGTAAATAAATCAATATAAATAACGTATAATACAAAACAGGTGTACTGACAAAATATTTTCTTGAAAAGTTAAATATCTAATGTTTAGATAAGTTTACAGCTTGAGGGGCGGCCATGGACTTGTGCTTAAATTTGCGACATCACCTGACGGATAAGACACGACTGAAGTGTCATTAATATAGGCAATAAACCCCCAACTGCTCCCCAGAGGCAGTGTATAGGGTTGTCCGCTGCTCTGTGCAAGTGTGTTCACTACCCCCTAGAGTGTGTGTTCACGAGTGTGTGAGTTTCTTTGTGTGGATGGGTTAAATGTGCAGGTCAAACTCGTGTGTGTGTGTGTGTGTGTCTGTGTGCAAGCACAGTGGTCAGTGAGTGGTTCACTTTCACTTTTACTCAGTTCAGGGTTGCAGTGTATGCATGACATAGGCTTTAGTGAATTGAGGTGAGGTTAGGTGAGGTGAGGTGAGGTGAGGTAAGATGAGGAGGTCTAGCGTGCAATCGGCATTCCACAGGTCAGGGCTCCGTGCAGGACGTTCATGATCTTGGTCTCCAACTTTGGAAATCCACATTTTCATGGACCTCGCTTTCAGGTTCTGGTGAAGGGAAATTGTAATGTTCGAATATATAGTGTATCTTTATTATATATGATACTTTATTATATATGTCCTGTACTTTTAGGCCCTAGTATATAACATATAGAGCTGGGAGAGATGTAAGGCTGCGTTTAAACCATCCCATTTCGGCAAAGCAGTCAGAAAGACTAATCTCCAAAGCCTGTAGTCAGCTGTACTGTCCAAGCCTAGATGCATATTGATCATAAAACCAGTCCCGATTGCAGATCAGTGAGGGGAGAATTGATTAGTAAAAGCACTCAGTGGTTAAAAGATTAAAAGGAAAAAGGGACTGAAAGAGAGATGGGAAATGGGACTGGGAATTCTGACTGATTCCTACACAGCTGGAGTGCTTTGAGCTGTGAACGACAAATCGGAGTAAAAGAGAGGGAGGGAGTTGTAAATTGGAAGCAATAACTGTGTAAAAAGTTATTGGACAGAGAAGAAGACAAAGAAATGCATAACACACACACACACACACACACACACACACACACATTCTTTTCATTTACTGACCATCACGTTCCTGTGGTTTGAATCCCCATGACCACAGCATGAGTCGTACTTCTGTGGTCTCTGAGCTTCCCACTTAGTGGCGCCACTCTCAAATCCCAACCTCCTGTGTGTGTGTGTGTGTGTGTGTAAGAGAGAAAGAGAGAGAAAGGGTGAGTAAGGGGTTTACCGCTGGATTCCTGTACTATGACTTGGAGAGGCACCTGTCACGTCAGTGATTCGTCCTATATCTCATCCATCTGGCGTGTGACTGTGTGTCTGTAATTGGTATTTCATTGGGACCAAATAGCTTTATCATGATGAAAATGCATGACAGATCTGGAAATGTGGGGACATTTTGTTCTGGGCTGCGTGCCAGATGTAAGCTACAGTCATACACATTACAGTGGAAATTCCCCAGAAACAGAGTGGCTCTTATTACGAGGATCATAAATAAGGAGCACTAATTTGCACGTTTGGAAATTTGAGAGAACAGAAGAATTAAATATGCACATAAATGGGACAAATGGGTATTTTTGGAGATGTTTTAATCGCTTTGAGAGTATCCATGTCTTCATGAAGCTCGCTTTGTGCACAGGTGCACTGTTATGCTGGAACAGGTTTGGGCCTCTTATTTCCTGTGAAGGGGAATTGTAATGCTACAGCATATAATTCTCTTTCCAGTATTGTAGCAGTAGTTTGGGGACAAACCACATATAGATATGAAAATGATCTATTGACCCACTATTCTTGCACATCCTCTGCATTTGACCCGTCCATGCAGTGAAACACCCACAATACTGAACACTAGGTGGCAGTGAACACACTTGCCTAGAGCAGTGGGCAACCCCTGGCCATGGCACCCAAGGAGGAGTTGATGGTTAGGTTCCGTAAGGTTCTTGTTCAAGGGCACTTCAGTTATGGCATGTCTGTCGCAGCGACCAAACCAGGTCAGTCACAAGGCTGGTTCCTTAACTAGAAGTGTCCATACCTGTGTCCATACAGTACTCATAGTGGAAGGCAGAGAAACACCCTGGCAGGTCACCAGTCCATCGCATAGCAGACACACAGACACACACATTCACACGCATAAAAAATGCAAAAACTTGCATGTAAAGACAATGCTTGAGTAGGTTTCCTCCAGATACTCCAGTTTCCTCCTAGTCCAAAGACATGCATGTTAGGTTGATTGGTCACTCTAAATTGCCCGTAGGTGTGAGAGTGTTTTAGCCATGCTATTGCTTGGCAACCTGTCCATGGTGTACCCTGCCTTCGCCGATGATGCTGGGATTGGCACGTGACCTGTCAGAGACGTTTGTAGATGTACCAGGGGTACCATGAAATGCCAGCTAAACAAACCCCATACCATTATAAAACCACCACCAGCTTGTGTATTTTGCCTAGGCCTCGTCTGTACCAGTTTTTTATGTACTTTATTATATGAATGGCTTTCTTACAGGCAGAAACCTCTTTTGCCACATCTGCATCATACCCGGTGAACCCTGTGTTTTTGTTGCATTTCCACTGTTTGTGTGAGTCATGAGCTTTCACACAGACGCACGTTATTTGTAAGCAGTCGTTTCCCTTTTGTGTGCGTGTGTATAAAATAGAGAGAGAGAGAGAGATGTGATCTGTGGCTCATTTAATTTGAATGAAGCAAAGCACACATGTTTATCTTACGCCCACTTCAGTCTCCAGTCTCCTTCACACTCGTCTGGACAGGGAAACAAAGAATCGCATTTCTTTATCTGGCGATTTGCTGCTTTCCATTTCACTCAGCCTGCCTCATAACGGGCACACATCCGAACCGCGTGAGTGGCCGTCAAACAGCTACGCAAAAAAGAGTGTGAGGAGGACGAAACAGCGCAGCCTGCTGTTCGTAACTGCGCGCTGCAGCCGATGATGACTCAGACATGATGGATGAGCCGGTGAGCATTTACAGAAAAAGAGGTGGAGGGAGAACTGGAAAGGCGTGAGGAAGAGAAAGCGCAAGAGAGATTACGCGTTGACTCACTCGACAGAAATTGGAGCTGTTGGATGTGTCATGTATGACTGTGTAGCTGATACATTATGAGCGCTCTCTCTCTCTCTCTCTCTCTCTCTCTCTCACACACACACACACACACACACACCATCACAATAGCAGACTGTGCTCAGAGAGTGGATGATAGTCCTAGCAGCTCAGTCATTCTGGAGCACACAGGATAACTTTCTCTTTCACTCTTACTCACTCAGCCTCCTTCTCTTTCCTTTTCGGTCTTACTCAGAAGGCAGCGAGGCACCGGGACACATAGACGGACTCACAGCACAGGATCGACGGCGTGAGATTTCGTGAGTGTTCTACCGGTCACTTCCGAGATTGTTTTTATGCTGAACGTAGCTGTTCTGTTGTGGCTTTGTGGGTGTGTCTGCTTTTCAGTCAAAGTGCACTTGTAGAAGTGAGAGCTGTGTGTGTGTGTGTGTATGTGAGTATGTGTTGCCGCCCATGACACTAATGATACCAAATCCACAGGGAAATAGAGAAGAGTCGTATGTAGCGATATAACTGTGGTGCTGAAATTAGGTAGTATATATTTACCTTATAGTAATCTCGGACTCTGTTCTCACTCCATTTTCAGCCCACACACTCTCTCGCTCTCTCTCTCTCACACACACACACACACACTCACACACAGAGAGAGACTGTGGTTGGTTTGTAATTTATGATCCTGCCCATGTCCGACCTTCAGTAATTGGTGTTAATGTGTGACTGTGTGAGATGAAAAGGGGCAAGTCATGCTGGCTATCCTATGCACCTTGCCCTGATTATCATCCAGCTCCACTCATAAACCAACACACACACAGACAAACAGACACACACATGCTTATCATGTCACTGTGACCTGCACGAGTCTGCATTTTCTGTTACAGCCCGGATATGTGGATTAACCGGTATGCCGTAAAAAGGCGCACCCTTATTTGTTTTCTATAATCAAAGCCAGTTCTAATAAGACTTGCTAGGAATGTTTGTCCCTAGGATAAAACGTGTGTCCATAATGTGACACGTCGACCAACTGAGGTCTCGGTGACACAAACCTGTACTGTACGTGTGATACCGACAGATCCGCTCGATGATACTAGTAAACAGCGTGGCATGGTTCGATGTAACGAGCGTCAACTTACGTCACGCGCCAGTATGTCCGATCTTAATGGAAATCTTCCGGTCACTGTGTTCTCTGTAACGTTTTATGTGTGATCGGATTCGCAAGCTGGGACGCAGTTGAATTCTATCACTTCAGAGAGCGCTAAGAAATGAGGCTGCGGGCATCTGGCTTGGTGGAGACGAGAAATAAGAATAGAGAGAAACGAGGGAGGGAAGGAGAGAGGGAGAGCGGCTCTAATAAAGGAAAGGAGAGGGAATTAGAAGGGGAGTTCCATGACACCCTGACCTCTTTGTGTGTGTGTGTGTGTGTGTGTGTGTGTGTGTGTGTGTGTGTGTATATGTGTGTGTGTGTGTGTTCTCTCAGGATGAGGTCAGCTAGGTGCACGAGTGAGCTCCAGTTCCTCTCCTCCCTGCAACACATCTGGTCGCTTCAGCTACTGACATTTTAGGCTGCTGAGTGATGTGTAAGAGGGGCAGGATTAATGGCGAAGTGTGTGTGTGTGTGTGTGTGTGTGTGTGTGTGTGTGTACGATGGTGATGTAGGACGTTACAGTAGACGCCTGATAGAGCCTGAGCTCATGTGACTGTCTGTGTGGAGTTCACTTTCTCCTGCATGGGTTTATTCTGGGTTCTCCAGTTTCCTCCCATCCCCAAATTCTAAGATTCTTGTGTCATAGAAACTTTGACTAGGTGGAACTGGTGACTGTGGATGAATAAAAGAAAGTGTGTGTGTTGTTTTAACACTACCAGCTGATGCTATTCCTGAGACAGAATCCGTCCCCTCCATCCTGGTTATTAGAGGTGGTTAAGTTTAGGGTTAGGGACAAGAACAACTGAAATGCCCTTGAGCAAGGCACCTAACCCCCCACCTGCTCTGTGGCTTGGGGCTGCCCCCTACTCTGGGCAAGTCTGTACACTGCCCCCTAGTGTTCACTAGTGTGTGAGTGTGTTTCACTGCACGGATGGGTTGAATGCGCAGTGTGAAATCACTGTAGGCAAATAGTACAGAAAAACGAATAATCTTAGATGAGAAAGAAACGTCCCCACAACACAGGATTCCTGCTTTGTAGCTTGAACACGCAAAGCTCTCGAGTTCTGACTCCGAATTTCCGGGTTAAAGTCGAAGGTTTGACGAAGGTGTGTATCATGCGTGTATCCGAGTGGTTATGAGACGTGCAGCCTTTTTCACTTTCTTACCAACATGTAGATATTCACAGGGTTTGCTTTACATATTCGATAATATTCGGTACGTACAGGAACACAGGTGCCGAAATTTCCTGTTTAGCAGTCACACTGTTTTTTTACCCTTTGCTATGGCGACACAGGAGCCACCTGGAAACTGTTTTTCACCCAGCGCTCTAGTAGAAACTTCCACTAGCAGACCAGGCTGAATGGGAAATGACTCTGGACCTGCGGCGCCTCGTATTTGAATCTGGTAGCTGTGTTATTTTACGCCGTTCCAACGTTATCTAGGTGACCTTTGACCTGAGAATTCACCTGCCTTTGTCTTGTGAGCCAACAGGAAACAAAAGGGTGGAGATTTTGCATTTGTGAGACAGTAAACAGGTTGTTAAATAATAAAAGCGCAGGGTCAGGTGCACTGTCAGTATGTATCACATGGCCTAATTATGCAATTATTATTACGTTTTATTTTATTTATTATTCTTTTTTGCATGTATTTTTGCAGCCATGTTCTTTGTTTCGGTTGATTTGTCATGCCTGTATATACTCAAGTACCAGAAAAACTGGTACACCAGTCTAATAGTTCCCCAATGAGGCATGACCTCCACAAGCTTGTGCAAACCCCAAACCCATCAGAATGAATCTAGGACATACTGTATAAGATAACTGTGCTTTATATAGTATGGGTAGAAAAATTTGGGCGTGGTCTAATATTTCTGCTCTTTTGTCAATCTCAGCACATCTCTAACAGCGAAATGAAAATAAAACCTTTGCCTCTGTGCCTGTCGTGAGGGCTACAGCTAAGTCACACTGCTCCTGCATGCTGCTCCTATCATCAATAAGCCTCGAGTACCGAATGATAAAACAATGAAAATAAAACGCGAGAATCTGATTGGTCGGGCACGCTTACATGTCTGAAGGCCCAGTTTGTGACTCTGGGTACGAACGTGGTGTGATTATGATTCACACGTGTGAATTTTAGCTATTAAGACTACGGAAAATGTTTTTTCTACTGAAGTCTGATGTGCCAAGAAACAGAGTGTCCATGCTGGGAGATTTGTGGGCTTGTGATTGTGTGTGTGTGTGTTTGTGTGTGTAAAAAAAAAAGTGCCAAGCAAAAGGGGTGGAGTTCAAGTTACTCTCTCTGTGTGTGTGTCTCTCTCTCTTTCTTTCTCTCTCTCGTTCCCCGTCTCCATCGGTGCCATGTTTCTTTAATTCTCTTTCATGGGTGTGTGCTTCCTTTTCTTTTTTTTTATGACTATGTGTTTGTGAATGCTCATGAGGGCTTAGACACACCCTGTTTTAGAAATGGATTCTCAAACTCTCTCTCTGTCTGTCTTTCTCCCTCTCTCCGTATCTCTCTCTCTAGTTCTCAGTAGAGCTTAATTGGTGGACTCAAAGCAGGTGCTCTGAGGACCTGACAGAAAGGCTTTCTGCACCGGGACAGCTGACCCGCTGAGCTTCAGGCACACGACATTAACCCGATCTGTGTGTGGATGGAGGATTGGAACGCTGCCCTGAATGGATCGATCACACAAGGTTTGTGAACACTTAAACGACTGGTTTACTTAGTTTGGATCCAGATGCTTTGTAGTGCGTTTGTATGAATCAGAAGTGTTAAACAGGAATTGTGTGCGTGTGTGTGTGTGTGTGTGTGTGTGTGCATCTGTGTGAAACTGAGAGCTGAAAGTACGTCAGACACAAGGTAACTGAAACTGGCCAGCTCAGGCCCATCCCACTACCTGCTCACGCTCTATGTGTGTGTGTGTGTGTGTGTTGTATAAGACACAGATGGAGACAGTGATAACAATAGTAATATACCTGAAAGAGGGAACTGGATGAGAAATGAGGACAAGGGAGTATAAAGTCACACAACAAAGGACAAAACTGAGGCCACTCTATCAGATGTACATCCAGTGCTTTAACCACACCCTCCTTGCTCCCATGTGACGTGTGTGCAAGTGTGTGTATACACACATGCTCCCTGTTGTAGCTAAATGGTGAAAAAAACAAGTTTTGTGGAGCGAGGTGGGCTATTGAGTAACGCTGGCTTGATTTAATAGAGTGTTCTGACCTCGAGATGTGAGCAGCCATGACAACATTACTACGCATTAGAGCAACCAATGGGTTGGAACTCATGCGTCACCGGGCCATGTGTATGTTTGTGTTTCAGAGAGGCAGAGAGAGAGAGAGAGAGAGGGAGAGAGAGAGCTATAGCCCATGCACTGCAGTCTACCCTCTCAAGTAGAACAATATGTAAGAAATAAAAAACACATTAAGAGCGCTGTTATTCATAGATAATCAACGATCGGGCAGTGTGAGGTGTCTTGACCCAAAAGCAGGATACGGTCACCACCCCAAATCTGATTCATTTCCACTGACAGCACTCGCAACGTGTTTTTGTTCTTCTAACACCGCAGCCGTTTGCCAGTGCTAGCAGATCTGTACTGATAGAACAGCGGCACGTTTTATCCATTTATAGTTCAGTGTAATGTTGCGGAAAGAAATGAGTTCCTGACAGCGATACTGGAGACTCCTTACAAAAATACTAAATACACATTTAAAAAACAAATCCGGGTTAGGTGAGTGATCCTACACAGAAGTCCCTGTGGGAGTTGCCGGAGTATAAACACTCCAGTCAGAGACGCTGTTATAGGAAATAAATCATCACCTTCTGACCAAGATCAGAGGTGCCTTTAAAATAAAAAAACGATCAGCTATGTATCATCATCCGGCGATTTTCAACCCAAACGTGAACAGTCATCATCCAATATGTTTCAGGATCGGCTAAGTTAATCAATGGCATGAAACAAGTGAGCCATATTTCACAAGGTAAGGATGGCTGCAGCCCTGTGCGTACCCCATTTCTGTATTTCCATCAAGCGTGTCATCTACGAAGTGAAGCTCCTGCTTGAACCCCTTCAGTCACAGGTCTCTACAGTTCCTATCTGAAACGCTAGATGGAAATACAGACCTTTTAACTTTTAACTAAGGTACTTAAACGGCAGGCCTCGTGCATAGCTGAAGAAACCACATATTGTGTTTGGATGTGTGGAGAGAAAATGTACCGTATGTGACTCGACAATAAGGGCAGCTTTTCCTGCTGGTTATAAACCAGTTTGGATTGGGTTTTATATCTTGATTGCTTTAGTTAAAAGCGTCATCCAACCCCACCCTCTATCAGAATCGGCTATCGGTCAACCGAGCTGAAAGGAGCTCGGCGGCTGATATCGGCCACCATCTCTAGTTCAAATTCTGAGCCAACTGAGCTGACTGTTGCAGACATACAGATTTTCTTTAAAATTTTGAATATGAATGATTTTTTTAGGTCTGCACACTCAGACAACATTAATCCTCTAGGCTGAAAACAACCAATCTAAAAACAACCAAGAAAACATACCAGTGTAAAGAATCACAACTCCTTTCTCTCCACTGTCTACATTTATTTGTCCAGAGCTAGCCAGAATACCGCTTATGTGTGTGTTTGCCAACATTTTTAGTGAATGCAGTGAGCGTTCTCTGCCTGCACTGGAGGGGTGGGGTGGGTGGGAATGTCGGTTATGAATGGGCAAGCAGGGTTAGGGGTGGGAAAGTTGTAATGGCACATCACTGAATGAATATAATTAAGTTACAGAAAAACTGATACGGACTGTAAAGAAACTGGCGCAGATTGGTGGTAGCTCCATAATGTTATGCGCTTTGTTTAGGTGACATTCCATGGGACCCCTGGTACATCCATAAACATTTCTGACAGGTGAACACATCCTTTCTGACGAGTTACACCTGTTCATGTCCTGCATTCATTCTGATTCAGGTTAGGTCTCCTTCAACAGAACAGTGCACCACCATGTGTGTAGAGACGCCAAATTATGGTTAGAGGAACACTCATCTGAGTTTAGGCTGCGATGCCATTCCCACCCAAGTCACCAGATCTCAACATTATCGAACATCTAATGATCTGGGATGCCATGTAACATGCTGTGGAACACAGCAATCCTACACCTCAGGATACAACAGAATTGTGGACTGTTCTGCAGGAGGTATGGTGTTCACTTCAGAATTTGTTCACAAGCTTGTGGAGTTCATGGACCTACCAAATATTAGACTGGTGTACTGTTTTTCTGGTACGTCAGTGTATATAGGGCAGACCTGATTCATTCAGACATTCATTTGGTTAGCTGAGCATGTTGAGTGTCTAAAGTGGCGAGAGCTGAACTTTCCCCTTAAATGGAAAACCTTGAGCCAAAGTGGGTGTGGCTTATTATACAAGAAAGGAAAGGTCAGGAATAATCACAGAGAGCTACTAAAATCTAAAAAAATAAACATTATTTTACCAATGCTTCTGTATCATAATGTGTGATAGCTCCTCGGCACACTATGTTAATACTCATATACAGTCACACACTGCTCATTAATATATACCGTTTTCACGTAAACACAAATATATGCATGTATTTATCTGCACTGCTTTAATCCCCATGTTTACTATAGTGTGCTGTAGTTAGGTCCCAAACGGGTTTGCTTAGTTTGGTGTTCGGATTAAGACTGGCGTGGTCGCTTTTAGGTTATAGTTTGACACGCCAGGTTCCGTCAACTAACACACATGCCAACACACTCGGAGCAGCAGGAACACTTTGTCCTAGTTGTTGTTGTTATTACTGTAAATGTTGCCAGATTACTAAACATTCCCTCTGGTTTGTGGATTTTTTGTGTTGGGGTTATACGGGCAATATGTGTCACTCTTGAAATAAAGAATAAAGGATTGTGATTATAGGGACATCACATGTTAGTCACGCTGCCATGCCTGAAGCTGCGCTTGTACTGCATAGCGTGCATATGTTGTCTTATATCTTGGTTTCCTAGGTAACGTTTTCTATGTGCACTACTTCTTGTCCACGTATTATATAAATATTTCAGCAAGGCCGTTTCTTTCGTATGCTTCTATATGACCAAAACGACAGTCAAACTTTTAACAAATGTCAGACATTGTAATGAAATTTGTTCATACTGGGCAAAATGCTCAGGTACCCATTAAATGAAAGCTTTATTACCTCTTTACATCAGCAGATGACTGTCTTTCTGTCATTCTCTCTGGTGAATGACGTGGGTGGTTTAACTGTGCATGGCTAGACTGATTCATATGTGACCTTGTAGTTGTAAATGTAGATGAACATATGAAGCAGCAGATCTGCCAAAATGAGAAAAGGACTGTTGTTTATGCAATATGAATCACTGATAACCTTAAGATTAACACGCCTAGACGTGGAAAAACTTCGCCTGGTCTTTTCAGTCTCTACATTTTTCGGTGATCCTGTATTTACAAGAGGTTTAGATTCCTGTTCCTGGCTGACAGGAGTTGTGATGTTTTGCACCTGTAGCCCTTAAGGTTCAATGCATGTGTGTTCTGAGATGCTTTTCAGCTCAGCACAGTGGTTAAGAGTGTTTATTTGGGTAACTATAGACTGTCAGCTCAAACCTGTCATCAACAAGGCAGTGCCACATGCAGGACTAAGCATTACTGGGTGATTTTTTTATGTTAGTAACTTAACAGGAATAAAAATGGCTCTGAATAATTCATGCATTGGTCTGACTTTGGCTGCTCTGACTTGACTAATTTGACTAATGGCCGCATATTTGCAGATTTGTAATTCTTTCTTATGAGGAGGTTCAATAAGGGCACAGCTTTGTTAATCTGGTAAGTGGCTTGATGACAGAATAGCTGAGATTTATTTCTATTCCTCTGGCTAGTAAATCGCAATGATGAATTTCAGTATCCAGAAAACTCTAACAGATGTCAAATATACAGCGAAGTACCAGAAAAACTGGTACACCAGTCTAACACTTGGTAAGTCCCCGATGAGGCATGGACTCAATAAGCTTGTGGAAATATTCTGTAGGCAATAAACACCAGACTTTCTGCAGACCGTTCCACAATTCTGTTCAGCAAAACCCCAAACTCAGATGAGTGTTCCTCTAACCATAATTTGGTGTCTCTGGACGTGTGGTGGTGGTGCTTTGTCCTGTTAAAAGAGGCCAAACTCGTCAGAATGCAGGACATGAACTGATACGTTCACCTGTAAAAGATGTTTGTAGATATACCAGGGGTCTGATGGAATGCCAGCTAAAAAAAACATACTGTTATAGGCCACCATCCATCTTGTACCAGTTGTTCTGGTACTTCAGTGTATATAGACGTTTAGGTCAGAGGTTGTCTTTATCTTGAGTTTGCTTTATCCTGGTGGATTTGGTGCCTGTCCCAGGAATACTGGATGCAGTACGGGAATACTGATGCACTCTGAGTCTCTGGATACACCACAACCCTGAAATGTGTCTCTCTGTGTTTCGGAGTCTAAAGTTTCAAAACGGATTTGCATTGTCGATTTATTGAAAGACCAGTGACGATAGCCGACATGTCTTTATCGATCTAAGCTGTTGATTTAAGACATCAGATAGTCAGAAGCTAGTACAGGATCTTTAGAGAGCTCAGCAGCAGGGTGTACGTAGGATATAGTGTAACAGTTAAACAAGACACGGGAGTCATCACAGTAGCGCACAGGAGACTTTGATTCCCGGTAGAAGTCGATGACAGCGCTGCATGTTTAAAAACTTGCGGTTTTTAGGCTGTTCGGCAGGTACTGACGCACTGGAAGTAATTTCAAGTGCAAAACGATGGCACAAGATATCGCAAAAAAATCCTTCCACACCCAGTTTATTGTTTTACAGAGCTAAAAGAGAGTCCTCAAACTGTAATGGCCACATCCTATCTAGAGCATGATGACACTGAAGTGCCAGAAAAACTGGCTACTGTACAAGCTTGTGGGAATATTCTGTAGGCAATGAACACCATTCTTCCTGAAAAACGGTCCACAATTCTGTTGTATTCTGAGGTGTAGTATTTCCGTGTTCCGCAGTGTGTTGCATGGCATCCCAGATGCATTTGATAATTTTAAGATCTATACGTAGCACAAAAAGTAAGGAAATTTGTGTTTGGTGGATTATTTTATTGTTGTAGCAATGAGTCTTGGCAATTTATACTGTTGGAAAGCCTGTTAATTTCCCTTTAAATGGTGCCACAATTGTAAGGAACATGTATTTGTGGGATGAGCAGCAGAGCTGAGTATGTGGGTTGCCACATTTGGCAAATCTTCTCTGCCACAGCTTTTTCTGCCATTGACTCCTTTGGTGTTTGGTGGACTGGATGATTGAAGGTTGAAGAAACAAGACATATTGGCATTTTAACAGTTTATTCATTTAACAACCAGTTTGATCGTAGGGTCAAAGTGTGGAAAATGCCCTTACTTTTTGTGCTATGTATAGTAGGAATGGCAAAAACCTAAACTCTAACCTTGATTTGGCGTCTCTAGACGTGTACAGCGGCGCATTGCTTTCTTGGAAAGACCATTAGAATGAATGCAGGACATGAACGGGTGTAATAGAAACAAGGTACAGACAGTGTTCACCTGTCAGAGATGTTTGTAGACGTACCAGAGGTCCTATAGAATACCATACCATTAGGGAGCCACCACCAGAATGTATTTTACATCGGCTCGTCTTTACAAGTTTTTCTGCCACTTCAATGTAAAAGCTAACAGAATATAAAAGTTAAACTTAACTCATTAACTCTTAAACACATAAAGACGACACACACCTGCTTTATCTTTCACTCTTTAAGCCTTACACGACTGCTGTTATTTTCACATATCAGAGTATGTTATTCTTCTGTACAGTCATCCATCCAGCACGTCAAGATTCCAGGAAGGAGCTCTTACCGTAAGCCCCTTTTTTTTCACAGCTCCTTTCGATTTTTGGGAAGTCATCCTGGCACGGAGCCAGACGAGCAAGGGCCGACAGTTTTCTTTCTGTATGAGTCGACCATGCGGTTAGAAGCTTGTGCTCTTGACAGCCCCTTAAAGGGTGTACCGGCGTCTGCTACACACATGCAGCTGCGGCTCTGCTCTTTTATTACAGATTAGTCATTGGCAGAGGTCGCCTCTCTTAACAGGAGTCGTGATTTGGGGACTACTTGCTGCCTGACTCAGAGGAAGTGAGGTTTGGGTGTTGAAATGGCAAGCAAATGGGGCTAAAGAGAAACATGTAAAGCGAAAACTAGATCCAGAAGCAGAGAGCCAAACAGTCTCCCGGTCGCGTGGGGATGCGGCCAGCAGCTATGCATGAGTCATTTTGAGTCATTTAGAGTTGTATATCACTCACAGAACCACTTCCAGCACTTGCACCTAAGTCAAGCAGTGCCAAGACTTGCTGGTGGAATTAAACTAGAAGGACTAAATGAAATCCATTCATTTAAATATAGACTGATTTTATTTCCTGTAGCTTGACATACACTTTATAGGCAAGCGCTAACCACATAAACCGTCACACCCGTGTGTTTTTGAACCCCCAATTCCAGACTCACCGCTATTCTTCTGGGAAGGCTTTCCACTAGATTTTTTTGGAGTGTGGCTCATTGACGTACAAGAGGATTAGTGAGATTAGGCACTGATGTTTATTAAGGGGGTCTGGGGTGCAGTCAACGTTCTAGTTTATCCCAAAAGTGTTCAATGATGTTGAGGTCAGGGCTCTGTGTTGGACACTTAAATTCTTCCACTCCAACCTGAGCAAACCATATGTTCTTTGACATTATTTTGTGAAACAGATCTGGGCTACTATACCATCTGTCAGGGTTGTGGGTCTGTCAGGAGCCCACCCAGAATAACAGGGCACAAGTCACAAATACCAGACAGGGCACCAAACCATTGCAGGGTACCACACACA
>JAOVVF010000014.1:11727666-11742805 GCA_028565595.1 Duopalatinus emarginatus | reverse complement strand
TGTGTTTGAGCACATGCTCATGTTACTCGTTATGTTGCATCTAGAGTTCCTATGGATTACCTGACACTGTGTGCGTTTCTGGTTGTATAGACACTTGATATTTAGCTGTGTATAAACTTTATACATATACATACGCATACACTTTATGATTGCCTTAAGGTGAGCAAGCCTATGGTATAAGATCAGTGTGTTGCTACACTGTGGTAGTTTAACTGCAAATGATTTTCCTCTCCTTACCCTCTCATGTGAGTCATTGTCATTTATTTTGAATCATCTGGCTTAATAAGTTTTCAGATGTCACTCTGTGAGTGTGTATGTGTCTGTGTGCATATGTGTCGCATTGTCTCACACTTGGCTTCATGAAGCGGTTGCTTGTCCTCCGACCTGCATTTACATCTAATTCAGTGGAACCTCTGGGTTTAACGAGTTGTCACTTTAGGACCAGTTACAGGAATAACACATCGGGCAGGGATCGCAGCCTCTCGGGTGATGGACGCAGGGAGGGGTGGATGTGTGAAAGAACAACACACTCTGTGCTGCTGTGCGTCACGCTTTGGTATCTCGCCCTCCGATAAGTGTTAATTAGATCCTTTTAATAATAACAAAAAGCACACACATTACCTTCTTCCTAATTCAGATATGAATCATCACTGGTTGTTTAATATAAATATAATTATACAGCTCTGCTGCCATCTGCATCGAAAAATCTATGCATCTATAGCATCTATAGCAACAACCAGCATGTAAGGACTCGAGACACTGACGCTAAAATTCATTTCTATTTTCAGAGCTAATGGCACCTGTCTAGGATCTATACAGAGGGACTGGTTTGTCCGACACAGCTAGTGCGAATGTGATGTATTATGCTAGACAGGCTATTTTGATGACTCACACTCTCTCATGGCAGTAGCTTAAATAACTCCAGGGTGGATAATTGTATCCGGCACAGAAAAAAATTTGACTCGGAATATCTGTACTGTATGAGTGACGCTTCTTAATCAGCATATAAACAAATACCGATTAGGAATACCGCAATCCGGTTGTAATTCCCAAATCTAAGTGGTCAGAAGGTGGTTTGTCCACAGAAAAAGTGACAGTCATTCGAATTGTTTCCATAGTAACAGCTGACGCACATGTACGCTTTCTTTTCAGCGAGAGAGAGAGAGACAGAGAGAAAGGGAGAGAAAGCTGTCGGAAAGGAACTTATTACGGGATCTAACCTGTTCTCTGGATGTTCCATAACATTAAATGTAACTGAAAATGGATAAAAAGTGATTTCTGAATTAATATTACCATGTTGATAATAACTGTCCTGTCCTGTAATTAGGCCACACCTATCCCATCATTGATTATTTTACTATAACATCACAACCTGTGATGTGTTATTTCCTTACTTAAACACCAAATACTGTAGTGTATCCATTCTCACTGTCTCTCTCTCTTTCTCTCTCTCTCTCTCGTTTCCACATTTACCCACTTTAGATACAAACCACCCTTCCCGTCCCTCTATTTTACCAGCTGACTGACCCCAAACTCTTGGTTGTGGGGGCACGAAAAAGGAACCGTGGCTCTGTAAAGGCAGTCACTACCCAGGGCAAACTGCAGCCTTCCAGGAGCCACATCAGTCCAGCGCTCACTCAGAGGGAGTGAAAACGGACAGTGTTTACCCATCCTTGCTGGAAACCTGGACAGCCATGTGGAAAGAGGCACAGAGAGGTTATATAAACACCAGCTGAACCATCCAAACAGACTGAAAAGGAGGAAGCAGGATACAGCTGATGTCATCACTGCTTGTGATTTCTGAGCATGTGAATGTCTCGTTTCTTTGTCGTTTTTTGTGTCACTTCCTGGGAGAGAATGGAAGAGGAAGTGAAGCGACTGGGTGAAGGGAATGATACTTCCATGGTGGGCTTTTCACACATGCATACTCTCACACATTTTGAAGCGTAGGTCTTGTGTGATTTCACAACCAGGACTTTCTCTGGTTTACCACTGAAACACTGCCCTCTTGTGTTTGCACACAGAACTGCAGGCTGCCTTGCAGTTGGCAGGCGTTGAGACACAATATGTGGCACGGAATCATTATTTATAGCATTCTAATTTGATTGTATCGACTTTGTAGTTGCTCTGTAGTTTATAATATTTAAGGTATTTTGCTTTTACAACAGTGCAATTATGGCTTAAATCAATATGCACTCTATATTCATAAAGAGGTATTTGAGGTCAGGGTTGGGGTGAAATTCAGGGTGGCAAAATCATATTTTAGCACCACACCTGCGGTAACAAACAACCAACAGATTTATTCATGTTTCTGTTTGACAGTTTAAACTAGGGGCAACACCCACACCTCGCCTTAGGGTCTGGTCCAGCTCGTGTCGTGACGATACTCATTACAGTACCTGATTTATGTACTGATTGTCCTATTATGCTTTTTATTGACTCCCATGTACATGCAGATACTAATTTCTACAGAATTAGTGTTTTCTTGATATGAACAATGTCGGTAGATCTAAAGCATTCGGATATAAAAAGCCATCCAATGATTTTTCTCATACTGAACATGCTTTTAAGACACTTCTCTTCTACATCTGTATACTGCAATGATTTATAATCCCACTTCAAATATGGGATCTTTTCAGTCTGCCTCCTCTCTTGGTTTTTTTTTTTTCGTGTTGTGTCAGGCAGCTTTTTCTGCCGCTGACTTTCTGGTTTGCTTATTGGGGATCTAACACTACAGCCCAAGTTTGACAAGGCTGCCTGGTGACAATGTCTATTTCTCTCCTCCTTTACATTTTAATCAGTGTTCCCAGGATCACAGGGTTGTTTACAGGACTGCTGGAGGTGTTTCTGGTTTCTGGAGGCCAGATTATGGAGTGTATGAGCGTAACAAGGGATGATAAATAGGCATGTTGCAGATACCGCGAATCAGAAACGCGTGTACACGACAGCGACCTAGTTTCCACACTGAGAAAATGAAGAGAAATGTATCTCCTTAACCCTGCTTGGTTCTACAGTAACCTGCTACGAAACAGAGCCAAAATGACGGATCATCTTTCGCTCATTTCCGAATGATTTGTGATGACGTTCATGTAAAACGTAAGCCATCTCACCAGCCCCTGATCAAAGTTCAGGTGAGTACACAGACCCGATTGTCTCTGTAAAGCATTTAGAGAGGCCGTGAATCCGTGACTCATATTTTCTGACTCCCTCTAAAAGGTCCTGACGTCATCCTCCCACGTCTGTAACTCGCGCAGTGATTTTTTTTTTTTTACAGCCTGTTTGCACACAGATAAACGGAGCACACACAGCGCAAGGAGCTCTTCACCTCGCATCACTGCCCATGCAAAGTCGCTCCGTCATCATGACACAAACCAATGTGGTGGGTGGTCACTGTGATGGCCTCATTTGTTTTAACAGGGGCAGCCGCTTCCTTTCAAACCGAACCACCTGCTATCACAGCGTTTTCTCCTTTTCCTGTTGTGTTCCTTTTTTCAGCCTGGGCACTTCCACACAGCATGCAGGAATGAGGAGGACAAACCTTCTCCCGGATGCTGGTTTCACATGGTGGTTTAGATGTATTCTACCCAGTGTCTAGCACCATTTGAAATCAGTGTTCCTGAAGAAGAATGACAGCGGTGGAGTAGCAAAAGAAACCACACTGGGCTAAAATGGTGCCTGCTGAGATACTTTATTCAGACTGAATATCGTGAGAGCTGCCTCAGCCGAGAAGGCATTTACAGCATCCTGTGTGGCACAACTTCTCTCACAACAAAGTGAACATGGCACACGGACATGGAGGGTGACCAGCAAAGTTAACTTAAAATGCAAACAATTCTTATTCAATTTTTATTTTTAAAGAGATTATTGTATTTATTATTATATGGATAATTTATTTGTAATTTTGGGTTCGTCAGTGACAGTTTAACTGTCAGTGCACAGAAGGAGATCTATATTTAGCTAGCATGCTACCTGGTTTTGCCACCTCAGCCCATTGCTTTGTACGGCTTGCGGCTAACTCTGTTACTGTGAAATTCTGTAACTTCGTAAGCAAGTCATTGTCTAAGTAGAGCGCCTAAATACCTATGTCTACTTTCTAAAGTTCAACGTCAAATACAATCTCTACTTAGGCGGCTGTCTAGTTAGGGACTGGGCATGAAGGCAGCTCATCAGGTTTAGAGACAGACCAAGTGTTTATTGATGACTATGTGCTATGACTATGACTGTTGGTATAAGGTAAAAATAGGTAAATGAACACTACTAATACAGCAGCTAGAACTACAACTACTACTACTGCTAATAATAATAATAATGAAAATATTGACCATTGGTTTTTCAAACCCTTCCTTTAACAATTTCTTCTGTTCCTTACTGATAGCTTTAGTTCCTGCAATTAGTTCCCTTTTACAGTTTGACACGAAAATGGAAGAAAACGTATAACCGTGGTTAAAATCAAGAAGTATAGAGAAGTCTAGTAAGTCTAACATGCAGCATGTAGCAAGCATCAAACAACCAATGTCACACTGATTAGTACTGTATTCAACTGTATTGTGTTTAATTGCAGGAGTGTTTATATTTTGGACATTACTGTTTCTCATTGGAACACTGGACGCTGCATTAAGCAGTTAAACAGTTGCTCACAAGAGATAAACTATAATGTGATAAACAACTAAAGACTCGGTTATCCTCAATGTTAAATACGGATTCGGATACAGACAGAAACCTTGATCTGTACTCTGCGTTCCTTTCGGCAGATACGAATAAAGCGGAGCACTACCTCATGTGGGGGCGGTGTAGCCAAAAGTTCAAGAATATATTTTTAAATTTGGTGAAACTATTTGAGGGGAGCTTATGCGTTTTAGTGAGGAATCTATATGATGTTACTTCATTTACAGTGTTGGCTTTTATATCTTACTTGTACATTTTTACTGCCTGTGTTTGTTGTTGTCAGAAGCTTTTGACTCTTAACTGCCCTCTAGTGGATGTACTGCTTAACATCCATGCCAGTGTACAGGATGCATGTCAGTATGTGGGCAGGGGCTGTTACATTAAAGTCTGGACATGTGGACATATTTATTTTCAAATGTGAAGAAGCATAAATGAGCCTTAACAATGTTGCTTCTGCTCCTCAAAATCCTGAGTCTTTGTTGGATTTCCTATACAGCATTGTGTCAGTTTGTGATGGAAGTGTTCCTTATCTTGCTCTCTCCCACCCAGCCTTCTCCTGTCCACTCTCACCCCACTAAAAGATGACTGATTTCCTCTGGTGCTTAGAGTCTGCTCCATCTTCTAGCACCATTTGAAATCGGTTATAATGCCTGGGGACAAGGTCGTCAGTTTCTCATTCTGTGAAGTAGCAGTGTTTGTGTTCCTGCGAGTGGGTTAATCTGATTGCATGGTCAGGTTTAAACCTGCCTCAACCACCTGAACACCCACGCTTAAGTTGCTTGTGAATGAAAATGTCAGGTTCATTGTGTTGTAAATGATTGGATTAGTTAATAAAACGCTTTCGTTAGTTTCACTTACCTGTGTATCATGCATGTTCTTTTTATTTATGTGAACTTCCACCATACAAGTACTTGTGAATGGGTTGCTTGCTATAAAAATGTGTTAAAACGTGTTAAAAGGTGTGTGTTAATGTGAAACCTATGATTTGCCTTAAAGTGGCAGCACTGTCTAGAAAATTGCCTTCAGAAATGGCCAATCAGAATTCTGAATTCAAAATAAATCAACATCTTTTGACCAATTAGAATGATTTAGTTATTTATTTATTATCTAAGCTAATAATTGTCTAAGCTTGACTATGGGAAGAAACCAGAGCTCACAGAGGAAGCCTAGAAAGACATCCTACACACAAGAAAGGACCTGATCACTTGGCTGGGGAATTAAACCCAAACTCTTTGTGTTGTGAGGCAACAGCACTATGTGCTACAGCACTGTGCCACCCATATAAATTATGAATTCAAATGAAATCATCAACTCCTGACCAATCAGAATTGTGAATTCAGCGGTGCTGCAGTATTACATGTTTGTGTATAATGTTACTAGTTTTGGGATAGCTGCTTAAAGCATTTAATGGAAAGGTTGCCAGGTTAATCCTACATTAGGACAAGACATGGTTGAAGTGGCCTTGAGCAAGGCACCTAACCCCTTATCTGCTCCCCGCTCCAGGCAAGTGTGTTTATTACACCCTAGTAAATGTGTGAATGCATTACACTGGATAGATGGGTTGAATGAAGAGGTCAAAACGCTAAGCCGCAAGTGTCTTCAACATTCTGAACCTGTGTGTTGCGTTAATAAAGGGGAAGTGACAGAACTTCGACCTCAGCTGAACTGGTAGAGTCAGTGCTCAAGGCAACACTTTCTGACTATATGTAATAAAGATGCCAATCAAGTTTGAATCTCTCAAGAATGTTGCGAGTGTTACATTTCGTGTGGTTTTCGGTTTTGCTGTTCTGATTTCAGCTTTATGTCCTGCCAAAAAAAGGATGTGCTTTAGTTTATTGCCATGATTCATGGTAGGACAATAAACAGCCATGAGCCAATCTTCAGTTCATGCTCCAATAATTTAATTTCATATTCTGCCCCTTCCCTTTTCAGCCTTGCATGCTTCCTCTGGAGATAATGTTTCTGTTGTTACTTCTCCAGATAGAACAGATAGTCCACAAGTCTTTTACAGACATCTGGTGAAAATTACATAAGTATTCTTACTTGTAACAGATCCCTTATATTTAAGATGAAAGATTAATAGAAAAACGCTATTCTTAGGGGTTGTTGATGGAGCAGTGAAAGTATGTTTTGGACAGTAAAAAAAAGTTCATATGAAACTAAATAATCAGTTGAAATGGTCATTATTAGATTATTATTATAATTTCGTTTTGAAGATGTTTATCTCCAAATGAACTCACTGTGGATGGAGCTCCAAGGGTGTTGACACGTTCAAACATATAGTGTTGAATATAGGGTATTATGGTTAATCTGTTGAAAAATGGGACACTTCCGTTTCACACTTAAAACGATGGTGGTTGGTTAATATTAAATACAGCATTATTTAAACAGGTTTACTAATATCTGGCTTGTTTAAAGTTCAATTTTTAATATGTAACCAAGCCAAAGAAATTAAGGCCCAGAAAATGAGAAGATGAACTTTTCACCTGCCATTTAATTTTTATAAACATATATTTACCATACTTGAAATAAATGCCTAAGTGCACTTATTGATAAAGTTACAGCTAACTTTAACTTCATTAAAAGGACAAAATGTAATTCGATACCTCTTCTTTCTTTATTTTAAATACCCAGTGCAAAATACACATTTGCCTTGATGCCCATGTACAGGCCTTTCTGAAACTTGCTGGAAATTTGGAAGTACCCAATTGTCTGTTATGTCTATTATAGTTATTATATAGTATATTATATAGATTATTATAATGTATAGTAGTTCTTTGAAGAATGTCATAGGTCACTTCAAGAAAGTAGAGGTTCCTCCAAGAACTCAAATGTTCCTCAATGCTCACAGAGGTGTCTAGAAGAACTTTTGGGATTCCTTTAAGAACTCTTGGGGTTCCTCAAAGAACCCATTAGAATTAAGGTTCCTGGAGCATCTTTATTTGGATATTAATGAGATGGTTCCTCAAAGCACCTTAAGAGGTTCCTCCACAGTTTCTCACTGAGAAACTGAGATCCTCAAGGATCTTATCCTTTTAACAGTGTGGAACTCGGAGACCCAACCTGATCCTAAGTGAGCTCATTGAAGACATAATTGGCCAAAGTTCTCCGAAGTTAGTCCTAAACTAAATCCTACTGAACACCTTTAGGATGAACTGGAATGGTGACCAGGTCCCTTCATGTAATATCACCTGACCTCTCTGATGATTTTGTGGCTGTATGATGGAAAGCATTCTTAGAAGAATGGAGACTATTATAACAGCAAAGGAGGGACTCGATCTGAATTAGGATGATTAGCAGGTTTATATGGGTGTAATGATCAAGTGTCTACAAACCTCTGCTCAAATGGGCTACACAACCTTATAATCTTCACACTGACTGATTAAACCGTTTGCCATACCATAATCTTTTATTTTCACAAATAAATGTCTTAAAGTCCTCATAATCTTGAGATTTTGTTCTCGTGAACAAAATGTTTTGCACTTCCTACCTGATTACATTTTCAATATTTGAAAAGTAATTTGTTAAGTATTTTCAACCTGAGACTAAAGTTTGGATTTATTCATTTTTTTTCAATCTTATTTCTCCAATAAAGTCTTGTGTGAACATGTAAAATAAAACATGATGCCCTCTACTGGCTAGGCAACAATAATGCCACTATAAATACCAAAACACACTAAAATACCTTTACAACAGCATATTACCATATTAAAGTATGTAAAGTATTAAAGTATGTGGTCTTTGGTTGTTTTAAAGTTTTATCTTATATTTAAAACATAGGTTGAGTTGAACTTTTTGGTCTAAACATTTTTATTAACATTTTATTTTTATTGGCGATTTTAGGGAAATTCTCTTCAGTGGTGTCTCTGGAACATTGCGGTGTGGTGAAACAGTTTACTGGATCTATACCAGGAGCACTGACGCAAAGCACAATTATTCCAGTGGGCATGTTTAAATGTCCTGAAATAAATCTTTAGAGACCAGCTCATTAGTTATGCCTTCTGGGAGTTCTTCATGCTTTATTAGCCTAAGCTGCTCATAGTCAAACATTAAACATCATTAAAACTTCTTCCTGTTTTATATTTGTAATATTGTAATGGAGGCTGTTATTTACTCAGTTGATGTTAATAATATATGTTTTCTTCAAAACAGTATCTGTATTGTGTGGGTTTGGCTGTCATTGTGAAATAAATCATAATGTGTCATGGTGGTTTCTGCCTTGCCATTTTTCTTACTATTACATTTTTATGAGTTTTTTTTTTTGTTAACTCTTTTGCCTTGCTGATGTACATTGAGAGACTGAATAAAGCTTTTGTTACGTGTCAGCGCATGTGGGTGTTCAAGAGAATTAAATTGCCTTCCAGAGCTGCTTCTTACATGAATGTAGGATTCGTTGCATAAAGAAGAGGATCTACTGGATGATAGGCATCTTTATAATCCAGAGTGAAAGCACAGTATACGGCCATATCTGCTGACTCCAATTATTTCAATACAAACAGAACTTCACTGATTTTATTCATTCATCTACAGTAAAGGCTTTATAATAGACAGGGCTGTGGTGGATCCAGACCCAAGCTATGAAACATTACTGGGTGGGAACACTGTGGATGAGATGCCAGTCCATTCCAGAGCAACATGCAAACACATATTCGTACACACACACACACCTGCACACACAGTAGCGATTAATCATAACCAACCCACCTACTGGAATATTTCAGGAGGCGGGAGGAAACCAAATAAAAATCCAGAGGAAACTCAAAAAAATCCAAGAAGAACCTTGTCGGTGAATATTACAGTGAATATCATTAAATAGGAGGATGTACTTTTCTTTCTCTCGTGATCGACAAAAAATTCAGATGATGCTATCCTTTCCAACTTTTTTTCCAGACTTTATGCCTAGTCAGTGTTTGCCATCTTTTACTATCTAAAGAAATGATATTTAGCCTAACAGGAAATTACTAATAGGTCTAAATGTCCATCAAATCATATGCTTTATTTATTCATAAGGCAACAGAGGTCAGCAATTTATGATTATTTGGTAACTTTGTATTTCCATTACAGTAATACATCTCTTAAAACTACCTTTGCTCTGTTTTCCGCACTAGTTACAAACCTCTCTCTTTATTTCATCACCAGCAAGATGAAAAAAGCAGTATAGTTGTTCTGGATATGTCTTTCAACATTACATTTTTTGTTTGCTAGCCTTTTGCCACAGATCAAACATTCCAGTAAGCCAACAGTAGTGGTAAAAGCAAACCTCTCCACGCCCTGAAAGTCTCTTTAAGTCTCTTTTCCTCCAAGTCACCTTTTTAAAACATCCGCTCAGGGGCAGCTGTAGGCTTGTGGTTAAGGACCCCACCTTGGCACCAAAAGTTTTCAGGTTCGAGCCCTACAGCCGACTTAACTGACGTGTCCTTGGCCTACCCCAACTGTTCCCTGGGTGCTGAGGATAAGGGGCTGCCCCCGCTCTGAGCATGTGTGTATGAGTGTGTTTCACTGCACGGATGGGTTACATGCAGAGGTGAATTCCACTGCACAGTGGTCATAAGAGTCACTCACTTACACTCATCTTCACTCAAGCCACCGCTATTCAGTATGCCAAAGAAGCGCCAGTCCATGATGTATAGTTTAGGCTACACTTTTTTTTTTTTATCAATTTGATAATGTTGGGATGACTTTAGTGTTACAAGCCATACATGTCTAGACGTCAACTTGTGGTTAGAGGAGGACTCATCTAAGTTTGGGGTTTCCAAAATAGACTGGTGTACCCTGGGGTTTTCTGAATAGTGTCTAAAGATTACTACTTTCTTAAACGTAATGTTGAAAAGGGGCAGCATGGTGGCACCACAGGTACGGTGTGCATCACACAGCTCCAGCGATCCGGTGTTGTGGGTTTGAGTCTTGCTCTGGTCTCTCCAGGGGGAATTCCTGCCTTGTGCCAAGTGATTCCGGTGGGCTCTGGACAAACCCTGACGGACTGAGGGGATAAGTAGACGTCAGACTGACTGATTAATGTTGAAAAATGGAAAGGTTTCACATACAATGCCACCTCAGTTATGAAATCCAGTGAGCTGTATCAGTGTAGCTAACAGAAAGTGTGTGTGTGTGTGTGTGTGTGTGTGTGTGTGTGTGTGTGTAACCAGCAGGTGGCAGAACTGTGTGTTAACTCCTCCACTTTGTCTTTTTCTTCACATACAAAGACTGTTTTCAAGTTCAGAGGAAGTTACCATCGACTAAAATACAGTGTCTGTACAGAACAAACACCAGACTGACAGTTACAACAATGGCACTTTGCACTCTACACACGCCAACCGCTTTTCACTGTAACCCCGCCCATTTAAGCCCGTATCCTAGCAACCCCCCACCCATTCTCTTCTCTCATTGGCCATAATGTCAGTTTCCGCCATTTTCAAACGCTCACCGTTTACATCCGTTTCAGGTTTAGACGTCCCCGTTAGTTTAAACTCTATACACACTATACACACACATTACTACTGCTTCTCTAATCTCAGCGCGGCATTAAAATGGAGGAAACAGACGACACACAGGTGGAGGTGGCGGTGCCGGACCCTGGAAATGAGAGACCGAAGAGGAAAGCGGGCTGTAAGAGAAAGTCGAGTGTCCTGAAGCCGGACTCGTCTTCCCCTGAGAGCAACAACAACACACAACGGTGAGGTGAAAATGGCGGCTAGCTCCGAGGCTAACCAGCGCCTTATATTCACTTCCAGTTTACGTTAATATACTTTTAAATTCAAATCCACCGAACTGTGTTTCACTGTGCATTATTACTCACACTCTTCATTCTGTCAAAACACTGCAACACACCGTTTTTACAACTGTCTAGTTTATTTATATTTGTTTCTTGTGAGCTAATCACACTTCAGTCTGATATACTGATTAATATCACAATAGAGAATTGTCTGATTTTAGCTTGAGAGCTAACTGCATTTGTTTACTTACATGTAAAACAGAGCCTGCAGTGAACAGAGAATACTAATTTACCTATTATAGCCTAGGTTATATAAGCTAACCTATAAAATAAATAAATGTATCGAATGAAATAATTAAGATGTTCCTCAGGTTAATCAAGATAAAAAATATAAAGCAAAGATTTTTCATATATGAAGCAAAATATTTAAAATCTAGCGTTAGTTATCTACGACAGCAGGTGTCTGACTGGTAATTCCGCCCGCCGCCACACGATGGTGCTGCGCACACACTGACACACATTCACAAACTGAGTTCTCCAGCATTTAAAAATAAATAAATAAATAAATTAAAAAAAATATATATATATATATCACACCTTGCTTCTGCTATGAGCCACAGATAAGGCAAGTTTACACAGGCACTCATAATGAATGCTGTTATGTTTCCTGCCAGCCTATTATTTTTTTAAGTCTTTTCAATGATCCCTAAAAAAGTACCGAACATTAGATTTAACTTGGGCATAAAACCATTTTGGGGAAAGAGACTGGTCTGACTTGAATAGAGATAAGAGAATGGTGTAGCCAGAGTAAAAAAAAAAAACAGTAACAAATGAACTCTAGAATGTTGGTTAACTGGGGCAGCCGTAAGCTTGAGGTCCCAGGTTCGAGCTCAGCAACCAATACGACTCGACTGAAGTGCCCTTGAGCAAGGCACATAACCCCCAACTGCTCCCCGGGTACTGCGGATAAAGGATAAAAGGGATGTTGACTGCTCTGGGCGCACAGTTCACTTTCATCTTTCATGCTCACTGGCCCCTAGCGTTCACTACTTTATGTGTTTTACTGCACGGATGGGTTGAAATGTGGAGGTGAATTTTACTGCACAGTGGTCAGAAGAGTCACTTACTCACTTAAACTGTATCAGATAGAGAATATGCACAGTTATATATGATGTTTCAGTCCAGTGTGCATAAACAGAAACCTAACGGTGTTATGTTGATTTATTTTAATTTCCCCCATTAAAGTATTTCTATAAATAACAAATGTCAATATTATTAGTATGCAATTTAAAAAAAAGAAGGTTTAATTAGTGGAACAGTTCAGTGAAACTAAGAGTCCCCAGTTAATCCAATAATGACCCATGAAGTAAGAAGTGGATTATGTAACTGGACCATCGTTGGTCATGATCGTTAATCATGTGCTTCGATAGGATTTCATATACATACCTGAAAGGTGTCATAACTGCTTACCAGTAATAAAGCAAAAATTATGAAAGAACTGCTAATATTGCTTGGGGCCAACCGTGGGCACCAGCCTTGTACCTGGAAGGTTTGATCCATGGAACCAACAAGAAAAAAGAAAAGACTATTTGCCTATAAAGGAATGTGACCTCTGCATTTAACCCATCCGTACAGTGAAACACACACTCTAGTAAAGATACTTGCCCAGAACGGGGGGCAGCCCCAAACCACTACGAATAGGGTTGCTAACCATACCAGGGCAGGTGTGCTCACTGCCTCCTAGTGGGTATGTTTGCTAGTATGTGTGTTTCACTGCACAGATGGGCTAAATGCGGAGGTCAGATTTTTGTGTGGTCAAGCATAGTGGTCAATTAGTGGTTCACTTTTACTTAATCAACTTTAGGGTAATTTTTTTTGTGTCCATGTCGGATTGTAGAGTAGTACAATGTAGTGATTTTAGGGAAGAAACATTTCATGTCAAGGCTGTAGATTCAAGCAACCCATCAGTAACAGAAACTGTGTAAATCTGGTGGTTCTGTCTTTCACTTTCAGCTCTAAGTACTGAGAAACCGTAAGCATCAGCTTCTCCTTCATGCTTTTACAGATTACAGTTTAATTTGGTTGAATTTTGAGTGGCACAGTGGCAAATCAGGGTAGTGCAGGTGCAAAGCGAAACCATTCTTATGCTGTTTGTTGATAAGAGCTCAGGTATGATCTAACCTTTAATAAAACAGATCAGATTTTCTGTTTTGTTCTTCTATTTCTTTATGCGGCTCAGTCAATCAGATTTTAGAGCTGGAACTATCCATTTTATATTATTTTAAATAAATAATAACCAGGCATCACACGCATGCTGTAATATGGTCATACCGTCACAGCCCTAATATGCAGGAATGCTATGCTTCACAGTAATAACTACTAGTGTCTTGCCCTAAGTGGGGATTGAAACTGGGACCTTCTGGTCACAAGACCGGTTCTCTACCCTTCAATCCTGCTTATCTGCACTATGTTAAAGCCTGTATATCCATGGAGAGAGGTGTGCCATTACATCACTGCTGGTGGGACCAAAAAAAACTCCCTAACTTGCCACTCAGACTCCGATATCTGGTGTGAACCTCTTACAATGGAGATAAAGAAAGTTTCATTTCCTGCCATGTTGAGAAAAACAAATCAAGTACAGATTTGTTCTGGAAGATTTCCAAGAGTAAAATGTAAAGCTGTTTTTTATTATTATTTTTTATGTGTAATACATTGTACTGACAAACATTTCAGACTGATAAAGTGAGTTTTAAGCCCTGCCAGTTTGACAGATGATACTGTATCAGTTGTTACTGTATCTGGTCTGTTCGCAGTAAAGTGATGGCTAATTGGTCAGAGCTGCTTAGAAGAGGGAGCTTTTCACCCCCTGATAATGTTATCCTAATGACTAAGTACCTGTGTAGTATTTTCTCATATGTCCAGTGCACTCCCTGGAAATGTCTGATGTCATCGGTTTACTCCTCTATCCCTAGCATCCCAATACACACACACACACACCCAAGAAGCTTTTTCAGTGACGCACACTGTTATTCCTCTTGCTCTTTCCCTATAAATGTTTATTTCTAATAAAGTTGATGTGCTCCTGTAATCTATAGCTTGCGTTCTTGGACTATAGGCTCAGTGTAGTCATTCACTCAGCCCTAACAGCTGGCTGTTAATACACATTACCACACAGGTAGGAATTCTTAATGAGATTTAATCTTATTTTGATTCAGACTTGTTGTTCTGGATTTGAGGTTGAGCGTGTCAAATTGCCCAGAGCATTTGTGTGGGTGTGAAGATGATGTAAACGTGGGACAATGTGAAATATAGCATTGTTCTGTTGGGCGCCCTAACCATATCGAGATTGACAATTAATTTGAGGGTGTGTTCGAGAGTCTGTGGGAGGTTGGGTGGAAGGGTTTCGCAGGAAGGGTTGTTTACGATTTCATCAAAATCTGTAAGGAGTGTTAAACGTAGACTAAACCGCTAGGGGAACTGAACGCATGACAACGATCCTGTGCACAAAGCCAAGCCAAGGCATGATTTGCCAATGTTGGCTTGCAAGAAGTCAAGTATCCTGCACAAAGCCACTACTGAACACCTTGGCTCTGACTTTTCACAATCAGTACTCAGTGTTTCCCGCAGGAAATTGCTTAGTCAAGGTGGTGAGTCGTCGGCTGGGACCAGGGGTTTCGCGCGGATAGCTATTCACTATGCACGCGAGAAAGCAAAAAAAAAAAAAAAGCCGCGTGTTAACGTCAAACAAACATGCAAGCATAT
>JAOVVF010000014.1:11668158-11727566 GCA_028565595.1 Duopalatinus emarginatus | reverse complement strand
TTTGGAACGTTGGCAAGGCGGTAGTGCGAGTTTGCTAAGGCGGCCGCCTTAGCTAGAATGCGCTGCGGGAAACACTGGTACTAGACCTTACTAAGTGGCCGAATAAGTGAACACAGTCGGTAATCTGGTAGAAAACCTTGCCAAAAAAGCGGAGGTTCTTATAACAGCAACAGAATAAATCTGAAATGGGAAATTTAACAAGAATGTATGGGTTTTAATGGTCAGGTGTCCACAAACATTCGGCCATGTAGTGTTGATAGCTAGTTACCTACATTGTTACATGGATGAGTATATGTTTTTCTGGGAGTGTATGCTCAGTAACATCTAAAAATGTTGGCTGATTTGTGATGTGCAGGAGGCAGTGGGTCTTGATAGTGGGAGCTATACTATAGTCACACCACTAGGATAATGCTGCTGATTCAGTATTTTTTTGAAACTCCAACACAGCTGTCAGACAACGTTGACCCCTGTAGCATTTTTACTACATTGTGCGCTGTTGATCTTTTGCAGTACTGAAAGCGTATACAGAATCAGCAGTGGAGGCTGGCATGAGAAAAACCAAATCAGAGGAAATCAGAAACCAGAGCTTCAGATTTCTTTAATTAAATCTCCATGTGCTCTTTATTGTTTTCTTATGTCTACGCTAACATATTTGACAAAAGAGTTGGTCAAAGTCAGTGAGGTACAACCATAAAGGCCTTAATGAAGCTCCACATACACGCCACTGTGATTACATACTAAACACACATCAGTGAAAAGGTTTGCATAGTATAAAGTTTTATTATGACTTCCTACTAAGTCATAAATCCACTAAATCTTTGTGTCTGGCGTTTTGATTCCGATTTTGGGGGCGATGATACAATCAATTTTCGATTCAAGATCTATAGGTCTATAACTATTATTTATAGCTATCAAAAATAGGATTGTGCATATAATTCTGTAACTTAAATGACCAGTGTTAGGTTAGCTTAGCTGTCTGGCTTTTACTTAAATAAACAAATCTATCAATGAACAATTAAATCAAAATATATTAATACAAAAAGTAAACATAGACTTCAGTCTACCACAGTGCATTAACCTTTAACTGAAAATAAAACACAGACTTTAAAGTCATAGTGCTTTTCTGCGTTTATATTTTGTATAATTTTGTCTGAATGGAGTCAGCTAGCAAGGGGGCTGGCTAACTAGCTTGCTGTACGGTGGCCTAAACGGCCCTCTTCCACGGTGGCCAAGTGGACACGTAATGCGATATGCAGTACGCTCTGGAGTATAAGCGGCAAAAAAAAAAAAAAGACTTGAATGCATTTTAAAATCAATTTTGGGCCTTTTGAATTGATTCCGAATCTCAAGGACTAGGAATCGCAATTTTTTTAAAGAATCGTTTACCACCCCTACTTCTTATGTGTGCTTTTAATTATAAGTGTAACTGGTTCAATGACTAACCACTGCAGCTATAGGAGAACTCACTCATGTCTTCTACACCCACACCTAACGCAGTCCTGGAAACAACCTACGCATTTTACACATCACACAGGCCTGCACCACACACATACACAGGGACAGTATGGACTTGCTTGCCATTTCCTGTGATCATTTAGAAACCATAATCCAGCATTCATGTTGAAATTCCTCTCAGCCCTAAGGTAATTACAGCTCATTCTTTCATTTTTCTCTCACCCATATCACATTCTCACATCTATTATGCTACAGTGATATGATCCCAACATGAGCTCACTATTTTCCTAGCAACAATGTGCAGGAGTTTTATAAACATGATGCACGGCTCATTTAACTACAGGTTCGTACAAGAGACTTCAGTTGATCAGCTTTGGTTCTGGCAAAAGTATTTGTGAATTAATGAAAAGCACCTATTTATTTCTGCTTCTCAAATGACTTCCATCATGCTTAAGTCCACTTCTATGTTACTGCTTTGGGAATATAGTGCTCCACCTTAGGCAAACCATCTCTACAATCGCACACTACTAATCAACTTGTACACATGCAGGTACTGCTGTGACTTATGGACTGGGAATTCCTGCACTGAACTGAAACACAACTAGTAATCTTGAGTAGTCTAGGCATCAGTCGCTCCACCCATTGGTTATGTTTTTTTTAAATGCTTTTCTGGCTTCTACCTTCAAATTTTTGTGAAATTTTATGAAAAGTTAAAGAATTTTCTATGAGGCGAGACTACAGCCAGAACAGCTACAGTTAAGACCACAGAAAGCACCACTAAGCTAACAAGCATCGTCAAGCTCTAAAACGGTTTTATAGACCACCCCGAGTCTGCACACTTCTCTCTGTTAGCTGTGGTCACATTCCCTGTGTGTGCAACTATAACAAATGGACGAGAGAAGACGGACGGCAGCTGAAAGGAGGCAAGCGTCACGTCCCAGAAGAGTTAAAGCACTTTAAACAGTTCAGCTTAGAATGATAAGAATGCTGCAGTGCTTATGTGAGTTTAAAAAAGTTTAGTCAGATGGGGGTGGATATGACACTGAGTTACCCCTCCATCCTTCCATCTAATCTACTGGCAATGAATACAAAGGGTCAAAGTCTGCATGGTGATCTACATGGTCTGCTGGAGAAAAAATACCTCTCGGTAACTTTTATTTCCAGCCCAATCATAAAGTGTTCCTTCAAATGTTAGATCTGCCTTGATGGCATTTGATAGACACCCACATATTGAAAAAATTTTATTCACCTCATTTATACAGGTGTGCAGTTAAAGGTCTTGCTGGGATTTGAACCCCCAACCTTCTGATTAGAAGTCCAATGTCTTTATCACTAAGCTAGCGCAGCCCTTATGAGGCATCACACCAAAATAAGGAAAGTTATTCAGTAAAATCAGTAAAACGTCGTCAACAATCTTTTTTTAGTTACATGATTTGTGGTAATACTTAGTTTTGTAGTTAATCATATTCTCAAACTGAGAAAATGAAAATAATCAACTGTACAATAACGTAACAGCAGCCACGGCCAGTGTGTTGATCCACTATGCCAACAAGACATGACTGAAGTGATTTTGAGCACTGGTTAGTAGTTAGTATGCTGCCCACCGCTCCAGGTAAGCGTGTTAGTGTGTTCACTGGTGTGTGTGTGTGTTTCACTGAAGGATGGGTTAAATGTGGCAGTTAAAGTCCGTTATGTAAGTACAGTAGGTCAATGACATCATAAAAGCCAGGGATGTAAAGTTATTACAGTTACAAAGGGTATTTTTTGTTTTAGCGTGTCTATAATAGAGATTTATGTAGACAATGTTGATGTACCACAGGGACGTCTGAGCAGACAGGACTAGCTGTTATCTGTAATAATAAAACAATCTATACTTCCACTGTGAGTTGTGATTGACTCAAAACGACAGCGAGTTTAACACCAGTCAGACTCTCACACTGCAGATTAGCTGATGAATGCGAGAATGTTTCAGTGTGTCAGGGAGAGGGTTCTCACCTGTGCGGCTGAATAAGGACCCGTTATCTGTGTCAACATGACCCCACAGCCACAGTTGTTACCAGGCCCCAAATAAAGAAAGAGCTGTGCTGCTTTTGGACAAAGAGGGAATTGGGGGAAGAGGAGGTAGTTGGCTCAGTGCACAAGCAAGAGGATTAAGAGTTGGTGTTATTGGTTATGTTTGGCAGCGTTGTTCTTCTGAGTGGTTTTGCAACCATCAACTGAAGATGCAGCATCACAGAAAGCAGCACTACACCAGGTTTGGGGTGTGGTACGTATCGTGTGGGTTTGATATGATCTAAAAGCACAGGTTGGAGAGTATTATGAAACATAGGTGCATGACTCTGTGTGACACATTCATTATCTAGCCCACAGGGTGAGTAAAAGGTCCAGTCTGCTAGCCATGTTCATGGTTTTGTTGCCTAGAAACTAGGGATGCTGAAAAAAATCAATTCTTCAAAGGATTGCGATTCCTAATCCTGACGAATCTGAATTCTGATTTAAAATGCCCAAAAATCTATTTTATTTTTTGCCACTTCTACTCGGCCACCAGAGCCGGCTCCCTTGTTAGCAGACTCCATTCTGACATAATTATACAAAATATAAATGCAGTAATGCACTATGATTTAGTCTGTATTTTATTTTTAGTTAAAAGTTAATGCACTGTGGTAGACTGAAGTCCATGTTTACATTTTTATTAATGTATTTGGAGTTAGTTGTTTGGTAGATTATTTATTTATTTTTGTTATTATTATAATTATTATTATTAAAGTAAAGGCCAGACAGCTAAGCAAACCTAATGCTGATCATTTAATTACATAATTTTATGCAGAATCCCATTTTTGGTATAAATATAAAATGATGCAAAAAGATATGATACCTAAAAGTATTGATTTAAATAAATGTTCTATTTGTTTGTCTTTTCATCTTTGTGAATCACATAATTTAAATAGAATTTATAGAAAAATCGTTCCTGAATCGAAAATCAATTCTAAATCGAATCATGACCCCAAAAATCAGAATTGAATCGCCAGGCACAAAGAGATTCGCACCCCTACTAGAAACCTAACCAAGCTAAACAAATGGTAGCAAATGTAATATATGATGAACATGCCTTAAGCTAGTGGCTAAAGACCAAGTATAATGTACGGCTGAAAGGACATACATAACCCTAACCCTTATGTACTTTTTAAGCTTCTCATTCCAGAGAGGCTTAAATGCTTCTGCATTGTTAAAAGAAGAACATCGTTGAGGAACTTTTGAAGGTTCCTCAGTTTGAAACTCTGGAAGAACCTCTCAAGGTGCTTTGGGGAACCTTCTCAGTTATATCCAAATGAAGATCCTCTAGGAACTTTAATTCTAATATGTTATTTCAGAATCAGATTTTATACTGAGGAATCCCAGAAGTTCTTCCAGTCACCTCTGTGAGAATTGAGGAATGTTTCAGTTCATGGAGGACCCCTAGGTTCTTGGAATAACCTATGAGGTTCTTCTAGGAACTACTAACTTTTACAGTGTGGAAAGGCTTTCCACTAAATTTTGGAGCATGGCTGTGGGAATGTATATTTGACACACACCCTTATCCAGAAAGATTTACATTTTCATCATCTTAAGTTAATAACTGAATTATTAAGATAAATTATTTAGCTGTTGAGGGTTCAGGGCTCAGCTCAAGTAGCAGCTTGGTGGTGCTGGGATTTGACTTCATGACCCTTTGACCGAAGGATGACATGATGTTTAAAAGACACTGTGAGACAGAGCCTTTGGGTGCTGTAGGTAAGGTATTAAGTTCCTACACAGGTACAGACTATGTATGTTATAGTCATGTGACTTTGAGATCAAGCACAATCTGCACAGCCTCACTTATTTAACAGGATGTTCTGTATTTGCACTTTGGTAGTAAGAAAATTAGCAACGTATGACCTTGGAGTCAGGATTAGTATTCTTTAGCTCGTCCAGGACTGGGTTTGTCTCTTGAAGTTGTTTCTATGTAAATAGCATTTTGTTTCATTTCATGTTTTTATTTTTATGACTCTTGTATTCTTTAGGTCTTCTTTGAGAAGAGGAAGTTCTTTCAGCTTTCTTACACCTGGCCCTCAGTGGGACTTCACTTTGGTGAGTACACTATTGTTTTTTTGTAGTACGACTCCTAGAATAGCTATTCTCAGTAGTCGTCCACATTTCACTGAGATATTATGGGTGGTATTTAAGTGGATGGAAACCTAGAAACCTAGGAGAGATGTTTTTATGGATAAAGTAATCTACATGTCATTCAACACCTCATGGGGCTTTTGGGCTTGAGTAAAAAGACTATAAAGCTCGTCAGAGAGTGTTTTTATGGGTTTGGTGCAAAGAGCACTTCTAATCTCTTCTCCTTCTGATGTAAACAGTGTCTTGTAGCGTGTGTGTGCGCGCGCATGTGTGCGTGCAAGCACACACTGGGGAACTTGTTGTGGAGATCAGAGTGGCTCCTTAAACACAGGTGACAGTGCTGTTCTGTTCATCCTCATATTCAGCTTTTCCCTGGGTTTGCACAACTTGGTCCTCATTTCCAGATTCAACTGGTAACAGACTAAACTGCCTAGCCTGTCTGTGTGTTGCATTCACATTCCAGACTTGTTGCTTTTCATGTTGGTATCTTTACTAACGAGGGTTCGAGCATTTTGATTTTGTACATATTACATCATTGAACTTGTTTCTCTGTGGTCAGTCGAACGAGTATCTGGTAAATAAGCTGTTAAGAATTCTGATAAATTAAACAAAAATAACATGAAACACCTACTGTCCTTAAATTTTATCACATCAGCAGTAGTGTGGTTATTTAATATCAGTGGCTCACCAATTAAGGGTCCTTGTTACTGATCAGAAGGTTCAAGCCCCAGCATCACCAAGCTGTCATTCCTCGGCTCTTCAGCAAGGCATTCTTGTGCTCTGACCCCAGCTTCCTAACGGGGAGGTAAGGGAAAAAAAAAAAAAAAAAGACTTTCACTATAATGTGACGTATATGTGACGAAGGCTTCACTTGTATTGAATTTCAGCATTTCTGCTTACAGACAAGTTTGTGTGTGTATGATTAGCTTTAATGCAACCATTTGATAAAAACTATGTTACTTAAGAAATAATACAGAAGAGGGAGTGCTATATCGTGAGATATTGGCACTGGTGTGCTGTGGTCGTAGATCAGTACACCAGTGCCAATATCTCATGATATAGCACGACCCTCCAGTGTATTATTGCGATTATACCGCAGTTCCGTTATCGGCGTTTATTGATAGATTTTAGGATAAAGAGGACGGAAAAGTACGATCAGTTTGCTTATGAACATTCTGCGTGGTAAAATAGTTCAGACACCAGCTGCTAAATCATCATGTCTGTTGATGTAGAAACCGTTTCAGTGGGACTGTTGCTAAAAGTGGAATTTTTTTTATGTAGTGAGCACAGACTAGCGGAGTGATACACGCAGTAAAACAGCCCAGCAAGGTTATACTAAATACACTAAAGCACTCCTGGGATGCTGGTTGTCCAATCAGATTAGTGCACCAGAACTGTTGCGTAATAGTATGAAAGGCTTTTATTTAGGCTGTTTATTGAAGCCAGAGGACTTTCCACCCATGGAGCCTATTTTTATTTCAATTGTTATTAGATTCAATTGACATTATTTATAGACATTATAACTTTGAGTTTCCAAAACTAAAATATCAGACTTTTTGGCTCTGCTTTACTGACCCCACTTTGAGAACCATAACTATAAACATTATTCATGAAAATAAACTACAGTTATTTGAATGAGGAGATAAGTAGAGGTATGAAATGTGTGATTAAACTCTGTTTATACATCGATCTTTAGAAATGATCTCTTAATAAACATATTTTCATCTTGTAGTGTTTAACTTTAGTCGTGAAAGGTTCAGGGTAGAATTTTGACTTTATAATCAATCATCATAACTCAATCATTATAGGAATTGTTAATCATTAGAATTATAAATCACTATATTATGTTTACCAATCCATATTAAAAGTACAAAAAATTCTGGATTTTTGTAACATCCTGTATTTATTTCCATAGATACTTTATAGGAAATACATGGTTGAAATACATTTAATAGTTTCACCAAAACCAGAATCGTTATGGCCATCAGATATGTTTTCCTACTGTGCAACTTGTTTTAGTGAAGGTTTACTTTCTTGCTGTTAACTCCACCCCGTAATGACTACAAAATTAGACCAGGTTAATCCTTTCATATGAGCTCGAATGCCTGTGCGTGACTGTAGGCCAGCTGCTGTAGATAAACATCTGATCCTACGGTACCTCAAGCCTTCCTTTGTCCAGCTCTGCCTCTCACCGTCATGAGAGAATTTACAAAGCCCCCCATTCCTCCTGGATCAGTTAAGTGCCATTTGAAGTAAATGTAAACTGGTGTCTGATTAAGAACAGAGCGCAGGAGGCCCGATTATAAAGGAAATAAAGAGGCCGAGTGAATTCCACTGTTTATGAAGCCAAGTGAAACCCTAGCCATCATTCCTCCGAGGCGAATCAGAGGTAGAGGAAGAGAAGCAGGTTCTTCATCCTGTGCCAAATGATTGCTTTGATATGAAGGTATCCTTTCCCCCTCTAGAACACGTACACACATTAGCTCATCAGATGAACACATGGAGCTCATTAAGCTTCCAGTCGGCTGTTCATTATCTCACCTTCAAAACCTTGTCGAGGTAAAAGATGAGCATGTCGCACATACCCATCTCATCCTTTTTTCTTTTTTCCTTTTAAAAGTACATCTCTGCGCCAAGGTGAAGGAGGGAAGGAGTGTTTGATGTGGCTGTGCTTCCATGGCCTGATATAAAGCAGGTTGGGAAGCCACAGGGCAAATCCAGAATAATGTGTTTTCACTGGTTTCCTTGGACGGCCTTGGCGTGTCTGTAATGTTGAGATTTTGTGTGTTCCTCAGCCATTCCAGACTTCACAAAAAACTTTATACTTAACACAAACACGTGTCTCGTTTTTCCATGTTTTATTTTTTTTTCCTCCACAGTTCATGTTTATCAGTTTGGGAGGGCTTATGTGTGCTTCCTCTGAGAAGCAATCACACCCTCTTTGTTTCTGCTTATAACGCATCAGATTGCAGCATAACACTCGGAGCAGGTCACCACTCCATCACAGTGCAGACGGACAGATATTTTCACACACAGCCATGGGCAATTTAGTATCTCCAATAAACCAGACTGCATGTCTAGTGCTGTTTGCCCTCTTCTCCATACATCAGCTAGCAGCCACCTGAAATTGACTTTTGTCACTGTGATTGATGAGGATGCCTTTACTCCCACCCCGAAAGCAAAACCAGTTTTACTCCCTTGCTCACATTGCTCGAATTGTGGTTAGGTTACATAAATGAGAGCTGTAAAGTTTCATTTACAGAAGGGATAATCCAACTTTCCCCTTTCACTATTTTGTAGTAAAATTCGGAGTTACATATATACTTGAATGACATGCTGGTAATATTTTGACTATAGTTTCCTGTTACGTTTAGCCTTTGCTCCTTTGCTCTACATACAGAATGATGCAGCAGAGCTTTCGTTCTTTGGTATTTCCGTCACTGATCATCATCAGTGGCATCACACCTCATCTCATTTCTTGCTGACTAGCTGTTTTGAGTCTCTGCTGTAACTGTGAAGCTGGAATGTAGATTATAGATATTATTGCTATATGAATGATTGATGCCTACTTTGCTTAGCATTTACATGAGTTATTGAGGAAAATGGTGAGTGAGAAAAGCAGCGTATATTACGCAACAATGGCACAGTTTAGGCAAATCGTCTTGTGTAGCCTAAATATTTCTGTTTCTGCAGAACATTTCCATCTGCTATTGTGCTTGCTTTTTTCCCCATTAAGTTCAGTTGAGTGGAAAACTGAAATTAAAACAAAACAAACAGCGGTCTCATCTACGTTTGGAAAGGGAGGAGATGTCAGAATATCTTCTCAGCAGACCTTTCTGTAAAAATACCTATCGGGCATGTTGTATATTCAGGCCACGGGGCACACTGCACTGTTTTCCTTTCCATTTTAGTCTGGCAGTCCACAGCACTGATCACCCTCTATTTTTTTTTTTTTTTTTTTTTTTTTTTTTCTCCCGTAGTCCGCCCAGTGTGTGACTGGTTTGTGTTACGAGGTTTCTGATTAAGGTCAGTTTGGAGTTGAGGAGACCATTTAAGGTTAGAGATGTGATTAAACATAGTTAAGTCATTATGTAATAGTAAATAAACTAAAGGGTTGAGTGTCATATGTTTCTACTGTACTACACAGCAATAAAGACAGTTTTCTGGTGTTAATCAAGCCGATAACACTCTCACCCAGATAACATCATGGCCCCTCCCCTTTAAAGACACCAAACACTAGTTTCTGTTTATTTGCACTGCAAATCACCTGCGTCTAACTTATCGAACCTTTTCTAAGCCTTTTCATCAAAGACCTGATTGATTCTGTCTGTTGTTTCTGAATGGGGATTTTTCTAAATGAGCTTGTCATTTATCCCATCTAATTACAGTCACATTACAGAGCTGTTAACACTGATTGCCTAGTAAATGGTAGGCTGAGTAGCTCTCAACCTTATCACTATTGGTCACAGCACTGGCTTTTGGGTGGGGGGGATGGGGGGGTTTGCATGAAAAATTAAAGTTACCCAACGTCATCAATAGTTATTGTGTTTTTTATTATATTGCAAATATTTCATTATACAGAATGTTTTTGAAGCTCTAAAAATACCATATTAAGGTGATTGTACTAACCTCACATTGACATAGAGAAGCAACCAGTCACTCACTGACTAGTCACTCGACTAGTTGTGGCTTGTGGACACTGATTACAAATGGTAGCAGCCGAAATGTAAACACTTTTGAAGCTGATTAGTTTAAACACTGACCAGGGGCACCAAAGACCTCTGCTACATCCTTACAGGTGTTTTTTCTTTGTATGGTCTTTTACTTTTAATAAGAGGCCAATATGACACCAATTGCAGGTAGGATCACAGCTTCACAAAAAAAACCCTCAGTTTACTCATTGCTCCATGTTTACGCCAGTCCATCAGAGGACAGACAGACAGATACATTAACACACACCTAGTGGCAATTCTCCAAATTGCCTGAGTGCACGTCTTCAGACTGAGTAGAAACTTCATGAAATGGAGAGAATATGCCTGCTCTTACACAGAACAGACCCTGGCTGTCTGGCCTGGGAATTGGACCTAGGCCTTGCTGTGAGCTGACAGCACTACCAATTATTTATTTATTTGTTTATTTTTTTGCTGCCAGTTATCTCTTTACTGTAAAGAAAGTCATTCATTATAATTTTTATTATGAATTATAAATATGGGGCAGCTGTGTCCTAGTGGTTAGGGAACCATTCTCATGACCGGAAGGTCCCAGGTTCCATTCCCTGCACAGGGCAAGACACGGCTAAGGCACCTAATCCCCCAACTGCTCCCCAGGCACCGTGGTTTAGTGCTGCCCCCTGCTCTGGGCAAGTGTTCACTGCCCCCTAGTGTTCACTTGGTGTGTGTTTCACTGCACAGATGGGTTAAATTCAGAGGTCACATTCCTCTGTGTGTAAGCACAGTAGGCAAATTTCACTTTCACTCTACTTTCCAATATTAACCTATTCCAATATTGTGTACAATAAAGTCTGGCAATTAATTGATACCACAATGCTTTTAAATCTGGAATTTGTCACCAACAGACATGCTAGGTAGAAGTTACATTACTTGACTGGACTGTCTTGTTTTTGAGTTCGTTTTTAAATACATAATCACTATAAAATCTCTTGCCAATGCTTCATGGCCCCCATAGTTAAGACCCACTGTCCTAAGTTCTGCTGAAATCAGTAGATCACAGTCCCACATTATCAACCAGTTGAAGCTCACCTTTAGCTACAGTCTGTGCTGTCTCTCACCCACACATGGCTCAGTGTTAATGCAGTATTCACAAATGGGTTATACAGGCTCAGGATTTGGGACTTGGACAAATGTAGGGTTAGGAGCCTCTCCATTTGTGTGCTTTCAGAAGTTGTGTCCTTTTTTCTGATCACCACTTAAGCCACCCTAACCACTGGTCTGTGTGTTTATAGGTTTGTGGAATGACTTCCTGTAGTGAACCACGAGCATGTACATACAATGCAGGTTACACTTTTCACCTGCTGAGCCCCACCACACACACACCTACACATTTTACACATGCAGATGCTAAAGTCTCCTGGGGGTAATGACGGCCTTCCTGAGTTTGATGGGCCTCCTTGTGGGACATTGTAAACCACATCAATGTGCGCTTTGAGCAGCTACCCAGCCTTCAGGCCACCATGTCTGAAGCAGCAGGCAGTGAATGAAAGTCCAGTCTCTTTTTCTTTTACAGTCCTAATGTTTAGTGTGAGTGTGTGTTGCTTGAGTGAGTGTGTGTTGCGTGAGTGTTTGTTTTTCAGGGAGACTATTGAGACTATAACCGTTTTTTCTCTCCCCACAGAAACGAAAACGTAGAGAGAAAGATGAAGATGCAGTCAGTCTGTGCAGCTTTGATTTTAAGGTGAGTGTGTATGTAAGACTTAAGACAATTGACAATAGTATCGGGAATGTTCACCACAATACCCATTTTAAATGTCTAAAAGAATGTGGTGTCTGCATCTTTTAATAAATATCATCTGACTTATCTTGGTTTCATTACTTTACATTACAAAGACTTGCATTTTAATGGGGGTATATAGACTTTTTATATCCACTACATTTATGGATTGCGCCCCTGGCCACACCCTTCTCAAGTCACGGCACTATAGGACAATGTTTCCTGACTTGCGTCAAAGGAAAACATTATACTTCTTCCACGTAATGACTCGAGGCATGAGAAACACTGACATGCTAATAGTCTGCGCTGGAAAAACTAGTGTATGAGTGTGATGAGGGAGATTACTTTCACTTTTATACTCCAAGTCATCTTATAAATAATTGTTAGAGTGTGACAGCCATGTTTGCAACATAGGAAAATGTGATGCAGTGATTTTTGGTAGGCAGTGCTGTTTTCTCCTCATTTCTGTGATCCTTTTTTTTTGTAACGTATGACTGGATGGGATTAGTCCTTTGTCCACCCATAGCAACAGTAACTGTCATTACACTCATACACGCGGCAGCATTCAGGTGTCATGCAGTCATCCCGGAAGCACAGCACAATGAGCAGTTATACATCATGTTAACATGTTTAAGACTAACTAAACATGCTGACACATGATAAAACAGAAGTCGTCACACAGAGGGTTTTTTTTTCTCCAATTTGAAACCGATTGATGTATTTCTGTCACACTTAAACCGCATGTCATGACAAAAACCACTATTTCTGTGTAAACTACTCACACCTGTTCTTGTGGTTAAACATGTCTCGCACCACACCACAGTTCTAGACCTTTCCCCAACCCCACCTCTTTCTCAAACAAAACAGCACACATGCTTTTATGCGCAAAAGCCTCCTGGGTGGGAGGGGGGGGGTGAGAGAGAGAGTCCCTATCACGGGTTTTCACTACCCCCCTAGTATCACCTAATCCTGAACTAAAAAAAGTGAGCCAGTGGAGGTGAGAAACCGGACATACACTTGTGTATGCAATGACTAACATCAAAAATGATCTTGGAGACACGGGTTATATTTTGTTCACCCGCTTGCATGCTGAAGTCACAGGTAGACACAGTATAATCTGTAGACACAGTATAATCTGCCTCCGTGCACTCCTGGTTATCACATTTCCACATTCAGTGTTTGCACCGATGAGTCAGACATCAAAATCAGAGAAATCAGCCTGGTAAATGAGATATTCTCAAGAAATGCCCTGGGTGTAAGTATTCAGATATGATTCACTGTACTAAATACAAATAATGACTGAAAAGTTGAGAGTAATAGATGCAAGCATAAACACGTAAGTGAGGGTGTAGATTTCATTTTTTATGTCTGTCGGAGACTATTTAGTATAGACCCTGTTGTCTGTCTGTGTGTGTGTGTGTGTCTGTGTGTGTCTGCCTGCCTTTGCAGTGAGGTGGGTGTGTGTGTTTTAATGGATTTGACTTCCTGTATTTGTACATAAAGCACAAAAGAAATGTGTATTTTATATAAATAATCCATCACAAATATGACTCTAAGCTGATCAACTGAGGTTTACATTAGATAGAGGTCTATATAATTATAATAATTTAGGTCTGTTGATTCTTAAAAGATCCTCTGATATCTGTACACACTAATTAGGCCACGCAGTAATAATTGTCCTACATCAGCCAGATCCTTACACCAAAGCATATCAAATAAAAACATTTGCCTAGTAAAAGTCAGTTATAAGGTTTTTTTCCATTCTGGTTGCCACCATCTAAGCCTGAACATGAACTCTGTTATTTACTGGACACACAGGAGGTAGACTTTTTTTTTAAGACAGATAGACAGACACACTATTATTCAAACAACGCATGATGATAAGTTACGGAATGAACTCTGTTCTTCTTTAGCTTCTGATGTAATACGCAGGAAGACGTCGGATAATAATTTACGTCTAATCTCCGTACAGGGTGTATTTGCTTTCACTTTCATAGTGCACAACCAGATACTGTACACAGGGGTAGTTATCGGAAATATGGAACAATCTGACCGGATTGCTCATCAGACAGCAACACGATCTGTTTAATACCTGTCTAAACCTTTCTGAAATTGAAGCTGTAGAATAGAAAGAAGGCTGAAATACTTTTAGGTCTCTTACATGTACACACACTGTACAGACTTGCCCAGTGACCATACAGCACAAGGACTCATCCTGTCTGCTCATATAAGGAGTTACACACAGTCATCTGTCTGAAAGCAGGTGTCCTGTTAGACCATGAGTAGGATCCCCACTCCTTCATGACTACGGCTGTACCATCACCATGGTTATAAGATGTTTGTTTTTAGTGGGCGTTATAGTATGGAGCCGGCCTGCACTGATGTAATAAGGAGGAGAATACGTGAATCACTGACACTGAAGCAGATGTCTCAGGTGTGCTGCTGTAAAGCAGCATCATCATCATCAGAGTAATGGCTAGACCTGGTCACTCTGATACGATCTTCATTTCAGTTGGATTAATGTCTATTAAACTAAATTTTTAGTTTAGAAGAAGTTAGAAGTTGACCGACAGAATTCTGCCACCAGAAGAGGGCAGCAATCAGCTCAGTACAGAAAGGGAAAGACCCTCAGGTTCATAGACCTTTTTGTTCTACCAGCTTGTGTGAATCTAAAATGATGGATGCTTAGGAAAAAGTGGCACGTGCACAGGTTACAGTTAACCACATCAGAATAAACAGTACTAACCTTGTTATTTCTTTTTCTTGAACCTAGACTTGCTACAGGCCAATTGTTTTTCAATAATTGGTTATTAAAGTGATGTAAACCTGCACCTAAATAATATAATTCTATAAAAAAATTTTATGGAATATCGCTTTCCTAACTTTAGTGCAGTCGTTATATAAAATAATCTAAAATAAGACTAAAGAATGAACCATTTTAAGCTAAATATGTTAATTTCTAGACTCCAAAGCACCAGGTAGTTCTGTCTCGTCCTGCCAGGCTCGACTGTGTTGACTCAATCATGCGTGTGGCTGAGTGGGAGTTCTGCGGGGTCGACGTGTTTGTGTTTCACACCTATTTCTCCAGCTGTCTGGGTGTTGCCCTGCAGGAGGCAGAGAACAGCTCACACTGCAGGTTCGGCCTTGTTTGCTGTCCAAAACGTCCGTCACACCTCTCGTCATGTAATAATTGCCGTTCAACACAAGCCTGGAGGCTGCACTGTTCTGTTTTTGTCCTGATCCACAAACGTGTGCTAATCCCAGGTTAGAGAGTCCACAAACTTATGTGCTTAATACAAAAAAAAAGGTGCCACAGACAAGAGCAAATCGAAGCATTCTTTGCCTCAGTTGAAATCCCTAATCCTTCCAGCAGCTTCCGATGTGAATTTCACACTTCATTATTGACAGAGCGGGTCGAACAGACACTAAACCACCGTTTCTCCATTTGCTCAGGACACATTCAAAAGTTTACACCAAGCCAAGCCCTTACACAAACAATGCACAGGTCCATTTGCGCAGCTGAAGCTCTTAATCGTTGCTGAATGGGAAAGAAACAGTAAATACTCAAAAGGCTCAAAAGGCTTAGGTTATTTGTGCAGCACACCTCAAGGGTCAGTCAGTGTCCCCCATACAGATGTAGATGAACTAGTTGTGTTTTGGGTACAGAATCTAAATCACTTCTTTTTTTTCTTTTTTTGGCGTGGCCTAGTTTAGTTTCTCACTTCTGTATTGTGAAACTTATTGTTACCTTTAGACCCGATTCCCCTTCCTTTAATCAATACAGAGACAGAAAGTGAGACACCAGTGAGCTGAGTTTAGTGCAGCCCATACACATTGATTGGTATTCTGTTGATCATCTCTCCCTCCCCCCGTACCTGATAACGACTCTCTGCTTCAGTACATTCACGCAGCTATACAACCTCACAGAGACCATGTCACCAATCTGCTTACCCCCCCACCCCCAACTCAGGCTTCACTCTCACTACATTACAATATACTTTATCACCTTTTCATGTCTCATTAGTCAGTAAGTTGAAATGGAAAATTAGTTTTAGTTCTTGAGAACAGTGAAACCCGTTTTGGACAAGTGTGAAAAAAGTAGCTTTTTCCCAGGTGTTCGTTGCACCTAATCAGGTGTAGAAGGGTGACAAAAATATAGATTATATGAGAATGGTGTATATTTAATTAGGAAATTTATTTTAAAGTTATCTTTAAGTGTCTGACTACTTGACATGCAATTTAATGTTCAGTATTTGGAAAAAGGCGTTTTGTGTGGATACAAGCACAGATATGATGCAGTTTAGGCAAACCCTTATACTTTATCTTTCTCTCGTGATCAAACTCAAGCCATAGTAAATGCGAACGTGTTTATTCTGACAAAATGCCGTTGTGTGGCGCAGTGAGGACTTCTACAAAAACGTCTAAGGACATTTGGCAAAGCCATGAGTTTTGATTGTGAAAACACTCTGTAGACACAGTAGTCTGAGGAGGACCTGACTGTTTCAGGTTGCTTTGCCTATTCCCACCCCTTTACTGTGATTAATGGGCGAGGTTTACTCTCTGGTCCCTCCCTCACACAAGCTCGGAGTATTTTAGTTTTCGCTCCCTCCCACCTCCAGCAGAACAAAGTTGGAGATTTTCAGAGCACACACGGTGTGCGTGTTAGAAGTTAGGCAGAGCCGCCGAGGCGGAAAATGAAGTATTAGGTGCACAACAGGTTGTTTTTTTTTTTTTAACAACTTCACTGCATCAGGTTTTTGTTTTAAATCGTTTTTGGATTAACGTTTGTGGATAAATCTCGGGGATCGCAGACCCTTACCAGTGGATTTTATTAAAAGAAATGGTGGCTTACGATGAACCTGGTGTGGTGCCTATCAAACGGACTCTACAGAAAATAGACTATCAGAACCAAGTGTGCAAAGAACTTGAGGTGAGCATCAAAACTGACACCATACAATTTTAATCCTCAAACATTTTTGTTTTCTATGCTTTCTAAATGTTAACTGTAGAATGAGGACTTTGTGCTGCCGTGGGCTACAGGTGTGCTTCTCTAAGGTGTGTGTGTTCGTACTCCCAAGGGGTACAAAGGTCACGCTTGGTCGCAAGATTGTATGGTTGTTTTGAGCAGTGCAGCTTTAATGGACAGCCGTGATGTGTCTGAACAGGCAGTTATAATGAGCCACCGCCGACCTGAACAGCAGGTAAAACAGACCCTGGTGAAGCCTCCAGGGCTGCGTGACTGCACACACACCGGGATAAAAGCATTCCAGGAGTTTGCAGAGTGCTGTAGTCCATGGCCTAGGTGTGTCTGTCCCCAGGCAAACACCACAGGGAAGCGGGATTAGATAAGAGTAACTTTAAGTCTCTTCTTCCTCTTTATGGTTGGATTCGGAAGTGAAGAACGAGAAGTGGTTGAGTTGACGGGAAAGCAGAATGGGAAGTTAAAAAGAATTATGAATGAAGCAGTTCAGAAATTCTACATTTCACAGAAAACGGGACAGTTTTTCACAAGTCACCCCCTCTTCTTGTTTAATCAGCATTTTAACAGTTTGGCCTGTATTTGAAGTCAATAGTCTATCAGCAGGGGAGCCAAAGGATTCCTTCACTGTCCTTCCCCCAACACCACAATGTGGCCCACAGTACTGTAATCTAGTTTGAGGGCTCTGTGAATCCAGTGCCTGCTAAAACTCCCTCTTATTAGGAGTTCTGCCCCAGTCAGCAAAGCCAGAAATAGCAACTCCTATCAGTCTGTCCGCCTGCTTGTTGCTCTTTCCGCAAGATAATATACAGTTTGTGGATTATGTGTTGCAAAGAAGTCTACAATAGTCCTTGTTATAGTTTGTGTAAGACTGCTAACGTCAGCTTGGGGTTTAGTTTAAATTCACATAACCATAAACATGTGCTTTATGTCAGACAGCAGGATTTGCAGACAAACCTACTGATGTAAAAAAAAAAAAAAAAAATAATTATAGACAGCAGGTATACAACTCTTGTATGTGGTGTCTCACAGCAAAGGCAGGTACTTAGCCTCAGGCAGACACAGTAGTCCTCTGGTGGTCCTGGTTAGCAGTATAACTCGACCTCAGCCAACGTTTCAGATAATGTAAACGAGACTATCTGCTTTGCAGCTGTTTGAAGCCGTCTGAGCCTGAATGGTGGATCTGTTCATCAGCCTAGCTGTGCCAGACTGAACACAGTCTCATTCTCTCCTTCTCTGGGGAGAAAGCCAGGCATCCATATTTAATAGCACCTTTCAAACGGAGTACACATAGTCATTTGTCTGTATCATGCAAAAAGATATAGACATTGTGGGGGTTTTTTGCCCCTGAAGCCTGAGAGTGGTTCAGGACTGTGATTATAGTATAAAGTAATCCTGCTGGGTCTGCCAGTGTAAAATCACCTTGTCAGGTTTGTTTTGCTTTGATTTTTTTCCCTTTGCTCTGGTTTGTACGGTTTGGCTCAAGTCCCAGTTGTTATTGCTATGGGGCTGTAACGCTGTTTGTATAAGGGTTCAGGTGTGCTTCTCCCTCTCACGCAAGAGGCCTGCAGGGCCTGTCTCAACACGAGGCCATCAGCCTCACTGTGGGGCTGTAAAGAAGGATAGATAGGTCGACGTGGGGGTAGGGCAGAGAAGTTAAGTGTTTCCCCGAGTTGTTGTTTTTTTTTTTGTTTTTTTTTTCCCTGCTCTCATTAACTGGTCGCCCCTGACACAGCTGACCACAAGAGTTCATAATTCCCTGTGAAAGTGACTTGAGCAAGACGACAAAGTGAATTAAAACGACAATAAAGGCAGTTAGACACATTCAACAAAGTAGCCTCACACATGCTCCAAGTCAGAATGGGACAGCTGGGAAGGGGTCTTGTACATTCCATGCATGCTTATAGACCTCCTAAACTCTATGGCTGCAGGCAGAAAGAGGCCTTTGTGCTTTTTTCATGCTGAGGGGACTCCCTCAAGATGTGTCCAACAGCTGTTGCCTCTAGAGACTCCAATTTCTACAGTTCAGGAAACGCCAGCCAGTCTGACCCAAAATCCACCCCTCGATAATCTCCCCCTAGCTGGTGGATTCTGGAGAAAATGTCCCGTGACCAGTCATCCCTTCTTTTCATGAGTGTAACTGATTTGTGGTTGCATCAGAGCCCCAGTTGTCAAAAGTTATTCCACCATTAATGTATTATTGTCCTTTGTCTTGTGCAGGAACCCAGTACTAAGCGCGTACGGCCGTTGGGCCGAGTCACCTCACTGGCGAACCTCATTTCCCCCGTGAAAAATGGGGCCGTCCGGCGCTTCGGCCAGACCCTGCAGGCTTCTTTGCGGGGCGATGGCCGCTCCCCGGTCGTGCCCCAGCACAAGCCAGGCAGCAAGGCTGCAGCACCCACACCACCCAAGCGCCGCAACAGCACCCTCTGGTCTGAAACCCTAGACGTGCACCAAAAAGGAGCCTTCTCCATGAAGGAGATAAAGAGACAAGAGGTGAGTACAGCAAGAGCTGGAAAAAACAGATGGCAACATACAACCCAGACTAGTAAATCTGCCCTGTCTCCCAGTGAGACGCTACTAAATCAGACTGCCGAGTTATTAAACCCTGAGGGACCTGGGCTTGGATGCTTTCCTGGTCCTTCCCATTTACTTTCTGCGTTCATGTGGTGTGTACTCTGGCTGAGACGACTGGAAATGGAGCGTCTCGACTGGATTTTCACATCTGTGCGTCACACCACTTGGTGTTGTGGTGCACAGAGTCGGGCCTCTCAGAGTTTCAGCCTTTCCAGCCAGACAGCAAAGCAAACTGCCATAGCACATTCTGTATCCGAAAAAGTAAAAACATTTATTAAAGCCAGCACTAGTCTGAATTATTTAGGGTTCTTGTGGTTTTTGGCGATAAACATACCACGTGTCTAAAGTAACCCCTTTGTTTTGATTTGTGATTATTCAGGCTATCTTTGAGCTGTCTCGAGGAGAGCAGGACCTGATTGAGGACCTCCAGCTCGCCCGCAAGGTTGGTGCTTAGTAATAGCTTAGCACTCGTGAAAATGCAAACATGTTGTGTAACATGTTAGTTTGGACTGTTAAACTAATGAAGGCCACTTTCCCACCCCTCCTCTCCAGGCATACCATGACCCAATGCTGAAACTATCAATCATGTCTGAAGAGGAGCTGACTGCCATCTTTGGAGATCTGGATGCTTACATCCCACTTCATGAAGGTGAACATAACAATCCATTTCTCTCATCCGGTTTTGGCTTTGCGGTTTGTGTTTGACGTTCAGTGCACCTAACACCTTCTCTTATCCTTCTGTCAGATCTGTTGGCACAGCTGGCCTTAGCTACAGGCCCTGATGGGACAGTTGGAGAGATCGGCCAGATTGTAGTTGACTGGGTAAGACTTAAGATTTCTCTCTTCTTTTGCTGTGATCATAAACACCTCTTAGTGTGACACTGAATTAATTACCCTTTATTACCTCTTATAGCTGCCCAGACTGAATGCGTACCGAGCATACTGCAGCAACCAGCTGGCAGCTAAAGCCCTGCTGGACCAGAAAAAGCAGGACCCAAAAGTGCAGGACTTCCTGCAGCGCTGTCTTGAGTCACCCTTCAGCAGGAAGCTGGACCTGTGGAGCTTCCTCGACATCCCCCGATCACGGCTCGTCAAATACCCCCTCCTCCTGAGAGAGATCCTTAGGCACACACCGCCTGAACACCCAGACACTGCCAGCCTAGAAAAAGCTGTGAGTATACTCTGAGATTCATCTGAACATTCACACACACGTTCTGTCAGTAGAGAATTCTCAGAAATGATCGAAAGAGCTTTGAAATAACAGTGCGTGTGTTTGCACATTCGCAGGTCAGCATTATTCAGGGTGTGCTGACTGACATTAACATGAAGAAAGGCGAGTCAGAGTGCCAGTACTACATCGATAAACTGGAGTACCTGGACGACAGGCAGAAAGATCCACGCATAGAGCAGTGCAAGAGCCTGCTGTGCCACGGCGAGCTGCGCAACAAGAGCGGCACGGTAAGTCTTGCACGTTCACACGCTTTGCAATAAAAGCTTATTATGCCGTAATCAAATCAGACCTTGACCCGTGAATCATTCTGTTTATAATATCCGTGTCAGACAGACTAACCAATCTGCACAACTGTTAACCAAACTGCTGCATGTTTCTCTACAGAAACTGCACGTATTCCTGTTCACCGAGGTTCTGGTCCTGACGCGGCCCGTGGTGCGGAACGAGCGCCATTGTTACCAGGTGTACCGTCAGCCCATTCCAGTGCAGGATCTGACCGTGGACGACCTGCAGGACGGAGATGTGCGCATGGGTGGCTCATTTAGAGGGGCTTTCACCAACTCGGACAAAGGTGAGCTTCACTAATGCTTTCTCATCAGAACAGAAGTTTAATGCACACTGGCTTTGATTACCTGACAGATGTAAATTTTATTTTAACTCCATTCTCTGTTCTCTGTTACAGCCAAGAACATCTTCCGTGTGCGTTTCCAGGACCCGGCGCAGGGCCAATCGCATACACTTCAAGTTAACGACATCTTCCACAAGCAGCAGTGGCTCAACTGCCTGCGCACCGCCAAGTCTGTCGTCCAGAGCGACGCTTCCACTGACGCCTGCTCCGATCGCCGCTCCTCCACAGCCTCCGCAATTGTCCAAATGGAAGAGACGGATGAGAACCAGCCCCAAAGCCAAGAGCCTCCCAGCCCCACACCTTCCACCACCTCTACATCATCCTCAGCATCCTCGTCCTCAACCTCGTCATCCGCATCTAGCTCGCCAAGGAAATCTAAAAAGGACAAGCGCATGCTCTGCTCTCTGGGCAAAAGGAAGGAAACCATGGTATAGAGAGCTCTCAGGCTCTACATGGACTATAAGCTCGTCCCAGAGCGGACTTGTATTTATGTGTGTGTTGGAACCCGGAGGTTCCGCAGCAGTGTTTTGTGTCCTCAATGGCAGCTATATCCCCCCCAATCCCCCTACACACTCCAAGCCGACCCATGGGGCGCAAATCCAGACCAGGGAAACTCAGTATTCTTGAGGGTTTTAACTGCATTTATGTTTTACACACACGCACACACTTTCACTCAGTGACCAGTGTGTGAGAGTGAGCATGAGATCACACAAGCCCTGTTTACTGTTAGTTTAATATTAATGTATTATTATTAATTTGGTTTGTAATTGTTAACTTTTATATATATATTTTCAATCAAAACTTTACTGTAGCTCTTTTTTTTTAAATGAAACAGCACTGTAGCTTTCAGCTGAACAACTGAGTGTATGTAAAAGATACAATAGGTGAAAAGAACCGATCAAAATAAGAAAAGTCCACTGGAAGAGTTGAATCTCAGTACATTCCTCAGAAATTAATATCTGTTGTTTTATCAGCTTAAACCTTTGCTGTATGGCTTGTACATGATTTGAAAAAACAGCATTAATTGAAATCCATTTGTCCTTGAAAACCAAAAGAAATCACAGTCAAATTGTGATGTACACTGTCGAGATCAGGATATGTGGTATTTTATTTTACTCATGTAAAATTTAAACTGAGCCATGTTGGCTTTTTTTTTTAAAGAAAGCTAACTCCCAACCGGAAACGGATACATTTTCAATGTAGCATCTTGCATGGAGCTTTACTTGTACAATGGCGTGTAAATGCTTGTATAAATAGAAGAGTTCACTGAAATCACTGAGAAGGAATTTGTATGTTGTTTGAGGGTTTAAGATATGTTGTTAATAAGAAACCGGGGTTGCGTTGAGTAAGAAGAGTCTGACTTTGATTCTAGATACTGCACTCAATCACAGTACTCGTGATTCATCGTAGTGTCCTGAACGAAGCACGAACGTTGGTACACTGGTCAAAAGGCAGTGTGGTGTTTACTGGGAAAGATGAAAAGCATGTGGAAAGAAAGGCAAAAGTGAATGTTGGGTGGAAAAAAAAGTCACAAGAACACAAGTTTGTATAAAAGACAAAGATTGTTGACGTCTAAAGTGAACTTGTAAATCTGTTGGTTGTATAAAGAGAACAATTAAAGGCACAATAAAGATCTGTGTAAGATATGCATCTGAAAATGAGTCTTGTCTATTCTTGGAAACTGAGCTGCTGGTCCCCTACATTCACAATCAATAAACATCCACAATGGCTGTTTCTTTACAGCAGGCGTACACGGTCCTGGAGGGTCCAGGATCCGACACAGCCTATAGATTTCCATACTCAAGCTTACGCTAAACCTGTCAGTTTTACACGCAAGTGCAATCAGGTGTGTGTCCCTGCTTTAGATCTAGAAGACCTCTAACTGCCTAAAGGAGTACTGTGGGCAGCATCTGCTATTTATTTATTTTTTTATTTAGACAGTAATTAAATGTATAACCCATTATAATTACAGTTATTATATTTATTCTGAGCATTTAAAGGTGTTAATCTATCCGACTGCTCGGTTGAAAAATCAACTTACAAATAGCATCAACATAAATGTAATTACAATTCTAATGAAACTAATCCCTCAGGGTCCTGGTCTTCCTGTCCATACGAGCATTCTCCAGGCTCTCTGGGATCCTGCCACCCCTTAACAAGATGCAGATAGGTGAACTGGCTTGAGTACATTGCATGTAGGTGTGAACGTGGATGCATAGTGTATTGTAATAGGCTTGTCCTTTTCAGGATGTATTCTCACTTCACACCCAGTGTTCCTGGGAAAGGTGTGAGATTTACAGCAAGCCTGACCAGGATGAATTGCTTTGTTAGGGCTGTATAGCAGCTCCACAGTATCTTCCACAGTATCTATTCTGTGTAAATTTTAGTACCTGTGTTCACATTTAAACCCTGATTAACTGACCAACTGGTTAAAGGTAAAAATGGCAACAGTGTGAGCATAGTGTGTGAATTTTAGCTCCTCAACCTCAGCTACATACGTTATAATTATATCAATTACTCAAAGTGTTCTTAGATCAAGATTTGTATGCGATTTCTTTCAAATGCTACACACAGTTGTATGGTTTACACCCCCCCCTCCCAACTCACTCACTCCTGCTCCACCACTCCCTCACTCAGCCCCCCACCCGCCGACTCACACACTCCATCACTCACTCACCCCCCACTCCCCCACTCCCAAAAGTAAAAAGCCCAGTAGAATGCAGAATGATGCTTTCTACCAAGCTTTCGACAAAATGTACTACCTCTTGTACACTGACGTACAAGAAAAAACTGGTTCACCAGTCTAAGACTTGGCAGGCCCCCCATTAGGCATGGATTCCACTAATTTACAGTAATATCCTGTACGCAACGAACACCATACTTCCTGCAGAACAGTTCATAATTCTGTTGTATTCTGAGGTGTAGGATATCTGTGTTCAGACATGTTCGATAACGCTGAGATCCCATCAAGAATGAATGCAGGACATGAACACAGTGTTCACCTATCAGAGATGTTCATAGATGTAAGCGTCCCATGGAGCGCTAGATAAACAAACCCTATACTATTATGGAGCCACCACCAACCACCACCAATCTGTTTTCAGTCTATTTGTGAATTTTACTCTCCAAATGTTGCTTTAAAAATTACCCAGAATCATCTACTGTATTTTATAATAAATTAAAAACCTTAATGATCCACTGTCCCCTCTGAGCTCTGTCACTTTTAATACGATCTAAATTGTAATTTATTCTGCAGTGACATGTCGTCTATTGCACTCAAACGGATCACATTCCAAAACGTCAATCATTATTTTCACTGGCATGACGCTTGCCTCTAGCGAATCCTGAATACAAGGAAACATGATGGCATGGTGCCTGAAACATCTTCCAGACACTGATTCCTCTACGTATCTCACCCGCCGCCACCTCATCACATTTCCAGGATCCTGCACAATTCTTGGCTCTAAGCGGTATAAAGTACGAAAGTGTCTATTAAACAAATTCATTCATTTATCTCTTCTTCCAGGATGTTGCTTCCTGCTGCTATTTAAACCGTGTTCATCTTCTCCTGTAACAGATGGCAAGCCTCATGCCTCACTCGGGTCCCACTGTCTCGGCAAAGGCTCTAACTAGCACTCGCAACATTTCGTAGCTCGCAAGGTGATCAATCAGCGTGGCTCCGTGTGAACATTTACGATCAACCCGAAGAATGTGATCTGCTTTAGCTTGGCCTAGCCATAACCGGATGAGCTCATAAGCTGGAGCGGTGCTTGGAAGCTTTTGCTGTAAACACTTTCACATCCGTGAGGTCAGCAGCTCGACTGGCTTGGCTCTAATTGGTCCCTGCATGGTTGGCAGCGGTGGGTTTTCAGGGGCCCAAGAATTTTATATGGAAATTGCCTCATGTCTGTCGTAAGCAATAATAAGAGAATTCTTTGACGCTTTAATCATGGTTTTGCCCACGTGCCCGCCTGCCTGGTGGCTATTTACATTAATGAAGCTCTAATGAATGCTGGAATAAATAGCCGCTCAACCACTGGACGCCTCTCAACAATGATGGCCTCTGAAATGAACACACACACCCACACACACACACTATTGTTTGTATTGGTTTACTGTACCAAAAGAAACACTGATTATCTGTTGTTGGAGTCAAACAGTTTTGCCAGTGAAGGTCATTTTACAATAGAAGACTGAGGGCAATTCAGCTCTCTCATTGCATTTCCACTGACACAATTACCCTGTTATAAAACCAGGTCAAGACCTATAAGCTTTTTTGTTTTGGTGACTATCTGAACACTGAGAATGTTGAGCTATAAGTTCGAGGTAAGGTTTTACCTTGAAGCACGATTGCATCACAGCACGATTGCATCACAGCACATCTCTTTGTTTTATTGCCTTCTTCAGAACCCAAGCCTTGTTAACTAGTTGCCAGTAAGCATAAAAGAGAAATCGGATGTGTCTCAATACACACAAACTAACTTGTGCAACTTTCTCTATTGTGTGGTTTTCCAATAACTCTAGGTATGCAGCTTTAGAATTGATAAACAAGCGACACACAAAAATACTACACATATTTGCTAAATCCTGCTATTAAGGTGGGATACAAAGATACAGTCAAACAAACATGATTCCGTGACCAGTGTGGCTGTAACTGCCAACAACAGGCTCCAACACATTCCATCTACCACCATAATGGTTCTACAGTACCTCCGGGATATGGAGAACCCTAAAAATATATACAAAACCCTAAAGGGATTTTCTATCAGATAAGACTCAACGTACAAATCCTTTAACAATGCTAGACTTAACTTACTAAAGAATACATAATAAGCTCCTTTTTCAGTCAGTCATCAGTCAGTCATTCTCTAATCGGCTTTGTCTGTCAGGGCCGCAGTTTGTCCAGAGCTCACCTAGAATCATAAGGCGTGACGCAGGAATACTGCTTGGACAGGGCACCAATACATTGTGGGGTACCACACACACACACACACACACACACACACACACACCAATTAACTCGCACATTCACACCTATGGTAATTTAGCATTTCCATGAGTGTTTTTCAGAGGTGACAGGAAAGCTCCCAAAAATCCCACCAAGACACAGGGATAACACATCAAACTCCTCACACTCAGAGACCAAAGCGAGGACTGAACCCACAGCTCCAGATAATGGAGCCATGTAGTGCACTCTGTTCTAGTGGTATCTGTTCTTTAGGTGTCCATCTAGGTCGAATATGTAAAGGTTTTATCTACAACTGAGGGCTTCCTCTATCCTACAAAGAACCCTTAAGTAACTCATGTGTAGTGCAGATACAGAAGATGAATGAATAATTAGATGACTGAAGTATTCTAATAACATGGGACACACTGTGGAGTTAAAAAAAAAAAAAAAAAAAAAAAATTCAAGCATTCATGATGCTGTCCTTTGCAGGAGAACTCTGGATGGGGAGGCAAGACCAGTCACTAACAGAAAAATAGGTGGAGAGATGGGAATTTTCTAGGAAGTCCACTAAAAAGAATGCTGACTTGGAATTTCCTCTTAGGTGAGAATGTGTGTACAATGCTTACTGATGGACTGGCCATCTATGTATTCATATCTCATCCCTAGTGTTCCTGGAAAAGGCTCTGAATCCACCCGCATGTGAATATCTCAAATGGTGTAAGACAAAGAAATTCACTCATCTAAAGGGGTTCGAGAGTTCACTTCCTGATGGTGCTACAGTGACGGCCCGGTGAACAAGTGGTTCCTCCTTCGCTTTCCCCGGAGTGTGTACAGCTGCCATGTGATGTAGTATTGTATGAGCAGCAGGTCAAAATTAGCTCATGGGTTTTCCAGTAACCGCATGATATCCTTCAATTTACTCATTTCAGTGTAATCCGTATAGCACTTTTAACAATGGGTGGTTTCACAAAGTAACAGAAATATATAATTTTGGGATATACATTTATATTTATTGCAGAATGAGCAAGTCTCAGGTGACTTTGGCAAAGAAAAAACCTCACTGTGACGACATTAAGGAAGAAGTCTTGAGAGCAATCAGACTCAAAAGGACACCCATCATCATTTGGATAACACTGGACAGTGTAATTGTAAATATTTCCTGTCTATATGGTACACCAGTCTAAATTTTTTCTACTAATACTTGGTAGGTCCCCCACCAGATATGGACTCCATGACCTGGTGGAAATATTCTTTAGGCAATAAACACCATACCTCTTACAAAACCGTCCACAATTCTGTTGTATTCTGAACCCCAAACTCGGATGGGAGTTCTTCTAATCATAATTTTAATCTGTAGACGTGTGTGGTGGTGCATTGTCCTGGTAAAAAACACCAAACCCAACAGAGTGAATGCAGGCCATGAACAGGTGCAACTCGTCAGAAAGGAGACACAAGGTGAGTCAAAAAGTCAGGAGGTTTTATTTCAGAAAGAAAATGACAAAATGGAAAATTACATATCTGAATACCCTAGCAAGTAATAGGTGAGGGGGCCTATCTTCTAGGCTATGTCCAGAACATGGCCACCATCTTGAAAGCTGCCATATTGGATGAAGGATGAAAGTAGTCATGTGGCAAGAGAAAAATCCTTTAGCTGGTAGAAGAGAGCTAGTATTTTGGAATTAGTAAATAATCAAATTTGGGGTAAAATAAAAAAAAAAGTAAATTAATTACTATATTCTGTTTTAATAAATGCTTATTATAACTATAGACATCTAATCTAGATAAGGATTAAAAAAAAAAAAAGATTTCCCTCTGGAAAAAAAAAACCTTAAAATGTTCTTTGCAGAACCCTACAACAGAGTTTTCCATTATGAGAATGGGTTGCATATTAAAACTCCACCGGAAGTAAAGAACCATTATCTATGCAAATAACTTCACCGCATTTTCCGGGAGCTGAAGCTGCACCATTCTGCACCGGAAAACACTGACGGACACTAACATTCCTAGTTAACCACACCCTCAATCAAAACGTCTGCTACCCTGATTAGACCTTTGATAAGAACTGGTTTGATCGTAGATGTTTTTCAAGTGTGGGTGGCATCATCTCACACCACCCCCTCAAGCCAAGCCTTCCATACTAGTTTTGAGATGTTGACAGTTTAATTATACCGCTCGTTCCTGTTCTTTCAGTCCGCAGGCCAGGTGGCACGCAGGCGTCTTTCACTTAACACTTAGCGGGGATGGAAGGTGACTAGCATAAATGGCTGGTTTTCCCCTCAAACACGGTCCCTCACACAAATCGCCTGGCATTGACAGACTGTCCACATCCCCGTTAACGCCGAGGTGACACAGCCAGTAAAGTGGGGTGGAGAAGTGGTGTGGATTTCTCTCTTTGATTCACTGACTCACATTAAGAGATAGGGGATATTGGTCATGTCTTTCACCAGTTAGCCTGCATTGGGTCAAATTTCAACCCAAAACACAAGGAGTAAACTGAGGAGTTTACAAAACATGCTACATGAAGGTCAGAAGCTATGATGTAGGTGGATCTAGACCTGGAATAAAGCTTGTCAGTTAAAGCTTTACTCTTAAGGAATCGTTTTCAAAAGTTTCCAGTCCTCTTAGAGGAAATGGTGCACAAACATATGACAGTGAAACACCTTGAAAGTTGACAGTGACGAAAAAATGGGAAAGTCCAACATTTCATATGTTCTTCTAGGAATGGTATTTATCCGCAGTCACTCTTCAGCAAGTAAAATCAGATGAAGAAATATGGCCTGTATTAGATTGCAACGTCCTAATAACACTGAAAAGACATTACTTTTTATGTCATGTCTTGGATGTTGTGCAACAGTTTGTTCTCAGCATTTATTTGGCTCGTGCTCCAGCAGCCACACCGTGAATACGGGAATTTCCTCACAACGTTCTATCTGTTCTGTCTCTCATCTCCTGTTATTGTCTGTAATTTACATAATGGGAAGATAGCATTGGAGTTAGCCATTTTCACATTCACTTCTTTCAGATTAACTGGAAGCGGTTTATCTAAAGGCTCTTCTGCATCAAATTATATCCAAAAAAAAAAACATCGTCCCGATAAAATCTTTTACATTTTTAGAAAACAGAAATAAAAAGCCACCACTATTTATAGACCATAGCTGTTGTGTGATTTGTGTGTAATCGGGCAAGACTGAAGAGTCATTTTATACTAATTACAAGTAAATATTTATATATTATACTGTTCTCCTGAAAAAAAGATTAATTCTTCATGAAAACAAGCAAACATGATCATATGCTGAAGTGCCAGAAAAACTGGTACAGCCTAAAAAAATGGTATGGGGTTTGTTTTGCTGCAATTCCATGGGACCCCTGGTACATCTACAAATATATCAGACAGGTAAATGCTGTGTGTTCCTGCTCTTTGACAAGTTACACCCGTTCATGTCCTGCATTCATTCTGATAGATTTGGCTTCTTCCAACAGGCCAATGCACCCCCACACCCGTTATGGTTAGAAGAACACCTATCTGAGTTTAGTCAGCGAATCTCAATGTTATCGAACACATTAGGGATGCCATGCAAACACGCTGTGGAACAAAGAAATCCTAGACCTGTGCTTCACTGCCTATAGAATATTTCTGTATTTCTGCAGACCTATACCTATCTAGTATAAGACTGGTGTACCAGTTTTTCCTGGCACTTCCCCTACACAGTTAAGTCTCACCTACACAGATTTTGTTATCCTGCAACCGTCTTCTGTGTTAATGTGAATGGATGTTTGGGGTCATTATCATGTTGAAAGCTCTGTCTAGAGCCAAAACACGACCTTCTCGCAAAGGCAAACAGGTTCTGGGGTAAACTATCCAAGTACTCAGAAGAATGCCTCAAGCCACAAAAATGCCTCCGGTCAAGCATGTATGAGGGCCATTAGCAGTGGCTCAGAAGCTTCAAAGCAAGAGAATTTACCCTGGATGGGACACCAATTCATGGCAGGGCACCATGCAAATACACATTTACAGTTTTCAACTGCACCTATGGGCAAATATGTGCAGCCAACCCACCTGCCTGTATGTTTTTGGACAGTGGGAAGAAACTGGAGAAAACCTGGAGGAAAAACATAAAAAAAAAAATCAACTGAGACACTACAGACCTCAGGTTTATACCAGGGATCATGAAGATGTTGTGAACATGTAGCACTACTTCCTTGTGTGTGAACAATTTACCACATTGTAAACACTTTTTGGCCCAGATAGCTAGATTTTCAGTTTGTATCTTCTCCACCAACTTCCAAAATATTGACACGGGACAAGTGCTAAACATCTGGTATGTTACAGAGAAGTGTGCTTGTATACAGTTTCCATTCTTTTGCAAAAAAAACCTTTTAATTTGAATGAGGATGTTTTTAAAACTGCAGTAATTTGGTCAGTTTTCAAGCGAAAAATCCCCCAAAAAAACGGCATGCTTGGACCCAGGTACACCGAGACTGGTCAGATTACATTACACACAACACAAACAAATTTCTGGGGTAAAATGTGATGTCAGGGGCAAGTCTCTCTCTCTAACACACACACAGCAAAACACTTCTTACCACTTATTTGAACAATGATACATCATAGTTTATAATTCCAGTTTAATATTATGAAAATTCATGTCAAATTAATATTATGACACCTTTCATTAGGAGTACTATTGTACTATTGTATTAAAGGTTATCGACATGTGTGATCATTAGGGGTCCAAGCACTAAAGGTTCTGGTTATTATAACAACACAAATCTATATAAAAACCAATTGTATCCTTAATGTTTAGTCTCCCAGTGTAGACTGAGAATGAAGTCTAAGTTCCCACACCTTCAGCCTGTTGTTGGTAACAGTAGTAATAATACAGGTCTATAAATGGATCCGAATTGACTGCTGCTAAAATATATTTCTTGCTCCAATGCCATCATGTTCATAAATTCCTGCTAGACATATTCAGCCCATCAGATTGGCCATATATCAAAATTAGACCTCAGTGAACCCTCAAGTCTGGCCTGTGTGATGTTTCAATCATATTCTCAAGCTCACTCTGATACTTTTGGCTGACTGCTCTGTATAATATGTTGTATTTGTCTAGCCTCGCAAATCAACAAACCATGCGTGCCGTGTTGCACGTCTTACAGCTTCATGTGGTCAGGTTTTAATAACCAGATGCAAAGCTTTCATTTCCTGTCAATAGGCCTGGAGGGCTTTGAGTGGCTGTGATGCTCTGAGTGAGGAGAGTTTGGCTCAGGACTTTAGCTCTGCTCCTGTTTCGCATCTGTAGAGAGATGCTTATATACCACACACAGAGCCTGGAACACACTGGAACACCTCATACACACGTACACACTGTACACTCTGTACACGTGTCTGCCTTTCTCTCTCTCCCTCCCCTTCCTCTCCCCCAAGTCTCTTTCATTCACTGATTATTAGTATCCACTGATTATTAGTTGTGCAATGAAATAAAACAGTGTGCGGTGTGCCGTTTTATAGACATAATCAACATCAGGGTGGTAACGCTAATTCCACTTCGTATTAAACCACATACTTTTCTGTAGCAGTAAACCACAAGTAGAATGCCAGCTAAACAAACCCCATGCCATTATGGAGCCACCACCAGCCTACTGTATGTATTTTGCATAGGTTTGTCTCTTTGCTCTCCTGTTCTAGTGGTCATGTGGTTTTGTTGTAGTTCAGCTAGTGCTTCAGGTGAGGATTTAGAGGCACAAATGCCTTTCCCACATGGATGCTGATCTAAAAGACATTTGGATCGAGAATGAAAGACGGAGTGTATGGGGTTTGATAGAGAGAGAGAGAAAGACAGACAGAGACAGATCAGCAGATATGATTAAATGTAACTGTAACAGGCTCCTGAGTGGTACAGCAGAAACTTTTGTTTCTATTGTAAGAAAATTATGGTTTTCAATCATGACAACGCCATAGACGCTGAACTTATTTGCTGGTCAATCACAACTACACCAACTAATCATAGACATGAACTCGTGTATGCAGAAGAGGGGACACAGAATTTCCTCTGAATGTGTTTCATGGATTCATATTTCTTCAGAAGCCCAAATTCTCTCTGGTAGGTATCCGTCATATGATAAGACGAGAGTTGGCTGGTGGGTGGGAATTTGACAAAACCAAATTAGTAAGGAATAATTCAAGAAAAACCAATAAAATACATCAGATTTCCTATGAAAGCTGAATCTTTTTTAGCCACACTGACTGATTTTCAACAGTATACCATGTTTTAATCTGGACATAATTAATAACCAGTGTCACTGTCAATAAAGGAAGAGACACAGAGAAAGACAGAGAGATAGAGAGAGAGAGAGGCAGGCACATGTACAGTGTACACTAGGCCATATAGACAGCTTCTTTGTCAAAGAGAAACTGATCAGAGCTTCAAGCCAAACATTCGTCATCACCAAACCCCACTCATTCACTAAATCTCAGCATCATTTAGTGTGTTGTGCAAGAAACACCACAACTCCACCAACTCTTCTCTTACTTTATTTATTTTACAGGATTCTAGGTTTGTATATTCTTCTACAATTTCTGAAATACTGACGCAGGACCAGCACGAAACATCTGGTATGTTAGGGAGAATTGTGCTTATATACAGTTTCCTTTCTTCCGCTACACCCTTCTTCAGCTACACTCGGTTTTCCTGGGAAAAAAGTCCTATTCGTTTGAATGAGGATGTTTGTTAAACTGCAGTCATTTGGTCAATTTTCGAGCGAAGACCTTAAAAACTGGCATGCAAATCAGAGCACACAGAGACCAGTCGGATCAAATTATACACCACACAAACGAATTTTTGGGGCAAAAATGGGATGTCAAGTGCAAGTCTCTCTCTCTCTCTCTCTCACACACACACACATGCAAGATGATTTATAACAATTTACCACTTTTATTTGAACAATGATGCATCATAGTTTTTACTTCCAGTTTATAAATCCTTGCTTTCGTTATAGCAGATAACGTTATAGCAGACTCTTTCCATGCACTTTAAATCGGTAAATCAAAACGAAACACATTTTGTCATATTCCCAGAAACCAGAAAGCACATCCTCTGTACTGAAGACTTTCCTAAGTCATAAGACATGGTTCTGTCTTGTGCCTGCCTGCCACAAGACATAGCGCATCAACAATAATGCACTATTACAGGAAGAATATACATTTCAGGAAGGTAATAGTACATCTGCTTCACATCAGGTGACACCCGATTACACCAACCTGGGGTTGAATTCATTTCTGTAACACACACATTGACTGACTGATTTATACAGGTTTCTCATGTGTACCTATATTGTGATTCTCCTCAACACACCGTCCATCTGAATACTCCTAGAATTGTATATTAGTCTGTATACTGATGTGTCTGACTGTATTTAAGGTGAGGGTGTCAGTTACACTGGCACGTGTGTGTGTGTGTGTGTGTGAGAACCAGGTTTATTTATTATACCATGATGCAAGATGGAAAACTCCCTGGCAAAGTGCTGACACTGGAGACTCCTTACATTAGGAGATGTACCAGTCAGTGTTTTTGGGGCTGATACCAATCACTGATCGTCTTTCAACATGATCAGCCAATACCAATCGAGGGTGGGACTGGATGCCACTTTTAACTAGCGCAATCAAGACATAAACCATAGTCTTAACTGAATTATTACCATTCATAATGAACTTAAGTGGCTTTAGCAACACTGGGAAAGTCATATGCGGCTTTGCCAGACTCACAACATGTTTTCTATCCACACATCTGAGTACAATGTGGTTCCTTCAGCTGTGCATGCGGCCTGCTGTTTTAGTCCCTTATCCAGGGTCTGCATTTCCATCTATCTTTTCAGCTAGACACTGTGGAGACCTGTGACTGGTGGGGTTTGTACAGGGCTCCACTTCCTACATAAAACACCAGATCCAGCAATACACAAGCAATCCTTACCTTGCGAAATATGGCTCATTTTCTTTTCACCATTGGTCAATCCTTAGACAAGGATTGTCTAAGTTATCCCTGATCAGCAGATCACATGTTTGGGTTGTAAATCGGCCGATAATGCTACATATCTGACCGATCCATCCATCTCTAACTTCCATAAACATGACCATACAGAACACTTCACTATATTAATGATTAAATGCATTTCCTTGTTAAAATTACAGCACACTGTAATACCATACAAGTCCAACATCATTTTTCTCTGCAGTACAAGTCTCAGTGAATGAGCTGATACTATAGGAACAATAAGGTTCGAACAAGTGCCCTAACTTGCCTTAAACATGCGATTTACTTGCAGTCAGCACTATCGGCACTCCTGTAGAAAATGAATCACACCTTCTGAACCGTCAGATCTGAGAATTCAACACCACATTATTTAGTACAAGAATTAGGGCTTATGTAATGTACGGTATAGATATTCCAGTTGTGTTAAACAACAATGTGATGTGTGAGTGTGTCAGACAAATGGTCTGGACTTCATCTCCCAGTTCTAAAGAACTGCCAATGTGTATAACACACTGTGTTCCGCAGAATAAAAACTGCATGATTAAGCACTGGTATTCACTTGAGGGTGTTCTCTGTCAGTGTTCTGTGTCCTCTCCCTGTGAAGCTTAACAGTGATTTGCTGTAAATCTGTTGTTCGCAGGCCGTTCCAGATGGAGCCGGATAGCGCCGATAAGATGCGGACTTGAGTCTGTGTTATTGTGTGTGGAGTCAAAATCAATCCGTGTGTTTAAAGTAACCCTGAGACATTGTTATGGAGCCAGTTCGAGATAGACAAAATGAAATCCGAGTGTGTTTATATCTGTGTTCGTGTGTTTGTGTGTCCATATTTTGGATTCCTAAATTAGACAGGGCTTAATTCAAGGAGGGATGTGAGAGGAACTCCCTAATCAACCCCCACTCCCACCTCAACCCCCACCTCGGTGTAAGAAGAATGACAGAATCATCCCTTAATTCCCCTTCTGATGAAAGCTTGTTAAGCAATGGCACAATTATCACAAAAAATAAACCGCATGGTCCAGGTCCAATCCTCAATCTGACCTGATGAGCAAGCCGGGGGCAAAAGTGTCTAAGAAAAACTTTCTGAAATGACATAAGGAAAAAACTATGAGAGAAAGCAGACTCTAAAGGAACCCATCCTCATTTGACACGATCATAAATAATCCCCAGCTACTGCAAATGTACAACCACGAAATTCATCATGGTTATAAAATGAAGTCGGATTTTTGTTGAGTTTTATTTTAAAAAAGTATATTAATGGAGTATATTCATGGGCTCGTTCTATTTTTTTCTCATACTCAGAAGATTGTTCAGCTTGTTTAGTGGATATTCCCTATTATTAATAACACATTAAAAATGTGTTGTTTAAAAAGGAAAACATTACTGCTGATGTGGTGAAGGTTTTTTCTATAAGAAGAGATCGATTTACCATTTATTGAAGGAGTCTCCGGTGTCCATGTCATGGTGCTTTGTAAAGTTTCACAACACAGGAAGGTCTTCAGGACAGGGAAGTTTGCATAGAGGGGAAAGAAAGAGAGAAGAGGGAGGGAGACAAATGATCATTATTGTCATAATATAAGAGGTAACAGGAGGTTACTTGTCTTGCAGTGTTGAACATGAAATCTCGATATAACACGTTACAAAATGCAACTTCTCATTCTTTAAAACATCTCATGTAATCTTTTCCAAATCTCTTTGAAAAACACGACAGACCATGCGATATGCGACCATACAGCCGTTTTTACAATTTCTGTATTATATATAAAAATAACATAAAAAATCCCCAAACTGGTTATATGAATATGGTTATAAATATTAGGACATAATAAAACATTTTCAGGTCCTTAGCAAATCTTAAAATCAGGTAAATACATCTCCAGATGAACAACACATGGCAAATTACACCATATCATTATTTGCCAACAAACACTAGGCCAAAATGGAGAGCGAGTGTGTGAAAAAGTAAGTACACCCTAACAGCTTCCATAGGAATTAAGAATGTAAGTAGCATCTCAGTGCTGCTAATCAAATACTCTTGATTAAGTGATCATCAGCAAGTGTGACAACCTCTATAAAAGCAGAAGTAGACAATCATGCGGTGTACACTACAGTGCCAGAAAAACTGGTAAAAAAAACAAAACAGAACCAAACTGATACTGGTACAGATTGTTAGTGGTGGCTCCGTGATGGTCTGGGGTTTGTTTACTGAAATTCATTGTGACCCCTGGTACATCAACAAACGTCTCTAAGTGTGTCTCCTATCTGACGAGTTCCACCCGTTCATGTCCTGTATTCATTCTGATAGGTTTGACAACAAGACAATATGCTGCCACACACATCTACAGAGACCAAATTACGGTTAGAGAAACACTCATCTGAGTTTGAGGTTCTGTCATTCCCACCAAAGACACCAGATCTCAATGTTATCGGACACATCTGGGAGGACATGCAACAAGCTGCAGAACACAGAAATCACAGAAAGCTTGCGGACCTACCAAATATTAGACTGGTGTACTGGTACTTCAGTGCATTATTCATCTGAGGTTGTATTTACCTAATTTTAAGAACCAGTTTTTTTTGTCATAATATGTAAAACCATAAAATACAAAGAGGTATTTTCGCACTTCAACAATCAACAATAATGCGCTATTACAGGAAGATAATACATATCAGGAAGGTAATAGAACTTCTGTAACACACACATTAACTGACTGATTTATACAGGTTTCTCATGTGCACCTATATTGTGATCCTCCTCAACACACCAGCCATCTGAATACTTCTAGAATTGTATATTAGTCTGTATACTGATGTGTCTGACTGTATTTGAGCTGTGGGCGTCAGTTACACTGGTACGTGTGTGTGTGTGTGTGTGTGTGTGTGTGTGGGTGTGAACCAGGTTTAGAGCAGTGTCCTATAAACAAGACAGAGACAAGCCTCTGATGTACAGCTGCAAGCATTTATACCATGATCTTTATATACACAGCTCTGTCCTAATGCATTTCTGGCTCGTACTTCACACACACCCACACACTCAAGACACACAAGGAGGGTTATGTGATCTGAGACAGGCCATAAGGTCCACGCTAACATCCGTGTAGGCTCTGTTACGATCCACACTGTCTGGCAGACCACCCTGTCCTATTCCTGGATATATCCTCCTTTTGGGGATTTTTCTTTTAAATCCTGCTGTCTAATGCACTTTAATTGTCTTGGGGTAATCTCTGGAGGGAATCTGATAAACACCGGGCCAGATCTAAGACAAAGCAGTGGCACACTTGTGATTTGCCATTGTATTAAAAGGAGAAAAGAGGGAAAGTCAGTGTCTGGGTTGGGTAGCAGTGTGACCACTGATTGGATGAAGTCCAAAACAAACACAGGCACCCCTGATGGTTACTTTCCTGTAAGAGAGACTCTTTCTTTTCACAGGAACTAAGCATTTATTTCCAATTTCAGAAGGTGACAGCAAAGCCTGTGCTCTATTGTTTTGCCTATGACCCTGGTGACTGGACGCGTGGCCTCGACTCCAGAGTGTCTGCTCCTCAAATGACGCATCTTCATTCGATGCCAGAGGGTCTTTCTCTGAGCATGGACACACGTTACCATAATTAGACCCTTATATGTAGTATATAAGTTATTCCAGTCTGTAATCTCTCCTCCGTAAATAGTATAAGTGTGTTTTTGGCCTGGAGCTCATGTCTGGAGTTCTGGAAGACAGTTATATGGTTCCTGAGCAGCAGGTCTGAATTTTACTAAGTATTTCTGAGAGTTTTGCATGCACCGCTGCAGACAGTGCTCTGTACCGTAAAGAAGACCTGACCCTCTTCTAGCCCAGTGTCCTCATGCAGTGAACATGAAAGATCCAGCACTCTGTCCCAACACTTCAGTTAGATGTTCATGGCTGATGAAAGACAAGCCTGAACGGCTCCAAGTCCAACTCAGCAGGTCTTAATCCTCCGCCTGTGTCTCTTACAACCTCCAACATGTCAGAGACTCCTGTTTCTTGTCAAAACACAGACAAGATCCACCCTGCCCAGACATCTTCTTCACACTCCAAACCTGACACAACTGTAAAAAAGAAGGGATGACTCCAGAGAGTATGAGCAGACAGGGGGACACTAGAGCATAAAAAAACTGTCTGGAACAGTAAAAATTGTCCAGGGCAAGGAGCCTAGTGCATTAACCAGCTCAAAATCCTACTGGCGCCTGTGAAGTCAAGTTGCCAGCTAGTGGAAATTGCTCCCACAATTTAGTAGATTATTCGCAGAGTGTAAAAAAGTTGGTCTGTAAATGCAACTATAGTAATAATAATAATAATAATAATAGTTTGGCTGATTTGATATTTGACAAATCTAGATATGCCAAATTATGGTTAGAGGAACATTCTACAGGAAGTATGATGCTCATTGCCTAAAGAATATTTTTGCAAGCTTGTGAAGTTCATGCCTTGTGAGGGCCCTATCATGTATTAGACCGGTGTGGATTAGATGTGTAGGCGTAGTTATTTTGCTTCAGCTCCTCTCATCAATTACGCTATAAAAGTTGCAGCACCATGTACCAGTTGTTTCCTCACCAGCTGCATGTTTTCTCTCACTATTCATGTTAATAAGACTGAAAATACAGCTTGTCTTAATCAAAAGAAAACTGAGAACATTCCTCTGTCCTGATTCTAACCTGAAACCAAAACTGACAAAAACACGTGGACGTACAGTACATACAAAAAGATGTTTGCGCAAAACCTTTCTATCGTAGCTAATAAGCGAATATCAGTCATTGTATAGTGACTATTAAATTGTAAGGAAAACTAATCCAACCAAATACATAAAGGACAGAGGAAGAAAAGCAGTAAGAGGAAAACTGGGACCATGTCTGAAATAGTATACTTAAACAGAACATACTAGATTGGATTCAGTGTGTCCAGCTCAACCGATAAACAGTAAGCTCTTTTAGTACGTGAGTGCGCACCATGAACGTACCATGTCTGCCATCTTACCAATGTTACATGATACAAGTTACACTGATCATTTTAAAATCAGACATAATGTGTTTATCGTTTTCATAACACTTCCTCAAGGTTGTACATAATTGTATTTTTTTTGTTCACACACTGTTTGATAAACATTACGCATTCGACCACACTACCTGTTCTCATGTACTGCTTTTGCATACTATTCAGTACGGAAGTATGTGATTAGGGACGCAACCTGAGTGCACTAATCATTACATTTCCACTTATTAAAAATGACAAAACAACAGTCAAGTCAACGTTAGAGGCCTCATCAAACGCACATTACACAGATGCATTTTCCAGTGCTGTTTAGACATGTCCTCTTAGGTGAGATGTTCGTGAAAATAAAGTGATTGACCTACTCTGCTTGCACACAGTGAAATCTAACCTCCGCATTGAACCCATCCATGTAGTCAAACACGTACACTAGTGAACACACACTAGAGGCCAGTGAGCACACTTGTCCACACTATTTACAGCACAGGGGGAGCAGATAGAAGGTTAGGTGTCTTGCTCAAGGGCACTTCAGTTGGTTTTTTTTTGGCTCCTTCCATCCATTCACTTTTACACTACACACTACAAACATAATGAAGCCCAAACAGCTGTTCTGTAGAGCTTGATTAAACTTTGGTTATATCGAAACCCAGATCTGCCGTGCAGCCACTGTGTAGCCCTCAGCAAAGCCTTTAATGTTCTACCAGCTCTGTTATATATACACTGGACTGTATTCTCTTTCACTGAAAGAGAAAACTGACCATGTGGGCAATCCCTGTTTTCTGATCTGAAAGTACTGAGACTGTTCGGTGCATGATGAAAAGAACTGATACTGCAGGCAGAGTGGTGGATAAGGCCATGAGTCAAGTCATTACAGGGCTTACTCACACACACACACACACACCTGAGGATTTGTGAAGCTGTGAAAGTATAGTGCATGTTTCAGCAGCCTCAGGCCTTGTACACGTGTACAAGAGAACACATACGGAGTCTGGGTATCAGCTGTGTGTGTGTGTTTGCATGTTGTGTTTTAGGGAGGGTAATTGTAACCAGCCGGTGTGTAGATTCATCACTTTGTCTGTTTTCATGAGTCTGTCTGGTCAGCAGTTAATAGTGTATACTCATTCTCCAGTCTGTTTTTGTCTGTGTATGTGTCTGTGTCTGTTTTAGGGAAATGTATAAGCAGCGGTCATCATAGTTAGGTGTAGCCTTGTCAGCTCTGCTCTAAAGGTTATGGCTTTTGGGAGTGTTTTTTATTAGAAGCCTCCATATCAGTGCTGGGAAGATGGAGAGGATTTATGACTTGGATCTCCCCATATTACAGAACAGATAAAGGGATGATCTGAAAGGACAGAAAGATAAATGGATTTAATGACTGCAAAATTTAGTATTAAAAATGAGAGGGGTGAGGACACTCTGCACACATTTCCTCAGCTCTGAGAGGTTGTCCGTGCTTGGCTGTGCAGGTAACAACGAGGGAGTGATGAAGGGTCTGCTCAGGGTTGCGTGTGAGTGGTTTAAATTCTGGAAGAGCGCCACGGCCTTTAGGCAGCGCTTGCCTTATTCAACCCTCTGAGTCATCATGATATCAGAGCCAAACTGACGATGAATTAACACTAACTCAACATCAGCCCAGAGCAATTTTTAACAGGACAGTAAAAAAGAAGGAAGGAAAGAAAGAAAAAAAAAGCAAAATCTCTACATTTAGCGGCATGCATGAAACAACAGATAAACTATGACTATCTACAGAACAAAAGAAAGGTAAAAAAAAAGACAAAAATACTCTCTACATTTCCAGCTTGTGTGAAAGAGTAGATAAAATCTTAGCCACTTTAACAAAAGCAAGGAATAAGTAAGAGAATGACTAAAGGAGTAATATAATAATCAGTAGAGAGAACAAAGAAAAAACATTTCTAAGTAACTGAATGATGTCTTTAATAATGTCATTAATGAATGTATAGTGAAGAGCGTGCATGATGAACAGAGGAGAGTGAAGAGCGTGCATGATGAACAGAGGATAGTGAAGAGCGTGCATGATGAACAGAGGATAGTGAAGAGCGTGCATGATGAACAGAGGATAGTGAAGAGTGTGCATGATAAACAGCTGTGTGCAAGCTTTACCCAGCTTCACCCAGGCTGTGTAGAGAAGTGTCAGTTAGTTGTTAACACACTTCAGCACTTCTATATATACTCTCCCGTCCATCACCGAGTCTGACACAATGTAAACCCAGTTAAACCCAGCAGCTAGAACAGACAAGTGGAGAAGGCCAGCTGCTGCCAACCCACAAACAAACACGGATGACATAGCATTTATTTCTCCACACAGTTACATTCCACTTCAGCCGAGACCCAAAGTCTCGCAGTTAGTAATCAGAGAGTCAGGGAGAAAAATGTCAGATGTGCCAGGGACAGAGATGTCTTATACTTTCAAATGTGCATGACATGTTGAAATGAAGTGTTGTGTATAATGAAGTGTTCACATCTATCAGTCTGAGTAAAACCAATACTTGGTCTGTTTTTTATTTGGTAGGCTGAGGGTCATGTAGAGCTCAGAATGTACTTGTTAAAATCGTTCATTCACTGGGTAAAAATATAGCATGTAAAAAAATGTAAACCAACATTTGCCAAGTATGCACAGAACTAACAAAAATCACCTGAGCACAGAGAACTGTGAGCATACACGGAATTAAGGATTAGAACATTATGTATAAACCAAGTTTAAAAGTTTTAGTCTAACACAATCAGCTTTTAATTTTTCAGTCCAAATATCCAGAACTCATGGCATTACTGCAGCATTACAGCTCCACAAACATCAACATACCAAACAAACACAGTACCTTCAGAAAAAATGAAGAGACAAGAAAAAAAATCATCCATGTTTATAAAATAAATGGACAAGGTATTTGATTATATAGAGATGAAAGAAAGAAAGAAAGAAAGAAAGAAAGAAAGAATGAAAGAAAGAAAGAAAGAAAAGGCAAAATCTTTAGTTAAGTTAAAAAAAAACCTCATTATGGCCCATTATAAGGCTCAGTGTTATAGTTTAAAAGCAGAGTTGCTCACTGATATTAAGACTATTAGTTCTGATTTATTAATTTCATGTATGTCTATTTCCAGTTTTGAATGTGTGGAGTAAATGAAAAACACACAGACCAAATGGAGACTATTTTTAGCTTCAGCTCAGATAAGTCTATCTGCTCATATCCTCTCCAAGGGGCTGTAGGACCTTTAGTATATTATACAAGAATGTGTTCAGCCCCTGAGACAACTCCAATCAGGACAGAGCTCTGGGTTTGCCTTGTCTCAGTACAAAAACACTCCTCTATACGATGAAGTGGAGCATTTATTGAAATAAATCGTCTTTTGCCCAGAGGAACAGTTAGTGTGTGTGTGTGTGTGTGTGTGTGTGTGTGTGTGTGTGTGTGTTGCCCTCAAATAGCAGAAACCACCCAACTAATAAACAGGGCTGTGAGGTTATTAAGATATTATCCAGTGGGGTCAGGTATGTCCATAAAAAACAACATTTCTGGTGCATAATTTCATTTCTGTAATTACATGAAGTCATGGTCGTTAGGTTTTATTACGGTTTCATTTGAAAGAAGGGAGTTGAACAATTTCCTCAAAACTTTCCGCTAAAAAAAAACTACACAGTCTGCAGACAATGAGCCAGCATTCTCACTTGTAGTAGAGCAACAAATCATTATACCACAGTGCTGCTGAGGTCTTGAATCTGATTGGTCAGAAGATGTTCATTAATTAGTTATTATTTCTATAGTAACTCAATCACATGCATCGCTTTGGCAGATGCTCCACATGATCTAAGGCTAACATTATATTACAATACAATATCTTGTTAAACACATGCTGTTGTGAGCAAATTATGATATGGTGAAACTTTAGTAATGAGTCTCCAGTGTCAGAAAGGGTGAGTTCACACTACGTGATTTTAGCCCTGATCTTCCGCTTGCCTACAGGTCTGCTAAGTTTGCCCTGGGGCTTAAAAATTGGCTCTCGATCACTGTGTGTAAATTGTTCAAAATGTGATCCAAGAGGCTCGCCAATCATTCTTAGTGTCAAAAAAAAATCTAGCATGACAAATATCTGGAGCTGCCGGCAAGTCCAAATCCTGTAGTGTGAAAAGTGTTAAGAAGCAGGTTATGACTGGCAGTGAGTGCAGTGTCAAGCAAGCTACAGCCTATGAGAATCCAAGACACAGAGTGAAGCGGCATGATATAGTTTCCATCTCAATGCACTGGAATACACCCAAACTTTACAGCTTTTCTAACCCTACTGCTCAAAGTATAGTACTTAGTACGACACAACAGATTCTTGAAGCCTGTGTAGTGTGTCCATTGTGTAGTTTGTAAGTCATCTGAAAACCACAGAGTAGAAAGAAAGAAAGAAAGACAGACAGACAGACAGACAGACAGAAAGAAAGAAAGACAAAGAAAGAAAGAAAGACAGAAAGAAAGACAGACAGAAAGAGAAAGACAGACAGAAAGAGAAAGACAGACAGAAAGAGAAAGACAGAAAGAAAGACAGAAAGACAGAAAGAAAGAAAGACAGACAGACAGACAGAAAGAAAGAAAGACAGAAAGACAGAAAGAAAGAAAGAAAGAAAGACAGAAAGAAAGAAAGAAAGAAAGAAAAAGACAGAAAGACAGAAAGAAAGACAGAAAGAAAGACAGAAAGAAAGACAGAAAGAAAGAAAGAAAAAGACAGAAAGACAGAAAGAAAGAAAGAAAGAAAGAAAAAGACAGAAAGACAGAAAGAAAGAAAGAAAGAAAGAAAAAGACAGAAAGACAGAAAGAAAGACAGAAAGAAAGAAAGACAGAAAGAAAGACAGAAAGAAAGAAAGAAAGAAAGACAGAAAGAAAGAAAGAAAGAAAAAGAAAGAAAGACAGAAAGAAAGACAGACAGAAAGAGAAAGACAGACAAAGAGAAAGACAGAAAGAGACAGAAAGAAAGAAAGAAAGACAGACAGAAAGAGAAAGACAGACAAAGAGAAAGACAGAAAGACAGACAGAAAGAAAGAAAGAAAGACAGAAAGACAGACAGAAAGAAAGAAAGAAAGACAAAGAAAGACAGAAAGAAAGAAGGAAAGAAAGAAACAAAAGAAGAAAACAATTAACTTTAGAGAAAAGAAAACTGAGAGGTGGAGGTGAGGGAAGGACTGTTTATAGCTGCTGTAACATAAGTAATAAGATCTAACTTGATTCATGGTCATTCAATAGCACTAAATGCAGCTACAAGTTCATCAAATAAAGCATGCTGTGCTGTTCTTTGTAATTGTTGGCAACTTGCTGTGGTACAATAAGAATAAAAACACTTTGAGATGTCTTGCTTAAGGAAAATGATCAACAGGTCATACCTTAATAACTATTACACAACTCTGGTGTTTTTTATTATCCTACAGTCATGTTTTATTCTGTGCTAATCAGAAATGGAAACCCATATTTATATTTTGTATATACTATGGTTACATACACAGTTTCTTACCCATATTTGAGTCAAGTGGGTGAAGTTAATGTTTGTAAAACGTTAGCACAAACACTGAGGGTAGTAGAATGACGTGTTGAATACATGCAGCTATCGGCTTATCAGTGGAACACTCACATGCCTACATACTGGCAACGTCCAGGTCATGAATTCATGCCTCTGGAATTTGCAGTGAGAAAAAAACACAGTTAGACTAATGCACAGTTTATCTGTGCTGCTTCCTGCTGCTGCTTTATGACACCTAGAAGTATGTGTTATTGCACAATAAATGGCTAAGGCAACCGAGGCTGTGGCTAGAATAGATGGACTGATGTACTTTATAAAAAACATACTAAAGTACTCTGAACCTGGCTGCTAGATGCACGTAGGACAATTTTCAGGTTAGATCACGTCTTCATTAGGAACAATAAGGACTTTTGTGCTAGGATCAAAGACGTGATCCAAAACGAGACATCATGATAACGCATGAAGTAGAGCATTGTTGTTTAATCTCTCAGTCAGTGTTAAACAGGACCAACAGCTTTAGGTGAATCAAGTTTGCTAATAAAGAGATAAGGACAGACGTGCGTCTCCAACACAAAATATTTAGAAGTACACAATATTTAAGATATCCACATATGGAAAGCCAGCTATAACAAGCGTACCTGATGACCAAAGTTAATGAACTATGGTTACTTTTAGGGTTAATAAGGCAATTAACTGGTATGTCTTGGTAGATAATAGAAATCCTCCCTTATTTTATTTTAATTTATTTTATTTATTTGAATGTATGCTATATTTCTTAGTGTGTTTCTGTATTCGGTATGTTGTTACATTACATTACATGGAGTTATGCTATTTATCATAACAATTAAAGCTTTAATTAAAGTTTAACATTTCCTTAATATTTTATATATTATTCTTTTTAATAAATACATTTATACAAAAATATTAAAATAATAAAACATACAAAAAAATTAAGTTCAAATATAAAACTAAAGTAATAAAAAGTAAAAAAAAAAAAAAAAAAAAAAAAAATTCACATCATCACTTCCCAAAACTGATTGTCAATACACAATAATTACCAATTATCTGTGTATTAATTCATTGTTAAGCATTAGTAAAAATATGAATATATGCTTATTGGTATAGGGTATTCATTCACACATCATTATTAATTATGTGCTTAATCCTGGTCAGATTGGATCCAGAGCCAAGCTCAGGAAGACTGCATGTGTATACATACAGACGTATATACAGTATTGTACAGTATTATTACACTTAAGAAAGTCGTTCCATTTGTAATGTTGTGTTGCTTTCTAGCAGGGTGTTCCCACCGATTACGTTTCCATGGCAGCACAATGTTTGTTGAGTATCACTGAGCAAACTGTCGCACCCATCAAGGCCGAGGAAAGGCACAGTAAAGTATTGTGTCACCCTGAGCTCAGCTACGCTCTGATAACTCCAAACACACAGAGGCTAATGTTCAATGTGTGTGTTCAGAGGTGTGATATGACCAGGAAAATACTATCACACTGGTTTCATCTCATTTTCAGAGACGTGTCTCCAAGCCCTCCCTTTATCTCTTTTTCTTTCCACTTTCGGAAGTGTGAGTCAGTGTTTAGAGAACTGTTTAAACATTCCTGTAGGTCAGTATACCTATTTATAAATCAGTGGTAAATACAGATTAAAACAATCTGGTTTATTTTAGTCTAGGTTGTTTTTTTTCTCATTTGTCCGAGATCAAAAGTGTGATGAGTAGATAGAACAGAATTTCAGGTTTTGTTTTCTGATATTAATATCTAGATGTTTCTAACAACCCGAAGTGACAGCTTTTGTTTAAACCCACCCATATTGGAACATGTGAGTGACATGTTTTTTATTGCAGCACTGCTCTATAACACTGGTTTCTGCTATAGAAAGGTCAAACAAGCTGCATTTTATTTTTAATATAAATTTTAAGAAAGAAAAATAAAGTGGCTGGTGAGGAATGTGTGAGAACAGGAACAAGCTTGTTTTGTTATAATTAGAACCGGAAAAAAAGATTACTTTACTATTTTACTTTAACTTGTAAATGCATATATCCAATCACCTGTCCTTGTTATTTAGTTTGCTGAGGAAAATGTGATTATATTTTACTATACATTTCGGTAAAATCATGAATTATTTAGTTTTATGACAACAGTAAAGCACCTTGGTTTGTCTTGGTTATTCTCAACCGAATTAAAATTACTCAAAAGGCATAAAAGTCACTTATCACTGAGGCCATCTCGAGTGCAGACATAACAGTCGTCTGTAGGAAGCACTTGAGAGAAATATCTGCTCTAGCAATCTAGTGTAGTGCTTTAACACACACACACATACAGACGTACAGCATATACACTGGGATCCAGCTGTGGTGGTAACAGCTGGTGAGTGTGTTACTGCACTCAGACACAACAGAGCTTTCTCAGCGAGCCTGACAGGAAGGTCATGATTAAAGCACTTCCTGTCTGGCTGTGCAGCATGGGGACTGGTCTTGGCTGTCTCCTGTCACGCTGTATACACATTTTTTAAACCTCAACACTGTGTGCTTTATTACTTTTCTGTGAATTATGACCAGAAAATACTGAAAACACACAAGCGAGCAAATTGTCCAAGTGTGGAGACTATTCACTCAGTGTCCACAGGAGAAACCACTATCACTTACAAGCCACCTCCTGTTTTGTTGCCACATCATTCAGCCTTGTGTATACATAAGACTGTCTGTAATCTGTGGTTCTATTAGACCAGTTGTTGTTAACATAAACATGAACCACTCACTGACCACTGTGCTTGCACACACAAAAGAATTTGTCCGTCGCATTTAACCCATCCAGGCAGGGAAACACTAGTGAACACACACACTTGGGAACAGTTAGCACACTTCCCTAGAGTGGTGGGCAACCCTATTCACGGCGCCCAGGGAGAAATTGGGGGTTAGGTGCCTTGCTCAAGGGTACTTCAGTCATGTCGTGTCTATTGAAGGACTCGAATCGGTGACCTTTCAGGGCTGGTTCCTAAACCACAAGCCCACGACTGCCCCAGCGGTGACTCAAACTCATTAACTGAATTAGTTTAATTATATATGGTTCATTCTCAGTACGTGAGTTAAGGCAGTTGCAGGTCAGTGGTTAAGACTTTGGTATTCTTATCAGAAGACTGTAAGTTCAAATCCTACCTTCACCAAGCTGCCACTGTTGGGCCCCTGAGCAAGGCCCTTAACCCTTAACTGCTTAGTGTATACATGAGATAAAAGTAAATCGCTCTGGATAACAGTGTCTGCCAAATGCTGTAAATGCTAGTGAAACTATAATGACAGCTTTCTTAAAAAAGGCAAAAAAACAAAACCCAGCAAAACCTGTTGCATAGACTTTTAAAAACACAACAAAAGCCTTTTCAATAAGAAAAAGACTCAGATAACATCAACCTGCTTAACAGGCTACTTCAGGCGAATTACTTAAACTGAAGGCGTTCTTTTGTCTCCGTGTCTGATTTTGATAGATGTTGGTGTCTGCATTTGTGCTTTGAGTCACGTTAAAATGAAGGACAGATGGGCTAAAGCCGCCGATGATGAAATGTCTCACATCTGTCACCCCAGAATCCTCGCTCTTTCAACGTATTCCAAACAGCAAAAGGAAACAAGAACAAAAAGCTGCTGTCAGCACAGCCACCTTTTCATGACCTCTACCTTACCTACTGCACCCATAATTAACTCTACTGTGAGCCCCTTAAGGAAAGGGAGTGGAAAATAATAGGTAGGAAAAAAGAATGAGAGATGCGGTGTGTCATCTAGAGTCCCACCTGAACATTGCTAGTGATGTGAAAGATCAGTTGAGTGATTTAGGAAGAAGAGCAAAGCCTTTCTGTTGGAGCTGATTAGAAGAACATAGGAAGAAAATCACATTATATCTACATATAAAGATTATGTAGAAAAAGAAGTGCAGAAGGGGTAAAATGGTAAAGAGCTGACTGAAAAAGAGCAGGTTTGTCACAACTGGAGCACCTCAATACACCAAAAAAACACAACCTAATTGCACCAATAATGGGGCCACGATTAAACAGCATAATTGCTGTACTGACACACTTTTTTTTTATATGTCAAAATGTGGTTTGGAATACAGCCTAGTATTCATGACTTTAAGGACATAATTATATGCTTCCGTTATTATCATCTGCTTAATAATAGGCAAGAATAATGAGAATAAAAACTTTGTTGTGCACATTAACATCATTTTCGTGATTGTGAAGCACCAGATAAAAGAGCAATGCCTCTCAAATACAACAAGAGTGTATCGCGTAAGCGAGTGTTAGCTTGTTAGCAAGAACCAGCTGTATAATTTCGGTCATTATTCATGCCTTGTTAACCTGACTGCTAATGACTGTGTAGCTAGAACACAAAGCTCTGGTTTCATAGAAATAGGGGGTTGTGCTTCTCTACTGTTTCCTTTCATGCCACTTTTCCACTAATGCAAACAAGGTTGGAGTTGGTTATAGTTGCAAACCTACTAAGAACCGGTTTAAAGACCCACTATGTCATTACGTCACTGTGTACATCTGTATACGTCTGTATATGACTGCTTTGTCAACAACGCCAGCAGTAAGCCTATCATCATAGTCTCGTTACACAGACTACTACATTTTCGATTTCACATGCACAATTTATTGTGTTAAGGTTTGGCAGACAAGACACTGCCTTAGTTGTTTTTTTTGTTTAACAAAACAAAGTCACAAAGTTTAGTTGGTCTTGTTGGTAATGATAATCCTGCTACCATCTTGGGACGTACCAGTTCCTCGGTTCCAGACCATCAAAGTGTTGGTGCTGCTCTAAAAGTTTTCCAGGTTGAGAGTTGGTTCTCTGGCTTACCTGTTTGTGTGTGTGTTTTTTTTATTTTTATAACTGTTAAGCAGTCTATGTACTCGAAGTCTTTCAGTATTTTAAAACGTGGGTTTTCCGATTTGCATACTCAAGCCTGTCATTTGAGAAATTAGCTCATACTGACTTTGACCAGCTTGTGCCATTTTTTTATTATTAAGGCTGGAGTGTGTTGATGCATGACATACCTGGGATGATGTATGGAATACCTTGTGACATATCTGACTATTAATTACTCCTACAAATGTTTTTACTTCTTTGGCTCAATAGTCATCAATGCCATTCCTTTATCTATTGTAACCCTTTTATCTATAGTAACTCTTTATCCTGGTCAGGACTGTGGTGGATCCTGAGGAGGCTATTCTGGGAACGCTGAGGATGACGTAGGAATACACACTGGATCTGACACAGAGCACCTTGTACACACATTCACAAATAAAGCCATTATTATTATTATTATTATTATTATTATTATTATTACTGCAGCTTTACAAGTTAGCTTCTATGAATACTTGCAAATGTGTCATTTTTTCTGTCCATTTTTTACTTCCCCTGATATCTTGGTTTTATTACATGGCCATATCAGGTTTCACTATAGAAGCCTGTTTCTATTCCTGCTCTTCCTGGTTTAAGGGCAGTCCTGCCGTCTATAAATGTACTTACATTGTTGTGAGAGTAATAACGTCACACCGCCCCATGACCGTGAGCACACTCAGGACACAAATTAGCCACATTTAGCTTGTATCTGGCCAGAATGGCTCCTAAATAGTGTCACACACAGTACATGTTTTTTTTTAACCTTGCCCAGAGAACAATGGACCACACTGAGCTTTTGAACTCGTATCACTGACGCCATGACATCACTGCATGAAAATGTGTTCTCTAGTCACCTGACATTTTATCTAAATGGCCTCCACCGCATCTCTCTCTCCCCACAACGTACACAATTTTTTTTTTTATTATTATCGCTTCATCTTTCCTCTATCTGCCTTTCAACAGTGTTTTCTGTGTACGCTTTTATACACATGCCTACTTAAAAGCAAGCAGGACGTCATTCAGAAACAAGGCCTTGTTAGAGTAAAACCGGTTTTCTGAAACAAGGAACGGGTCTGGTGTTTTTGTCAGCACTGATCATCAGACATAACATTCCCCTACACACGAGCCTTTATTATTAGACATAGGGGACTTGAATGAGCCCGCATTACTTTGGAAAGCCTTCAGTTTATTTTACAGTGTAGCTCTTTGTTTTTTAAAGACTAAATAGTCAGATCAGTGAGATTCATCCATACCTAATCTTCACATCATGTGTGGGCCCGGACGTTCCAGATTAAAAGCAACTATAAACAGTCAAAAAGCATGTTGACCTTGGTTAATAAATCAAATGTGCCATAATTTAATTCAGTTTGTGAATTACTGTTGTATAACTGGAATAAAACACTTTGGAAAAGTGTCACTGACTTTATGTTGGGCTTCATCATATCACTCCAACATGTATCATTTCCCTACAGTGACTCCACACACTGTTTTCTGGCATCTGAAGAAATCACAACAAATGAAAAATATCCTGGGCATATTTAGCCTAACTATTCGGCTGCCTAAGTAGACAGGTTTTAAACTGAACTTAGAAGGCAGATTATTGAGACACTCTTACTTACTAAGCTAACAGATTTAGCCTCAGGCCATTCAACCAATGGCAACCTGCTAGCATGCCAGCTAACATCTCCCTACAGTTTAACTGCTACTGACAAACCCCAAACTGCAAACTAATTATACTTATACATTTAATATAAAAAGTTAATGAAAATTATTTTGCATTTTTAAATAACTTGCTAACTGTATGTATGTTTTAATGAGACATTAAACAATGAAAGTAAAAAAAAAATCAGTGCTGCACAAATAAAGCACCAGATTATCCACTATGACACAATAACATGTCTACCAATCAGAATTAAGCAAATGAAAATTTCTTTTAATTTTAATTATTTTATTTTACAAAGCTTTTAACAATGGACACTGTCCCAAAGCAGTCAGTCAGTCAGTCTTTTTGTTATTCGCTTAGTCCGTCGGGGTTGTGGTTTGTCTGGGGCCACTTGGAATCACTGGGCACAAGGCAGGAATACACCCTGGACAGGGCGTCAAACCATCACAGGGTGTGTCCCAAAGCAATTGGAAAATATGAACACTGGATTGTAAATTTATATAAATTTTATTGCGGATGGGCAAGCCAGAGGTGACTGTGGAAAAGCAACTCCCCATTACTCCCCCAGTTATCTCAGTAGGCAGTATTTTGAGACATCGAAAAATCGAGACAGGTGTCTTCTCTGGAACACACATAGGATTATGTAAAATGCTGTCTATGTAGATAGCTCATCAGACCCAGACAGACCCTGTTTGACTTCTAGACCTTCACAAAGCCACCCATATTGTGGGAATTCATGAGTATGATGAGAAGAATGTGCGACTGAGTTTTAAACACAAGCTCAGTGTGGGAGTACGTGTGAGAGAGGAAGAGCAGTTCATACACAGCAGTTTATGTTGTACTCAGCATTCACACCTACATGACAGACAGACCGCAATAGAATGACAGGAAGAAACCTGTCAACTGCAGACAAAGTGATACTGTACAAACACACGTGTCCACTCAGACACTTTCTCACAGATAGTGCAGACTGTAAAACAAACATTTACATTTAGTGAAGGTTAGTGTGCAGAATAAATGAGCTTAATGGCCTACAGGAGGACATTCTGCTGTACTTGTCCACGTGTCTTAGCATCACGTGATCTTCAGGAACACAATGACTGCACAGCCTGACTGTTGTCGTCTATGAAAAGTGCCCCTCTCAAATAGATTGTGGGTTTATTTGTACTGTGTATTCAAAAACATGAACAGCCTGTACAGGCACCAACAAAACCAGCTTGCATGAGGTGCTTGAATTAATGTGGTTCCTTTATCTGACTGTTTAAACAGATTAGTGGCCGTGCAGGTACTCACGAAAAACCTGGATGCACCAGATTATCCACTATGACACAATAACATGTCTACCAATCAGAATTAAACAGTGCTCCTAGCTCCACCCTTGAATAACTGTAGTACTCTTCTTCTCTCCAGCCAATGAAAATTTCTTTTAATTTTATTCATACAGAGCTTTTAACAATGGACACTGTCCCAAAGCAGTCAGTCAGTCTTTTTCTGATTCACATAGTCCGTCAGGGTTGTGGTTTGTCTGGGGCACACTTAAAATCACTAGGCACAAGGCAGGAATACACCCTGGACAGGGTGTCAAACCATCACAGGGTGTGTCCTAAAGCAATGGGAAAATATGAACATTGGATTGTAAATTTAGATAAATTTTATTGTGGATGGGCAAGCCGGAGGTGACTGTGGAAAAGCAACTCCCCAAGGTGACAAAAGAAAGAAACCTTGAGAGGAAACAGACCTAATGGGAAGATAACTCATTCTCGATTGGGTATCCTACACTTCCAGTTGTTTTGCATCTACAAACATCTCTGACAGACGAACACTATGTATGTGTGCTTTCTGACGGGTTACACCTGTTCATGACCTGCAATCATTCTGATGGGTTTGGCCTCTTCTAACAGGACAATGGTCCATCACACATGTTTAAAGACGCCAAACTATAGTAAGAGGTTTCTCGAACACATCTGGGATGCCATGCAATTCTCTGTGGAACACAGAAATCCTACACCTCAGAATACACTGAATTGTGGAGCGTTTTGAAGGAAGTATGGTGTTCTGCCTACTGAATATTTCCCCAAACTCATGTAGTCCATGCCCTGGGGGGAAACAAGTATTAGTACCAGCAGTATACCAATTTTTCTGGCATCTAAACATGTGTGTACTAAATGTGTTTAAAAATATATACTTGTGCATATGTCTGTGTGAGTTATTGTTTGCATGTCATTCACTGCTTTGCTTTTCGTAGAGTTTGCATGAGTAGGTACGTTGGTGTGTTCTGTTGTGCTGTGTATGTGACTGGCAAAATATGTCAAAAAAAATAAATAAATAAAAACCTCAGGATAAATATGGCACTATAGCGTGATGAAGTGGAATTTTCCCTTTTCCTAAGGGAGCAACCGATACGCACTGAGGTATGGCTCCAATCAGTGAGGTCACACACAAGCGCACATACACGGACAAAGCGCTTAATCCCCATTCGACGCAGTCACACAGAAAACGATGACTTCATTCACCTGTGGCGAGTGTTTGCTTGCACAAAATGCCTTTGTGTCCCTGTAAACACACGCTTTCTAAACACGCTGATTAAAGTCACGTTTGCATCCAAATGTGTCCTTTTAAAGGAGCTTTAGTGTACTTTACACTGATTACACTGATAGGTGTTACTTATAATGTGATTACACATTAATTGGGGTTTCAACAGCAGGTCAGATTAATAGTGGTTATCATGAACAGATCTGTCTTTCATAACACATTCTCCCTGTGGCCAGTGAGATTTTCTTAGGCCTTGGCTTTTTTTTCAATCCTCACATACTCCTGCAGTGTCATTCACATCTTATCTCTATTAATATTTTGTGTTTTTTCTCTTATTTGCTCTTGATCCGCTTTAGTCATACCTCCGCTATGCTCCATATGGCCCACAAAAGAAGACCTTTGACCCAGTTCACAGGCTGATGAGCTAGACTCCATAAAACCTTCACTTAGTCAAGCGTTATCACATTCATATCCTGTCTTATGTATATTTTATTGTCGCAATGCAATGCATTAAGAAGTACGTGAAGTAAATCACATTGCAGGATGTGATTAATTTCGGTTTAATTATTTTATCTGTACACGGTACAGGTTGGGCGTGAGGTGGAGCTGCGGATAGTGTGTGTGCGCTACACAGCTCCAGGGATCTGGGGTTGTGGGTTCGATCTTCACTCTGGTCTCTATATATGAGGGGTTAGGAGCATTCTCTTACGGTCTGTGTGGGCTTTTGCCAGATGTTCTTGCATTTTCCCACACATGGTAGGCAAATTAGGTGTGATAAACTGACCTAGGTGTGAGTAAGCGAATAAAGTGTAAGTGTACGCTGCGGTGGATTGGTACCCTACCGGGGGTTTTGACGCAACACATTTTGTATGGAATTTTTATGAAATCTGAGGATACAGTCGACATAGTCGCTCAGCGAAACCTAAAGACCTTTGGAAGACTGGACAAGCATTGCCTGGTGTTTTTCCAGTCTTCACCTGCCAAGTGTGCCTGTTGCTGGCCGACAGGAGTGGAACCTGATTTGGCCTTTTAATACATTTTGTATTCTGAGATGACTTTCTACTCACCACTGATGTAAAGATTGGTTATTTGAGCTAGCATAGCATTCCTGTTATCTCAAACCATTCTGACAAACCATTCTGATGACATTCCACATCATCATCATCATTTAACAGAACTACTGTTGGATTTTTTTTTTTTGGTACAATCAGTGTAAACTCTAGAGACTATTGGGTGTGAAAATCCCAGGCAATCAGCAGTAGCTGCCCATCCTGCACCAGAATTCATATAATAGATCACATTTCTTCTATACGGATTTGATCATGTGAACTGCAGTGCTCGACCTGATTCTGCATGATTTTATGCAAAGCACTGCTGTCACATAGTTCACTGAATCATTAACTACATAAATGTTACAGGTGTAAAGGAATTTCTAGTCAATGGTGTGGGTGTGCTAATGGTGCAATCTAATGAAAATGATTCTGTTGCTCCATTCAGCCTAATCAGCCTAAGTGCATGTTTATAACACCACAACTATGTGATTACCACAGGTAGAAGTTTTGACACATTACCCTGGTCTGAGAAAGATAAGTCGATGTGACAGTGATTACAGTCATCGGACATTTATGTGGAGCACATTTTTCTTTAAGTGTTTAATGCATTCCTCATAGTTATTTGGAAAATAACTCCTGAATTATAGTCTTTGCCCTGAGATTTTATTAATTACTTTTTTTAGACAGTAAAACTATGTATTGTAATTATAGTCCACTTCATGTGAAATAAATATAAAAGTGTCTGCGTTTTCATATTTTTATGTTATATTGAAAGTGACGTGATTGACCTACTGTTTTTACACTCAGATTTTGCCCTCCGCATTAAACCCCTCTATGTGGTGACCTGCACACACATTTGCCCAGAGCAGGGGGCAGTCCCCATCTATGCCACTTGTGCACATTTAGGAGGTTAGCTGCCTTGCTCAAGGTTCATCCCAGCCTGATGGTTCGGGAACCCCGCACAATCTGAGATGCCCTTGAGCAAGGCACCAAACTCCCCCAACTGCTTTCTGGGCACCATGGTTTGGGGCTGCCCCCCTCTCCGGGCAAGTGCGTTCACTGCCCCCCCCCCCATTTTTCAATGGGATGTGTGTGTTTCACTGCACGTATTAAATGCAGAGGTCACGTTCCTCTGTGCGCAAGCACAGTAGGCAAATAGTTAAATTTCACTCAGTCATGTTTTTGTGGGATCGAACACACAACCTCCCAATCACAAGGCCGTTTTTCCTACATTAAGCCACGACTGCCCCTTTATTGCTCCATTAAGTAGTTTTCATAAGGTTTTCTCATTTTTACATCACTTCTCTACACCTCTACACTTCTCACTATGCAGTCCATTATATAGCGAGTTTGCCATTTTGAAGAGCTGTCTGAACATATAGTGTGGAATTATTATAGCCTATACAAGTATAATGGACTTGGTGTGTACAATTAACCAAGCACTTTATACTATTGTGCTTTGTGCTGAGAACAAATATTTACATTCCTGCATTTCCACAACTTTGTAAAGCTGTTTTATGAAGAATATTATTAAGACCTAAGTATTTTCAATGGAGTATAGCTTGTTATGACAAGAGGCACAAGACCTCCATAATTTGGTCAAATAAAAGGTTTAATAGGTTTTAAAAATTTGTTTTAAAAAGTCTGTCACAAAAACATGCCTACGTACATGGCCACCACCCCATCCAACTTCCAGCACAACACTGTTCACACAAGTTCACAGTCACCCACATTCTGATCATGCCCACATCACACCCAGATCTGCACACCTTATTACCACTCACAGCCTCATCACAGCCACGCCATAATTACAGACACAAAAGTATTAGTGTTCGCAAAGTAACACTCAGTGTCCCAGCTGACGGACTCACCAAGCTTTGTTTTTAATGCTTGTTTATCTGTTGTTGTTTTTTTTCCTCGACTTGTCCTCGTGTATTGTCCTTTGCCTTTTCTCTGATATGTTGTTTGACCTTTGCTTGTTCCTGTTTTTTATATTAGATTTGTTTGTCTGCTAACATGTTTTACTAAAACTGCATTTGCATATAAAAGTATTTATGTATTGTATTTATTCATTTGGGGAATTATGCTGCCACACAATATGTACTTGTTATGGAAAGTCATGTCAGTGTTTACTATGTATAGGTCACCAGGCATGGTACATTTTACACAGTCTGGTGCAGAGAAAACGACCTGATCAGTGTCCGATAGTGTTTATTCACATTTATTATTTATTTACATTTAATAGTGAATAAGTGAAATATTTCACACACTGTGATCGACTACAAGTAGCAGATAGACAGAGCAGTAGTTAAAAATGCTAGATAATTTACCATGTTCGTTTCCACAGAGTGCAACTCTGACCAAAGTACGACTTTGGGAGTTATTTCCCAACGGATGTGCAAGTCCACCGACGTCAAAACAATATATTGATGCGATTTTGTCGTCTCAAATTTCTACATTCACTGTGCACCAAGGCCTAAAAATGCTTTTGTGATGCATAATACATACAATTTTTTTATATTTATAGTCAAGCTTTCATACTTTCTTCATTTATTTATTTGTTCATAAGGCACTCATGAGGCTTGTCCAGTGGATTAGTAGATTATCTGTATTGACTAGCTATGTAAACTCAGTGGTGCTTCATTTATAAGATTTTTAATACAGGACAATCTGAACCAGACAATTTATTGCATGTGTTTGCCATATGAACTGTGCAAAACCAATTCCTATTAGCAACTTCTTCTGTCATATATATGACTTCCCATTAAAGTATGTATAAAGAAATGACAAAGATAAATTAAGCATGGAAAGAAGTGCCTCTGGTGAGTTTGCATAGCTGGTAGTTTGGACCAAACTGCATGTTTAAACTAAAGTTTAAGTGAGAAATTGCAAAAACACCGGCCAATACATGCCATAAGGATTGATGATGATGATGATCATCATTATTATTTACATTTCTATAGAGCTGTTCCCCAAAAAACACAAAAAAGCTTTACATAGTAGTTGGGTAGAAAAGTTATGAAGAGATGTATAAAGAGTTTAAGGTGGAGAAAGTGGAACAGTCACAAAGTGATTGTGGAAAAGAACTCAAGAGTGACCCACAGATGGTAGTTAAGGTATTTAAGATATTTATTGCTCTGCAGTTTTGCACTGTATTTTAATTATTTAATTTTGAAGCCTTACACAGTTGGTGCTGATGCCATGTCCTAATACTGGACCTGTTTAGATGACACCGTTGAGCTTATTGTTGTTTAATATACTAGAAATGTTTGATATTTATTTCAGTTTTACATTTCAAATATGTAATCTGAATAAAAACGTTATAACGGTTGCTGTCTTGTATCAGAACCTGTATTGGTTTCTGCAGTTGTGTATCAGAATCGAATCAGAACTGAAACATTGTTGATCAGCCCATGGCTAGTTGAGTTTTCGCATCATAGTCCACTGCGTCTTTTTTATTTTAGACCAGTGAGTGTTTTTGCCTTTCACTTTCTCTCTGGGTGAAACAAGATAGTAGGGATTCATTCATCTTTCTCATGTGATACAATGATTCATGGTGTTAAATAAGGGGGGTTTAAATTTACGTGTGAGTAAATACAGTAGCTTCAGTGATAATCCTGCTCAATGTCAGTACTGTGGATTTTCTTCCATAGATAGCAAGAATATTGCAGTAGAGATTTTGTGCTTAAGATGTAACACCGCGTCTAATTTCTCACCCTTTGCTCATGCTGCTCTTTCTCTGACTTTCTTTGGGCACAGCAATAATAATACTCTTGGTGTTGGGCAACATTTGAAGCACATCTAATTATAGAGGGACCTTTCTGAACTCTGACCAGAGCACAGTGTTTGAAAGAGACACCGTTTATCCATCGCTGATAGGTGACAATGGGGATAATGGCCCGTCTGCCCGGGCTCTCTTTATAGTCTGGGCAATGGTCTTTGCACAATTTGAAAAGGTGTGGATCGATTTTCAGACGCTAATTCAAGCATGGATTCTCCTGCACAGATTTGTGACACCTTCTATTGTTTCCTGCATTACACTCGCTCTCAAAAAAACCTCAGTCGCGCCTTCGGTGTTTACCCAACATGGCCAAACCTGTCGCTCACGATCTGTTTACCATAAAACATGCCAGCATGAGAGTCAGACTCAATGAAGCGCTAAATGTAATAGAAAGCTGGAGGGCAGAAAAAATGAAAATGCTGGGAATAATGTATCCTTATCCTATCTAGGCATGAACTTTTTGCCTACTGTGTTTGCACACAGAGGAATGTGACCTCCGCATTTAACCCATCCGTGCAGTGAAACACACGCACACA